>SJYO01020080.1:67335059-67714139 GCA_006410555.1 Capra ibex
GGTTACTCACTTCTATTCACTTATATCGGTGTGATGTGAGTTACACGTTAACTCTTTGAAGTGGTCCAGTATCTATGAACTCCATATAGAAAGTCTCTTAAAAAATATGTAATCATAATATCCGTACTCTTTATAACACCCCCGATAAGTTCGAAATAAGACGTTAACAGGTCCTTCAGAATACGAGATTCAGGTTAGCAAGATCTTATGTGAAAAGTACTATTACCTAAGTTTGAAATCTTACAATAACAGTCTCTTTAGTCGTTTGGTGAGGTTCAAAAGTCGAATTTATACAGAAACAAGGAACAAATCTAAACATAACTAAGGATGACACACGTTCTAAGACATGATCTACGGTTCCTTCTGTGTCTATTAACAACGAAAAGATTGGATACCATCAATACCAGATTATCTTGATTACTCTGAAAATATTTTTATTATAATAGATGTATTCCAATATAGATGTATAGATCTTACTGTTGTTTTCATTTAAAAGAGATTTTCGTCTTCTTTCATAGTTCAAACCCTTCAAATCTTATCAATGCTTAAAATAGCATTTAAGACCCAACATCTTTACTTTTCATTAATTTCTAATAAATCGGATCAGAGGAGTAAAAATTATACTCTTTAGTCTTAGAACTCACTTTTTTATTAAAGAAGATCAAGTATGTCGAGTAATTATTCTCAGTCTTTCTTTCAAGAGGTTCAAAAGACAGAAAACTATGAATATCCTTGTCTACAAGTGTTGTCAATTCTTATTGTTGGAACCCCGAGTCATCTTAACTTGTGGACCTACAAAAATTATAGTCCGTCAGATGATCAACGATGAAAGTGGTAAATCTTAGAACCGGGCGGAGAGTACGACGTAGGTCGAGATTGACAAGGTCACCCTCGAGAATCCCTTTGTTTGGTCTCGTAGTTCTTTTCTTTGTTTTTAGTCAAGATCGGAAGGTGTTAGGTTTTTTTTCAGAGACAATAACTGTGTACTTAGAGTTATAAGACTGTTCAGAAGAAAGGTCATGGGTCCAAGTGTGGCGGTCAACCTGTCAATGTGTATAAATTTTACATGAAGTTTGTGTTTTATACATTTGGGTCAACGTAATAAAGGGAACGTAATGTACAAAGAGGTCAAAATAAGGGAGAGGGTTTCATTGTCGTTTTAAGACTTTACTAAACGTTTTACATAAATAATTATTAAGTCAAAGATAGGAACATAGGAGGAGACACTTTCTAACGGAAGGAGATTTGAGGTGTTGAAGGATCTATGTCGTTCAAAGAATTTCAAGGACCCCCAATTGTAGAAGTCAACATTTTATCTCTGACATTAAAGTGAAGGGGAGTATTCTAACAATACCACTCTAGTACCACCAATAACCTGTCAAAGAAGACGGATGAATAAAAATAGAAAGAAAAAGGTAAAATATATTGCCCGTACGTAAATTGAAATTTTAGTGTTTTATTTGAGTTTTAAATTTCGTTTTTCGTGTAGTTTCCGTAAAAAAGTACAGTAAAAACACTAATAAAGGTACGTTTCTATTTTATGTGGGTAATATAAATTCAATTCCGTCATTGGTGGCTAATATATTATTTTTCATCCAGGGACATAGGTACTGTTTTTTTTTGACATAAGTTGTTTTAAGTAAAGGAGAAAAGGACCCGTGTGTCGGTATAGTGATGTAAAAGTTAGAGTGACCGTCAATCCATACCGAGGGACTATCAAAGGATCGGTTATTCATTTTCAAATTCGAAGTCCGGAAGGGTAATTTTTGGAGGGTGTGCGGTAAACGACACTAGAAACGGGAAGAAAATCGATTTAAAATTGTAGGTTCTTTTGAAACCTTTGGTGACCCTTTGTCTATGGTGTTTGAACTAGAAGAACTCAAGGACTTACTGATACTTCTCTACTAGTGGAAGTAGTTAGGTTAATCACGATTTAGAGGTTCCTGCCTATGTGCAGCAACGAGTCAGTACAGGCTGAGAAACACTGGGGGTACCTGACATCGAATACTCCGAGGAGGTAGGTACCCTAAAAGGTCCGTTCTTATGACCTCACTCAACGGTAAAGGAAGAGGTCCCCTAGAAGGACTGGGTCTCTAACTTGGGACCAGAGGACGTAACGTCCGTCTACAAAATGGGAGATTCGGTGGTCCCTTCGGTTTCTGACTATTTACTTGTTTTTTATCTGAAAACAACGTAAACTCGATAATGTGTTAAACTTCAGATATATAATGTTATCATTCTGTTGAAATTTATGTAAACCGAAGGAATTACTTGACGAGTATCCTCAATTCTACCAGAGACAAATAAGACACTATTTGTTTTGGGGGTTAGGAATTATCAAATTGTATCATTCGTAAATACACAACAAAGATGTTTGGAGAGCGGTCTAGTCGACTGGGAGTCCGTCGACAAAATATGTACTTAGTCAGTAGGTTTGACAAAAATAGAACACCGACGTGGAAAAGTTGTGTTCTGGGAGACGAACTTTTGTCTCCCTTTCTGATCTCTCAAAATTTTTCCGAAAAGTCAGTGTAAAATAAACGATCTTGATCAAAACACAGAGACCTATTTTTGTTCTTTAAACCTTCCACATTAGAAGACATATAGGTTCTTCTTTTTCTTTTGATCTTCTGTACTTATGGTCAGTACAAATGGTGTGTTGACATTAGATAAAGAATATGAAGAATGGTCTTTTTGACAAGTGTGTAAATTCGTATAGTATCTTATAATCTATTTACTCTTCTATGATGTTTGTCACAAACTACAGAATGAAAAGATATCTTATATAAAACGTCTAATGTTATATCTAGTAAGACATTCGTTCCAGGATGTTATATCGTGACTTTTGTTGTTGATATATCGTGTCTCTTGATATGAGTTATAGGATTCTATTTAGTATTACCTTTTCTTTTAAAATTTTCTTATATGTATACGTATTGACCCAGTAAAAAGACATGTCTTATTTAATTGTGTTGGAACATTTAGTTGATATAAAGTTAAATTTTTCTATATCTAGTAAGGAAAAAATTCAAAAGTAAATTTTATACAGGGAATAGTCACCTATAAATTAAATGAACGTATATAAAAGATAACGTTTGTTTTAACATCACTTGTAAGAAACCCAAAAATATTCTGATAGATACCCTATTTATGGATCTTTATTTGAACGGTACCTAAGTACAGTTACATACTTTATTTTTAATAAATTTTTTTTCTTTATTTGAACGGTTCGATCTGAACATAAAAATTAAAACTATATACAAGAGTATTAACTTTTTAAATATTAAAGGAGAGTTACTGAGACGTAGTTAAATACAAGGATGATTGTCAAATATTCCCGTCCGAAAGGACGGGAAGTGACAGAAGACCTCGAACGAGTTTAAGTACAGGTAGCTCAGTCACTACGGTAGGTTGGTAGAGTGGGAGATAATAGGATAAAAGGAAGACGGAAGTTAGAAAGGATCGTAGTTCCAGAAAAGGTTATTCAGTCAAGAAACGTAGTCCACCGGTTTCATAACCTCAAAGTCGAAGTCGTAGTAAAGAAGGTTACTTATAAGTCCTGACTAAAGGAAATCCTACCTGACCAACCTCGAGAAACGACAGGTTCCCTGAGAGTTCTAAGAGGATGTTGTCGTGTCAAGTTTTCGAAGTCAAGAAGTCACGAGATGAAAGAAACAACAAGTTGAGAGTGTAGGTATGTACTGATGACCTTTTTAACATCGAAATGGATCTACCTGGAAACAACCGTTTCATTACAAAGACGAAGAATTATACGACAGATCCAACCAGTATCGAAAAGGAAGTTCCTCGTTCGTATGAAAATCAAAGTACCGACGTCAGTTCCGGGTGTCACTAAAACCTCGGGTTCTTTCATTTTAACAAGTGATGAAGATAACAAAGGAGGAGATAAACAGTACTTCACTACCTTGACCTTCGGTACTAGAATCAAAAAACTTACAATTTAAAATTCGGTCGAAAAGTGAGGGGAGAAAGTATGAGTAGTTTCACAGGAAATCAAGGGGAAGTGAAAGACGGTAATTCTATTATAGTAGACGTATATACTCCAAAAACTATAAAGAGGACCGTTAGAACTAAGGTGGAACACTAAGTAGGTCAGGTCATAAAGTGTACTACGTGAGGCATATTTTCAATTTATTCGTCCCACTGTTATATGTCGGAACAACATAGGAAAAGGGTTAAAACTTTGTCAAGTAAGAAGGTACAGGTCAAGATTGACAACGAAGAATGGACGTATGTCTCCGTTCATTCCATCAGACCATAAGGGTTAAAAAATTCTTAAAAGGTGTTAAACAACACAGGTGTGTCAGTTTCCGAAATTGTATGAGTTACCTAGTCTTTATCTACAAAAAGACCTTAAGTGAACGAAAGAGATACTAGTTTGTTTACAACTGTTAAACTAGAGATCAAGCAGACGGAAAAGATTTAGGTCGAACATGTAGACCTTCGAGAACTAAGTACATGAAAACTTCGGAGTGAACTACCCAAAACTAGTACTGGAAAAATCGTACACTTTACTCGTATTAACATGTCATCAAACTTGTAACAAATCGTAACGGGAAGAAACTCTAATCTTACTTTTGACTGGAAAAAGTCAGGATACCGGTGACGACTCAAAAGGTTTAAACAACTGTATAACTCATGTCATCAAATTGTCATAGTAGAAAATCCTACACTTTATCAAGTCGGACTTAAAGTAGTAGAGATGATCGGAACAAGTATCATTACGAAGGATTCAGGATGAACTGAATTGTGAGGTCCTACAGACCTAGGTCTAACTCCCTGGTGAGGTAACACCGATAGACCCAGTAATTCTGAAAGACACATATTGAGAACACATATAAGACCGGTGGAGAAGAATTAGAAAAGACGAAGACAATCCAGGGATGGTGAAAAACACTAGTCTCACTCATATTGTCAAATAAATGGTCAAAAGGTCGGTGTGATAATATTAAGATAATTAATTTTTTTTTTTAGGTGACTCGTAAAGACACAATGTTCTGGTACATAGTCTATAGTCTTTTATTCTTCTACTTTATTTCCGTTGTTATAAGAGTCTAATTGTGTAACAGGTTGTTTTACCTTTTTAGGTATCTGTCTTCCTAATTAAGTCAGTAATATATAAATATTCGAAGACAAAAGAGGTCAGTGGTCAGATTTCACGACATTTATGGCATCAGTCACAACATCCGTTCCATAGTCGTCTGTCCTTCACATATAAAAATACTCCCTCTGTAGGGGAATCATCACGACCCCTCGTTTTATGCTACTATCTTGTCGGTCACTGACCCTCCACTGAACGTACCAGTCTCTTCTAGACAAACAACACCGTCTTAAAATTCAATTCTGGACCTACTGTTCTCATTTGGTCTATTTCGACCTCTTTTATACGTCCTATATACTTGTTAATCACGTTTCTGTATTCCAGAAATGATGTACCGTATATGATGTATCACACATCCTTTTCATGCTCATATGATTCCACTGGATCCTTCGATACCCTTAAGTCTTCAAGTTCTTTATACACCTCACCCTCTATCCCCTAAACACTTTTTTAGATTTACTTGGAGTTCAAAGTCACCCGACGGTAGTCTTCCTGTACACAGTTCCAGTTCCTTATCTTGAGTTTAAAATCTCTAGACGAAATATTGTGGCACAGATGTCAATTGTTATCTCATAATACGTAAATTTTTGAACAATATTTTATACATAGTACCATTCACAAGAATTGTGTTTTTATTTTAGTTCTCTTTCAGTTCTTTGTTCAAGAAAACCTCCAATACACATATAATAATGAAACTAACACCACTACAATAGAACCCACTTCCACTTATAGGTTTAAGTAGTTTCACATATGTCATTTATACTCGTTAAAAATAATTAGTATAGTGTTATTTATACTTTTATTCTTTTATTATACCTTTATTCTTTTATTTTTGTATTTGACTATTAAAGATAATTTGTTAGTATTAGAAGGTGGTGAAATAGGTCACTACTAATTATGAATGATTGTGTTTACCTTCTCATTGGAGTCCTTCAGAAACCACTCGAAAGAGGTTTTTATGGTATTTCTTGTGGATCAGTGAATAAATTCATTAAAGGGGATTATAGGTTCTATATTTATTAAAGTTCTTTCTTTAAATTAAAAGTAAAAATTTTGAAATTTAGTACAGGAGGAAAGGAGACAGGGTTTTATTTAACTAAAAATTAAAAGTAAACTGTTAGACAGTCTGTTTCTATGTAAGAGTAACGAACTTTGAAAGTTTATAAACTCACTTGAGTCCGTTGATGTTGTGTCATCTTTCAGATAATCTATATCAAACAATTTTACTTATCAATTCCATAGTTTAATACACTTAATAAAAGTATAAAACATCAATCTCTGTCAAGTTCAATTAAAAAATTTTATTATAGTCTAAACAAGTGAAACGTAAGTGTATACGAAAGATCTTCCAGTTTTTTCTCACCTCAAACATTATAAATCACAGTATATCTTTTAGATAGATTTTATATGAGAAGATATCAAGTGAGTCGTAAAAAATTTAAATCGGATTTTTGTGTTATATTTTTACACGTCTATGTTTGAAATTTATATCGTACTTTTTTTTTCAGATTTATGACCATCATCAACTTCCTCTTCTATATTCTGGGAAAAAAAATTTAGAGAAATAAAACTGATCTAATTCCTACTAACTTTGTTATATAAAGATTAATAGGTGTAGAGACGGACGAATGGATAGTTAGATTGGTGGTCGTTTTTTGTTTATGAAAGTCACTTATGTGTGTTAATAACCAGACGATTAGATCCGAGGCAGGAGAGGTCGTACCTTCCGAGTCTTTCATGAATTGTATTGAAGTTCCTTTGTATCGTATAATTTACAAAGGATCAAGGGGATTTAAGAGAACAACTAGTCTAGGTTAATGTTCAGGGGAGTATCCTAAATGTTTATAGACTGACAAAACTTAAGAGTTAAAATTAATGAACACGAAAACTTCATGATTAGTCCTTCCTCTTTGTTTTTCTTTCTTTAATCCTTTCTTCGAAGATAACATAAAGGTTTCTTTCATTACGACCTCCAATGTTAATCACAAGGAAAGTTAATATCATGGAGAGTAACTCTCCTCTTTTGTTGTGTTTGTATTAATTATACGTTTCAGAATTTTATTTTGAAATTTTATAAATACTACGAAAGAGTTAACAAACAAAAATCTCTGTTCTTTGTCAAACGGGCCGAGAGAGTTAAATATTCCACTACAGATGTGTGACAGGAACGACTCAAGTTATTTAGACTGTGGGCAGAACGACTCGACTACATTAGGTGTAGAGTGGAGTGAAGTTAAACAGACTTAAGGGAACTATTGTTAACGGTATATGTGACTACGAAAATAAACATTGATTCTTTTAAGACTACGACGGAAACCGAAAAAAGGTTTTACGGTTTTCGACTGTGTAAAATTAAGTTATCGATTAGGGAGTATCGAATTAGTAAAGTCCATGTAAGACTATGAATAAAATATATAAAAATTCAATCATTGTCAAAAGATGGGAAGGTTTTCCCTATAAAAAGAAGGACGTTAGTTTAACGGACAGAAAGAGATACGACCTTCAACAATAAGTAGGAAACTATTTCGTTCCTCCAAGTTTCGGTACCTTCTGTTGGATCGTGAAACTAGTCGAGTGTGACAGTAAACTCTACGTAATGGAGCTTTACACCGAAATTTTTTAGGTCTATGGAGTCCATTTTAATAGTCTTTTACAGGAGAATTGTTGAGAAGACAAATCCGGTGTTCAACGAAAAAAATAGGGATTGAAATTAGAAAATCTATCCATATCCTGGAACTGTAAGACATTCAAAGGATCGAGAACGATAACCGTCTTTCTACAGAAGTATTTAGTAAGGGTCTTCTCGTACTGGTAAATTTGACAATCTCGATCTTTAACACACTATATTAACATCCGTATGGACAAGTTGGTCACTAAGAACCGTACTGGAATCCTTTTAGTGAAATGGAAAGGTTAAGAGTAAGTAAAAAGTAAACACCTCGTTTACCTATAATACCAAGAGAGAAGACAAGAACGTACCCTATTTGGTCTCCCTATTGTACTCTCTTTGTCGTATGATGTCACGACATTCACTAATGATTTTTCCTCTTACGTAAAATTCTTTTATTTGTTTATTTTTTTGAGATCATTCTCGTTTATTATTGTCAGAGGTTCTATCAACTATTTTTATACCGATTAACACATACGACGTCAACTCATATATACTTATAGACACTTTACTTTGTCTTCTTCCAGAAGAACTAAACTGATATAGTACGACTCGTGGAGATTAGAATGAAATATTTTCAAAACTAGTTCGTATATATTTATAACAAAGATGAACTCTTTAGTAGTACAAGATCCTTTTGTTTATTTAATCTGGATCTGTGTAGGGTTCTTTAAAGTCTTTCTTAATTCATCAAAGGAATTAAGATTAAATTTATATAATAATTAAAATATGATGTAAATTACTCGTTCACTTGAATATGTACGACTAAAAGACAGGATCAAAAAAGTCTTAACCAACATAATTAATAGTCATATTCGAAGATTCTGTCTTTTCCAAGACTTTACAGAAATAAGTGAGGTTTTTATTTTAACTCATCTCGTGTAATACCGGTAACTTTATGTAAATTCATAATTAAGTAATTATAAACACATGTCACATTTTATTCTTAGATCCAAAAAACATACACCCATGGGTCAAAATGGTTATGGTGAATAACTCGTCTAATAGGAAAGGGGGCGACATTATAAGAAACACGGTGAAGGTTTCTAATCCACTGATAAATACTTATTCAAATAAAATCCCGAGAGATGGGACTCTATCTCTAGAAGGTGACTAGAAATTTATACAAAATTTCAGTGACGGTATGACAAAACTGATAATATTGTAACATTATGTCAAACTTTAATTCTACAAACTACGCAGTTCGAAACAGAAGAAAGAGTTTTAACAATTTATTTTTCCGTCCCTGTGAAGGTTTAAGTAAAATACTCCGGTCCTAATGGGACTTTGGTTTCAGTATATTCCTGTTATGTTCTTTGACGTTTGTGTGTGTGTGTGTGTGTGTGTGTGTGTGTGTGTGTGTTTAATGTCCAGTTATAGGGTTTACTTATGTCTACGTTTTTAGGAGTTGTTTTATGATCGTTCGGTTTAATTTGTCATGTACTTTTTATAGTGTGTGGTACTAAGTGACTCTAAATAAGAACCTCACGTTCCTACCGAGTTACACACGTTTAGTTAATTACTTCTGTGGTATAATTGTATTACTTTGTACTTTTAGTTTACTAGTAAGTTCTCTAAGCCTTTTTGGTAACTGTTGTAAGATGGAGTAAAATACTATTTTTGCGAGTTGTTTAATCCATACCTTATTTACATGGAATTGTATTATTCCCGGTATATAATGTTCTGGTCTCGATCGTAGTATGATATACAGTTTATGGACTTTCAAAGAGAAAATTCTAGTCTTTGTTCTGGTCCCGTGGGTGAGCGTGGTAGAGATCAGTTGTATTATGACCTTTAGGATCGGTCTTGTTAATCGTTCTCTTTCTTTATTGACCGTATGTTTAGTTTTGTTTTCAATTTAACGAAGACAAACATCGACTACACTCTAATTATTTATCTTTTGGGACTTCTGAGGTGGTTTTTTGAGTATCTTCATTATTTCCTTAAGTCGTTTTAAAGTCCCATGTTTTAGTTATATATTTTTTAGTCAGTGTAAAAAGATATGATTGTGTTTTATAATCTTTTTCTTAAATCCTTTGTTAGAGTAATTGTTGTCGTAGTTTTACTTACTTTATGAATGTTTAATAAAATTGATTTCTTCAAGTTCTAGATATGTGACTTTTAATATTCTGTAACTACTTTATTGACTTCTGTTTTATTTATCTAAAGAGTATAAGTACTTAATATTATTAATTATAACAATTTTAAAGATAAGATGAGTTTCGTTATATATCTAAGTTACGTTAGGGATAGTTTGAAGGTTTACCATGTATAATGTCTTTGTCTCTTTTCGTAGGATTTTAAGTTGACCTTGACGTTCTAAGGTGTATCAGTTCCGTTATAGAATTGAGGTATTTATAATGTGATGAAGTTACGATTTCGTTAACTTCTTTGATTATTTAAGTGTGGAGTCCCGTTTCAGACTCTGAACTGGAAAGTACAATAGACAAATTATAAATTAGTCAACTATCTTTAGTTAACTATATCTCTCCTTATAAAATAAATATACGGTTGAAAGAGTGGAATTAAGAGAAGAAACTAATTACGATGACGTAAATAACTCTCTGATTTAGAAACAAAAAGTATAAAATGTTCGTCTTCAATACTTATTCACAGGGGAAATTCTAATTGGTTTTGAATCTAAGGAAAGTATCCCTACGAATAAATAATTAGATAAGTAAGTTGTGTGTCAATTTAAGATCATTCATGACCCATAATAATATTTGTGACTTATATCGTTATTCGACTTTTCGACTTTTAGAGAAAATAAGATCATTATCTGTTGGTCGGTCTTTATTTTATTATTTTTCTAATGACGTCTTAATCTATTTATTCGTATAAATCTTCTACTTCGTTTATTCATCTAATTACTCTACCTCTTATCGACACCCTCCTCTTGTGGAGATCGATCTATCAAAATTCCTTTTTAGAGGTTCTTAAAAGGAATTTTCGATTATGGACTTCCCATTCATCTTAATGTTTTTCTTCTTCATTAGTAAAATTCGGGAGTTACTACTCTTTCTAATCTTTGTAAGTTCTCTGTCTCCTCTGTTGATACTCTTTATCTTTTACTATACCCATACCTCTATATTCATAACACAAAATCCAGAACTTCTGTCACTGTTCATTAGACGTCAATTTAATTCAAAATACCCTACAAAAACTTCCGATGATTCGTACTAGGATAGAGTAATTTTTAAAAAACCAAAGTGACGTCGTCCTTCCTATAATATGTATACGATTTTAAGTTGACTTATACTCAGACCTCGAGTCTTTTCCTCTACTTTTAAAACTTATATAGTGGTATTTTAGATAAGATAAATCTTATCTTTTAAACTAATATTTCTTTTACTGTGTTCACTATATCGTAAATTTTCTGTCTCGACGTATTTTTCCCTTCTAGAGTGTGCTCTTAAAAATTTTATCTTTCTTCTAGAAGGTCATCGGTTATAACCTTGTTGACCTCGTTGTTTTATTTCATCATAACCTAATATTGGTTTTAATATTTTGTTTATAGGTACTCAGGTATACAATACTTCAGTTCGAACGGAAGACGAGTGGTGTCCTGTCCGGTTACTTAACCTCTGTTTTACAACTCCGTTCCTTATGTTGAAATAAGTCTTTCGGTCGACTGGTTCTTCTTTCGTCTGATTACAGAGTTTTATTGGTATAATAACCTCAGACCTACGGTCCAAGAAAATATCTTGTCTCTACCCCTCTCTACTCCTTCATTTCATTTTTCCTGTAATTAGAACGTTTATAGAGGACCTTACTGGTCAGAACCCTTCCCCCATATAATTAAAGAAGAAAGAACATCGACGAGTGTCCGTCTATCCCAGGACTTACTTACGTAAAACCAAATGGTAAGTCCGTTTCCCCGTCCCATAGGACTTCGTCCGGTAATACATACCTGTCATAGGAAGTCTTTTGTTTCGTTGTTCTTCGTTTCCAATTTCATTCTCTTTGTCTAGGTCGTACTTCAGTCAAGAAAGGACATTATATATATGTATGTACATCCACCGTTTTTTGTCTGTTTGGAGGACACGTCTTAAGATTTATTAAATACATCTTTGAGGTAAGATATCGTCTATGTGGTATTGGGATGAGGAATATACACGAAGTGTGTATTACTTAAGGAAGTTTTTCTAACATATTTTTCCCCTTTTATCTCATTAAAAAGTTTCCTAATCGGTCTGTAAGTGATCAAATCGGTTACTGGTTATAGTTGTAGTTTTCACTGTTTAATCCAACAGTCATGTGACTTATACTAAACCACTCTTACTATAAGATACGGTAAAAATTTAAAATTGAAACACCAGAAGGAGGGGGTTTGACCATTGAGGTCAAGTTAGTACTTTTTGTGTAGTCTGTTTATGGTGACTACTTGTAAGAAGTTTTATAGACTGTCAATGAGGAGTTTTGACAGTTGCAGTAGTTTTTGTTTCTTTCAAACTCTTTAACAGTATCGGTTCTCCTTAGTCTCCTTTGTGTTACGTCCGTCTTCCTATCTTTATTTCCTATCTTTATTTTTCTTTGATCTTTTGTCTGTTTATTATTTTGTAATTGTTTTGGTTTTGAATTAAAAAACTTCCTATTTATTTTAACCGTTAGAGGATTTATTTAGTTCCCCCCTCCTTTTTAACCATAGTACTTATTTTCTCCCTAAAAACGATGATAAGGTAGTCTGTAATTTACTATTATTCTTTTATTGTACTTGTGATAATACGTTTGTTTAAGGTTTTATGTTATACTTATGGTGATACCGTTGTTTAAGATGTTAAATCTGCTTTACTTTTTATATGACCTTTTTATATTGTGTTTCAACTGTATTGTTATTACTGTTTTATACTTATAAAATATACATATAAAATTTTCTTGTAATAGTTTTTGGAAGTATGTTTATTTTGGTTTATTAAAGTTCACACTTAATATAATTTCTAGGTTTTTTCTTGTCATGGTTATCATATATTAGAAAAAAGTCTCTTATCTCCTTTATTCGTGACGGGTTTAGTTAAATACTTCAATTGTATTTGTATTTAGTAATGTATCTGTAAAATTTGTTTTAATACTGGTACAGGGAGTACTTGTATCCCTTGTGTTTTAGAAATTGTTCAATAATATTTTAATTCGGTTTATTATATATTTTAATATTATGTTACATTTGTTAATCTAAAATAGGGTCTTGACGTTCTAACTAAATTGTTAGTTTTTAGTTAGATACATTAAGTGATACAATGGTCTTATTTCTTTTTTTCACTGTTAAAGTTATATAGGTTAACTGTTTTATAAGTAAGTACTATTTTAAGATCACTTTGACCTTATTATCCTCGTAGTGGGTTTTTATATAGTAATTGTAATGTGAATTACACCATCACCGAGGCAATGATTCAGCACAGGCTGAGAACCCTGGGGTACCTGACTTCGGGTGATTCGAGGAGATAGGTAACCCAAAGGGTCCGTTCTTATGACCTCACCCAACGGTAAAAGAAGAGGTCTCGTAGAAAGACTGGGTCCCTAGCCTGGGTACAGAGGACGTGACGTCCACCTAAGAAGTGGTGACTGGTGAATCATTGTCTGATTTATCGACGGCCAACTCTAGTCCTTGTTGCGTTCCTTCGAGTTAAAGAGACAAAGATCAGTTGTAACAGAACCTCCAGGATAGTTAACCTTGTACATTTCATATTCGTTATTTTAAATATTTCAAGTTTTGATTTCTTCATTTTGATAAGAAAGATCTACAGTAAAAACGAATGGTTTGTTTGTTGACCATTTTGGTCACTCATTTAAAATTTTCAATGTCCTATTTCTCGATTATATTTCTTGACGAAAGGTACACGTATATAATTGGTGCTCCTTTACATTTCACTTTGGAAATTTTTTAGGTATATGTTATCGTTTTATATCGTTCCTTTTGGTTCTAGAAACGTGATTTTGTATTTTATAACAACTATCTTTAATTTCTTCCCCCTTTATTTCATTGTAGAATATTTACCTAACTTTCTGTCAATAACAATTTTACATTTAGAAGGTGTTTTACCGGATGTAAAAGTTACGTCAAAGTTACATTTTGGGAAATTCGAAAAAAACACACAAAATAAGGTGTCGTGGGTCGTATCACGATCCGTGTGTCGTCCATGACGTTCCCTCCTTTCTTCCCTTCTCCCCTTTCTTCCTTCTTCACTACTCGTCCTGGAACACTTTAGGAGGACCCTTACTTTTCGGAAAGAACTAAAGAGATAAAGAGGAACGGTGAACTCAAAAACATCTTAGTCATACTAAGATAAATTCGATTATGGAAAACATCCTCGATGGACTCTCCCTCGTTTCTATTTTTGGGTGTTTATTTTAAAAGAGAGAAGTCCGTCCTCTACCTGGACCAAGAACAGGTTTAAGGTCTTCCGTGGTATAGGGGAAGAAATGGAATCGGGTATCATCGACAGAAACTTTAATTGACTGGATTAGAATCTAAAAAAATCTTTGTAAAGTCTTACAGATTACGGGTATTCTTGAGTTCCAAAACTGTAGAGGAGGTAGAGTGTCCACCATTCCCCTGAAATTATTCTGTGGGTCTCCACTTATAATTGGTGACTGTGAGGAAAGGGGAAAAACGAAGAGACAAGACGGAAGGGGAAATTTTCGAGAAACAGACTCGGATATATAATCCAAAGAAAAAAAAAAAAAAAAACAAAAAAAAAAAAATTTGTTTGATCAGGTGGTAGAAGAACCAGTCGTCCGAAAGACCTTATTTCAACAAAAGGAGAGGAGTTCGGAACAGTGGGCTGAATAACCGGACAGTCCGCTACTCATCGGTTTAGACACAAGTGATTGTCTTCTTTGTCGAGAAAATGAAACCAGAAAATGGAATAGATAAACTTATAAAAAGTCTTGGACTGTAGTTGTTGTGAAAATATTCCAATATTTCGGTCGTGTTAATTTTTTTTATTCAGGTGGAGGGATTTTCGGCTGTGACCCGTGACCCAAGTAAGATTTAGGTCATCATCTCTTAGACGGACGTTTACGTCCTCTACACCTAAACTAGGGACCTAGGCCTTCTAGACTTCATCCTTTACCGTTGGGTGAGGTCATAAGAACGTACCTTTTAAGGTACCTTTCTCCTCAGACCCCCCGATGTCAGTTACCCTAGTGTGTCCGCCTGTCCGGACTCGTCGTCCTGTGTCGTCGTCAATAAAGTGTCCCTAAAAGTGCTTACGAGAAAACACGGATACACACACTTTAAGGATTACTCTTAGACAAAATCTCTGGTTGACTCGGTGGTGGAAGAGTTGTAGGGTGGGCCCGGTAGTAGAAGGGTTTGGTCAGAAGATCGTTTTACGAATTCACTTACTTTCTCCGATGAACGAGACCCAACTTATTGACAGAATGAGAGTCGGAAGCTTTGGTATCCATCATACAACCAAGTATTAGAACCTTCAGAGAGACACTTTAAGCTTTGACAGGGACATGGTCCTACCGTTTTTCTCTGTCTTCCGCCCCACCTGGGGAGGTCTAACCACCACTGTTCAGACTTTCGTTCCCTTGTATGTACACTCCGACCAGAACTCACCGATACTCTGCTCATCTAGAGACTTAGACAGACGGTCCTAGAATTTGCAAATTTATCTCCAGGAGTGTCCCAAGTCAGTACAAATGTCAGGTCTACCAGAGTTATTGTGTAATGAGAGAGTTCACTTCACCGAGGATCACGTCCTTGGTATCCGACTTATATGTAAGGTTCCTGTCCCGTCCCTTGCCTCTCAGAGACCTCGTTGGGACTTGTCAGTGTGGGAGAACTACTGGGGGAGGTTGTATCATGGTACTAGACGATTCCTAGGGTGTGATACGTGTCGTTCGGTTTCACTTAGGTGGAATACTTTGGGAGAATTAGAAGGGTCTGTCTAGGAGAAAAGAACCACACGACACATTACTTCGTCCTGGGATAACCTGGAATCACCCTTTGTGGGAGAGGGGTGTAGGAGGTCAAATCGAGGAGAGAGTTCATGAGTCTATTGTCACAGAGTATGTAAAAAGGACTTAAAAAGTCGACGATTTTTGGTGGTGGTTTACCTTCTTTAATTGATGAACTACTTGGACTCGAGGATCGAGGGTCTGTGGGATTGCAGATTCCTGACTACTGTAATTGGCGAGACAATGGAGTCAGTTGTTTAGTCTCTTAACACGTCCTCGACTGGTGTATGGGATCCTACGGGGAGGGAGTGGACACAAAATTATGAAACAACTTTGGGAAGTACCTCAAACCCAGAAACTCCGTGTACTCAGGAGACGAGAGGACGAACCGGGAAGTTACATGGAACGAGACAAGGTTTGAGACTACAAAATCGTAACAAACTGGAGTGACACACGACTGTCAACCTTAGTTATTCTTTCTTTCTAGGATTGAGAAAACGTATAAAGACTGGTGACAATAAACCCTCAAAATGTCACGACGGAGTTCTAATCAATGTCACAATATCGGTGCGCAAGGCCCTTTGTTTGAGTGAGTCTTCCTGTTACGTCTATCACCTCACTCCAAATAATGTGGCCGCCCGGGTTCCGTCTCAGAGGAGAATCGGTTCCTGGACGTGGTCGTAAACACTTTTAGAAAATATGAGGTACACATACACAGACTTGGGTGGTGAGGTTTAAGGAACTCTGAATATATTTGGTTCCTTTTATGTTAGGGTTATTGGGGTACTAAGTACACGATACACTAGTACACGAGTTTATCAGTTTGTTAATCGGTTATTAGTTATTTGGACTCCAATGTGAGGCTATCCATGTCTTTTTAAATACCGGACAGACCTCCTTCCCCACTAATCACATACAAAAGAGAATCCGCTACTCATTGGATCTATACTAGAAGTTCCAAGGGGACAGACCTCCCCCAGAATAGGAAGACAACAACAAAAGTATCCGTGATTTGTGTCTCAAGTCTCAGGTAACCTTTCGACCGACTCGTACTAGTCGTACTTGTCCGGATTCTACGTCAGGTCCGGGATACTTAAGGAAGAAGTTGTCGACTTCGTCTTTTGGTTCGTCAGTGACGAAGTCTTCAGTTCTTTATTTCCTCTTTTATGATTTTATTATTATGATTATTGTTTTTGTTGTATAAAATAAATATCGTAGGATTGGAGGCCATGAGAACGGATCTTTTAGGGTACCTGCCTCTTCGGACCACCCGACGTCAGGTACCCCAGCGACGCTCAGCCTGTGCTGACTCGCTGAAGTGAAAGTGAGAAGTAAAAGTATGTAACCTCTTCCTTTACCGTTGGGTGAGGTGACAAGAACGGACCTCTTAGGGTCCCTGCCCCCTCGGACCACCCGACGGCAGATACCCCAGCGTGTCCCAGCCTGTGCTGATTGCGCTGAATCGTCGTCGTCGTTGGTGTGTATATTTACGTTTTTTTTTAGTACTCTATTTTTATAATGTGAGTAGGTTTACTTTTTTCACCTTGATTCTCTTGTCTCTTCGTAAATGTAGTATTTTCATCGTTAACCCTCGATCTTCATTGTAATTACAAGGAAAGTAACTTGGAGTGAAATTTCTATTTCTTTTTTTTTGACTGTCTTTCTTATTTATAATGACATACTGATAGAAACGATTTCTTTCTGATTGTTACTAAAACGAATATTCTCCCTGTCCGATTTGATCAACGTTTCCTCTACAACTGGACTCAATATAACCAAAACCCCACAAAAAATTTTGGGAAGATTAACGACAAAGGAGAAGATTCCTTATCGGAAAAAAATCTATGAATTCATCGAGTTGTGGAGTCGAGCAAGTACAGGGACGGGTTGTTTGCACCCGGAAGGGACTGGTTGGTGACGATAAAATGTTGAAAGTAGTGAAAGATAGGGACATAAAAGAAATCTTTCGAGTAGTTTGGGATTGTGGTCTCAAACATGAATAAACAGATGTACAAACAAAAGATAGAGGGGTGATTTTACATTCAAATACTGAAACATAATAAGTCCTGACCTAGGGACCACCGGATGTTATCTCGGACCGTGTCTCATGTGAGAGTACTAACATACGACTACATTCTTTGTCTACTCAAAAGACTCGTCGAGTGACAACAAGTCAGCAAGTCAGGACAGACTGAGAAAACACGTACCTGACGTCGTGTGACCCAAAGGGACAGGAAGTGGTAGAGGGTCTCAAAGGTGATCCTTGAACGATGTGATCTATCGTTCCAAAGGTGATCCAAGACAAGTGACGTATGTCACACAACACATTCCCTTTGTCCGAGTTCTGTTCGAGAAGTGGAAGTCTCTTGGGTGACGGACCCACATAACTTCTTCCTTTTTTTTAAGAGATAACTGATAAATTGAGATACCATATACTCTTGTATTTTTATATTTGCCAATATGATATCTATTATTGTATAATGGAATACTATGGAACTTTCCTCTAGACTTTTCGACAGGTGTGTTTCAAGACCTTCTCCATTTGTTCGTCAGGTTAGTCATCTCTTCCTACCTCTTTCTGTGAGGTCTCTCTCTTTTGATATGTTTTTTACCGGATTCCCTACCCTTACGTTCCGTACATGTCTTTGGTACAGGTTAAGGATTTCCTGACTTATACACTTCCGTTCAGGAGCTTGACTTTACAACCATAGTCGGAAATCTTTATAAACTTGAGACAAGTGTGTATAAACCTTAAACAAAAGAACCATTACCCTTCGGTAACTGCCAAAACAGATCACCTCTTTGTAATTTGTTAACTCATCACAGAAAAAAAATTATAGTCCGTTGAAAGAAACTTTAACCTATTTTATTAGACCAGTTATTTAGACTTTTATTCTGACACCTCAAATCTCTTGTCTAAAAGTCTTTCTATGTATTGGACTGTATTGGACTTTCCCATTTTGTCGAACAGTCATGTTTCTCATCAAAACTTTCTCCAGAGAATAGAACTCCGACAGAAACAAGGTAAGATGGATGAGACTAGTTTAGAGGTCAAATTTTGTAATGAAGTCTCTCATACCACTCTTTTTCTCATAGATCGATACCTCAAGTAAATCCTTTCAGACGTTTTTTTTTCCGTTCCACCCCTCCCCCCCAAGTCCTACCCCTTGTGCATATGTGGCCACCACCTAAGTACAACTACATACCGTTTTGGTTGTGTTATAACATTTCATTTTTTTTTTTTTTTTTAGTCAAGTCACTTTAAGTAACTTTAACTGGGTTCCAGGTCTTTATCAACTAAGTGTACTTGTAATGTGTACACGGATTTCCCTCATCCAAAAGACGTTGACAAACTACGTTACAGATATTCGTAGGTAATACATTTTAAAATTTTAGACCAAATTTACAAGATCTACTAATACTAAGAAAGAACATTCTACATAGATACTGAATCTCTCTATATGTCGTTATATCAGATGGTCAACCTACCAATAATAAAGAGGAAAAGATATTTAAAAATAAAATATATGAGATTTTTTTTTCCGTCCCACCTATGACTCTCGAACTTGATCTTGTCCCCTTACCTTCACTTTTCTATCTACCCTATCCGTCACACTCCACTAACGTGTCCGGTGACCTGTTGACCCATAAAAGGGAGACCCCCTCAAATCAAAACTTCTTCTTTTATTTTTATTTAACACAAAGTAATAATAACTAAATAAACCAGTTGATCAAATCCCCTTCTTTTTACTTTTATCGTCATCTTATATTTTCGTCCACGGTCCTTTCTTAAAATTTTCTTTACCCGGGAGATTAAAGTAAAGGAGAGATAGGAAGAATTTTTTTTCTCTGTATTTTCGAAAGTCACAAACATCCAAAGGTTTAGGTGGGTGAATGTGGACAAGTCTTTGTAGACAAAAGAACATATTACCTTTGACGTTGTTTATTTTTCGGACGATTATTATTGTACTACTTCTCTTTTTAACAACAAGCGAGGAAATCAAAATAAAAAAAAGATCCGAATTTTTCCCATTAAAATTTTTATTATACAAAAATCTTTATTTACCACGTAATAACCAATCTGGATACGTACTTAAACATAAGGACCGT
Source organism: Capra ibex (assembly GCA_006410555.1). Classification (NCBI taxonomy): domain Eukaryota; kingdom Metazoa; phylum Chordata; class Mammalia; order Artiodactyla; family Bovidae; genus Capra; species Capra ibex. Next base: position 67,354,865 of record SJYO01020080.1, read on the forward strand.
AAAGGAATAAAGAATTGCATCAGTCACGTATGTAACAAAAGTATATCAAGTTATTTATACACCTATAAAACCCTTAAAGTACAGTGACAAATAATTCTAAACTTAATATATATCCATCTTTCTCTCTCTTACTTAGGGAAATAAAGTCTTATATCATTTTTAACGAATTTAGAAAATCTCGACGTCTCTGAGATCGTCGAGATTTATTTAAGTTTAGATCGTGTTGTTACTCAGAACCGTTCCTTTATCGACCAATTCTTCTACTAGATACCCTGGATTCTTCATTCACTTCCTCTGTCGGTATGTTTTTGGTTCTCTTTGTGGGAAGGTTCAATTGTTACTTCCATTTCTAAGACTTAAAAGTTACCTATCTCTCAGTCTTATTCGGACCTTAAAAGTTATCTATCTCTTTTTAGATCACACTTACTGCACTTTTTTCGTCACTCTCCCCTGAAACCTTTCCAGTTGTCCTTGTTCTAATACGAGCGGAACCCCCGGTACCTCCTTTATAAAAACAAAGAGAAACGTCTCCTTTAAGTAACTTCACAAAATAAGATCACTCATTCGTCAGGTAAAATACAAAGACTTACAAATAATACTACTGAGCTACCCATTACTTACGTGTTTCCGTCCTCATCTTCGTTCCTCTGGTCAATTTTCCGAAAATGATATCAGGTCCATCCTTTACTAACTTCAGAACCTCACCTTACTATCTCCACTATAAGTCACGAGTATAACCCCTATACATCACCTACTTACTCATATGGACCATTATTTAATCGTACCTCACATACGGGATTTAAGTAAAAGTCAACCAGATACAACGTGTCTTAAAGGAAATAAAATTTATTCGTTTTTGATAAGAGACTACTAAATTTATTACGATATAATTTTATATCAAAATTTTGATATTAAGTTATGTGTTACCGAATATCATGGTTTTAAAGTGAATCTATAATTACTTCAGTAATATGGGTATTTTCTTGTAACTACTATATTGTAAATATTCTTTATATTAACGAATAAACAGTAAATACACTAAACAAGGAATATTTTAAAGAGTGACAGAATACAGTATAAACGAAAATACGTAACTTAACGACAATAAAAGTGTTTTGAAAATAAATTCCTTATACAGTTTACATACTTAAAGTTGTTTTAACCCAGTAATTTTGTGTCTTTACAAATTCGCAATTAAATAAAAGTTGCATGTCTTCTGAATACCCAAAGAGGTACGTACTCATTTTATATTGACTCGGTAAACTATCATTTGTACCGATTACGAAAATTTACTTTTGGATAAGAACTAGATCTCTTTACGGATAAATCGACCTTAATACACTTGTCAAATACAAAAGACGATTCATGTAAGTTTCAGTGCGAACACATTACTCTATCAGATGTAATTCGAGATTATTGTCAAACGACGTACTAGTAGTGTTACTATTACACACATTAAATAGTGTGGACGGTAACTTCCTCGAGATTCTTAAGGTGTTTGTCCGGGAAGTAATTAGATAAGTAAATCGAAGGAAGAAGAAATTTCAAAGATTTCGACACGTTCTTTAATACGCCGTTGACACCCTTTCTTTTTCCGAAATTTTATTAGTCTTTTTCCGTAATTTCGTCTTACCCCACGTCCTAGTGTTTCTACTATTTAAGACTCATTTTGATAGACCTCTTGACAGTGTTAGTATAGACACTATCTAAGGACAAAACAATTTAACCCTTTGTGGGATTTTATAAGTCTAGTTTCAGAAGTAAAATCTTCAACATGTAGGGACAACTAAATGAATGACTAGACGGGAGGGACCTTCAAACTTTGTGTGACTTCTGGGTCTCCAGAAAGTAAGATTTTATTTTGAACCACAAAGAGGTCACGACATATTAAGATATGAGTTTTCTAACAAAGGGTACATTGATTTCACCTACAATATAAATACATATTATATAAACCATAAGATTTTATAATAAATATAACAGATTATTATTTCTTATTTTTCATAAGACTTATGTAATCAATTCCATATACAAGATCCATCCGTATTTTATAATCCGTTCGAACTTATAATTGTCTGTTGTTCGTTAACAAGAAATTAAAACACTAGTAACGTATATATAAAAAATAGTCTAATAATAAAAAATTCATGAATATCTTGTGAAGGTAAACTGTCATTAATATATTATAATGGTTTTCAGGTTGGGAATTAGTTTCCAAAGACGTTCCTATTACTTATGGAACCCTTTTTTATAAAGGTTCTAAACCTAGTCCCACCCTACTTATCCGTCTCGTGTTTCCAAAATATCCCGTCACTTTTATGAGACGTAGTATGGTATTATTACTTATGGATGTACAGTAATATGTACACAGGTCAGGTGTTTTACATATTGTGGTTTACTTGGTATTATATGTGATGTCTTTCCTCCACTAATACCATACAGTTACATCCAAGTATTCCTTATAACTATGACGCTCTCTAATACGTATACACCCCGTCGCACGTATATCCTTTAGAGACATGGAAGGAGAGTTTAAACGACACTTGAATGTGACGAAATTTTTTTATTTCGGACTCCACCGGCTCGGAAACCTTGCGTAATCCGTGTAGAGTCTCGAAGTAGAGGTTCCTCTCAGGAGTCCCTTCACCGGTCGAGGACCAGTTCCACTACCTCACGGACCTCGTGGTTCGTGAATGTCTGAACCCGTCGGTACTTCGGATTCCGTGTTGACCTCTTTCAGTAACGAAAACACCTGATCGAGGTGATAACCTGTACTTGTCTTACCTCGGGTACTGCAGTCATGACCTTCTGTTTACAGAGGTGAACTCTAGGTTATCACACCATCTTATATGTCTTTCGATGATGATTAGAGGGAAATAGAATACCTCCTCATAAGACACGGAGGTGGGTGTTGGGGTAGGGGACGAGACGTTCAGAAACGGTTTCTGCCTACTTGTTCTTGGAGAGAGTGGACCGACTTATCGACAAGACCCTTCCCCTTGAGACAAGTGTTCACCAGCACTTGTGTACCTAGTGTATCTTCGTGTTCCTATCACAAAGTTATAAGACTTGTGATTATCAGGGTTAAAGAAGTCAGTGGACTTTTTTTTTTTTTTCTACCAATTTACAAAAAATTCATTAATTGAGAAGACTTATGTCTTTATCCTTTCTAGACCAGTTTTGTTTCGTCACTCAAGGACTACGATCACCTTTATTTCTCATACCGGTCAAAGGTTCCTTTACCTAGGTCATAAATGAGAGTCCGATAAGCCATACTTTCTACAATAAGGGGAAACAGAATAGGGGTTTTCTGAATACATAGCTGACATGAATTTATTTAAAAATATAAATACATTGACAATCTACAATGTAGATTAGGGATACACTGTTGGACTTAACAAGGAAAAAATGACAGTAAAGACAGGTGGACTCGTCGGAAAAGAGAAATTGTTTGTATGAACTTTAACGATGACCCATGGGTGAAATAAGGGTCATCTTTCTTGAAAGACGATTCTCGACTTCTCACAAATTTCATCTAATTTCGAACCTTTGAGTATTGGATTTTGAAAGGTGGTAGGGTGTTTCACTAATATACGTTTTTTCTTATGATCGGTGTGTATACCAAAGAAAGACTTTTCTTAAATAGTAGTTTTATCGGGACTCTGTCGATTTTTATACCATAACAAATAATTTTTAAACGATTTTCCCATCTAGAATGTAATTCACGAGAACGGTCTATATTTTTTTATTTCTACATCCCTCCTTTGAGGCCTTCTACTACCCATACAAGTACCGGAACTACCACCACTACCAAAGTACCCACATACGACGACGACGACGACGACGACGACGCAGCGAAGTCATCACAGACTGAGACATGTTGGGGTATCTGCCGTCGGGTGGTTCGAGGGGGTAGGGACCCTAAGAGGTCCGTTCTTGTGACCTCACGTAACGGTAAAAGAAGAGGTTACGTACTTCCACTTTTCACTTTCACTTCAGCAAGTCAGTACAGGCCGAGAAACGATGGGGTACCTGACGTCGGATGGTCCGAGAAGACGGGTACCCTAAAAGGTCCGTTCTCATGACCTCACCCAACGGTAACGGAAGAGACAGTACCCACATATGAGTTGGAGTTTAAGTAAGTCAACGTTTTTAATCTATTTATGTATAAAAATGTATAGTTAGTATCAAAATTATCACAAGAAATTTTATCTCAACTTTTTGTATAAAATTTTATCTTACTTCTATTTTTATTTAATTCTAAGTGGAACTAAATTCTTTTTTAAAATTTACTTATGTCAATATCAAGCGTAGTTATAAGTGTTTTTTATTAACAGTGTTGTTTTTATAAACATATCCGTAGGAAAATATATAAGGACAAATTCGACATATAAAATACATCTTTATAATAAATTTCGAGTATACTACCCTTTATCAAATATGAGTTTTTTGTAAATCTAAGAAGAAAAGTTCATTATACAAACTTACCTCAACTCTTCGACGTCTCGAAACACTCCCTCACCGGTGGGTGAGGTCATAAGAACGGACCTCTTAAGGTACGTGTCACCTCTGACCTCCCGATGTCAGGTGCCTCAGTGTTTCTCTCCCTTCATTGACACATTATGAAAGTGAAAGAAGTCGTTCGTCTACATCGGTTAATTAATACATTTACAGTTCAATTCGTAGGTAGATATCCACTTCATCCAGTCCGTCTTATTTTACAGGGGAATTAATCTATCGTTTCCTGTCAGGTAAACCTTCACCATATACGTCTATGTCTATATAAAGACTTACTTACTTTAGTCTCCTGGATCGACGTAAATTTTTGCTACAACGAATGTGGGTAGAGTCCAAATTGTGTTTCGTACGGTAGGAGTAAAAGATACCGATAGTCTTAGTTGACGTCTTCTGTCACATGTTTTATTGAGTTTTGAATTTATTAAAACCCCTCACGGATGTTCGGACTCCTGTAGACTAGGGTTTCTTAAAATTAACACTTTTTTTATAAATTGTATATTGACACATCTGTAGTGAAACATACAACTTTGAATCGGTGAAGAAGTACTCCAATAGTTTTTTATTAAAAATGACACTTTGTAATGTCCGTCCTAACTTAAGGGGTCCATGAGGAACGCAGGGTAACGGGAGGAAAAGTTTTCCAGAATTTATCCGAAATACAACATACACAGTCTGTGTAAGTACCAGTGGATGCAAATGGAGGATATAAAAAGAGAGTAACTTCTATTAATATAACAAAACATACGAAATTCGAAATATATTTACGATAGTACGATACGTGTACAAAAAGGTTGAACAAAGAAACGGTATAGAATACAAAAATCTTACAGTAGAAACAACTATGTACATTTATCTCAATCAAATAAATTTAACGGGACATCGTATTGTGTAATACCTATACTTTATTGAATAAGTAGGTAGGTGGACAACTACTACCGTTGTTTTGAGGTGTCTAAACGTCCTTACTGTATGTCTTAAAACGTTTAGAAATCACCATTTACACTATTTTAGAATATTTCTATATTAATTAATGTGATTTTATATACCTTTCTATACACATACATGATCTACTTTCTGACACAGTATTTTTACCAAAAGGTGTCTCTTTAGATAGGTAAATTACATTAAGGTTAGTTTTAGTTTCATTTTGAAAAACTATTAGACTAAGAATGTAAGTGTAACTTATATTTCTTATTTTTATCGCTCCTTGTAAAAAGTCTTGTTTTTGTTCAACTTTTCATATAGTGCACTCGTAGTGAACTAAAGGAAACGGAGGACGGGGTCCGAAACAAAGTAACTTAGTCTCTGTAGACGAAGAGTGGTGCACACACGAGATTGGAGTGAGCGGAGTCGAGTACGTAAACGACACAGGAAAAACGGAGGACTGAGTTTCAAAGGGACAAGTGTGGTTCAGTAACTTGAGACTAGTCAGAGTTTAGTACCTCTTGTACTTTCCCGTACTCTTATTCACAGAATACTTATTTATAAAAAGAAAGGGGGAGACGTTTCAGACTCTGAGTTTCATCTAATGAATAAACTCCTGACAGGTCGTTAGTCAATGTGAATTCTCGAATAGGAGGATCTTCAGGGAATAAGGCGAACAGAGGGTAAAGAGGAGGGGTTATTCGGAAGATAACATCAGAGACGAAGAACCTTTTACGTCTTATTTTGTATCGGTCCCAATGGTATTTCGACACCAATAGTTCTGTTATTAGTCCCAATAATAGAATTCTCTATTGGTCCCAATGGTATTTCGACATCAATAATTCTGTTAAACCGTATCCATGTCCTCTACTGTTTACCTGGTTTCCCTGTCTGATCTCACTGAGTTTTGTTTAAGTGTGTATGTTTCTTCGATTTATTTACTGTATCCTTGTAATATTTAATGACCCCTTTTCTATATGATAAGTTGTTTACACTATTTCGTTAACGAATGATAATGACTAGATTTTGTTTTTCTGACGATTAATAAAGAAGAAGTTCTTACTCAAATAAGTCTTAGTCGTTTCTTAACGTTAAGTCCCAGACGTTGACACCACTTGGTACGTGTTTTTGTCTGTCTTGAGAAAATGACTCTTTCAGTCCTCCCGATGTCATTTGTTTCAGAGGTACCGAAAATTAACCGACTGAACCCAGAGAGAGAGAACAATCGAGAACTCTCGATTGAGAGAACACTCGATTTAAACCAATCGAGAACAGTCCGTTCTTCCTCATAAAAAAAGGAACATCCTGAGTCAATAGTGCCATCTCCTATTCTCGAAAGGGAAGACCGGAGTACCAGGATAACTATACACAGTAGAGTTGATTATGAGGTTGGTTAGAATAAATTCCCATTACGTCTACTCTTTTAACACTAAGTCATTAAAAAAAGTTATCAGTACTACGATTATTTTCACCTTTGATCTAAAGTTTGTATTGACAACGTAAGTCCGGTTTATATTATCCTCTGGTAGGCAACGCGAGGTAACACAAATAAACTTTACATTTTCTTTAATGTCTCGTAGTGTTTTAACAGAATGGATATGGACATTTCGATCACCACCGTTTACAAAATTCAAAAGAAAACTTAATTACACGAATAATTCATATAAATGACGTAGTAGGTTTAGAATGCATAGATAAAATAGTTTTGTAAAATCCTTTGGTCCGTAATAAAAACATATGTTTTATATGTGTCGTTCATACCATTGTTCTTAGTCTGACGACCGGTCCGTAAACGAATTAGAGACAGGTAATTGTTTTTATTGAAAAGGTAATGATGTGATGTACGAGACCGGTCTTAGAACAATCAAACAGGGATAATTCATTCCCTCAACCTGATCTATTGAATCCGTAGAGGGATTTCGATGTACGTCTGTCGTTATATATTTCCTCTCTCTATCATATTATTTAGTCTGTATTTCTTGACCGTTAGTTTTTTACTAAGAGTTAGTTGACCCAGGTGTATACATTTTTTGAAAGGACGTAATGTCACATATGTTATATACAGGGTCTCATTTCGGAACTTTTCATTCGGAATAATTATAAAATTTTCTTTTATAAAAGATAATAAAGTAATATCTTTCTTTAAAAACTTTTGTCCTTAACCTTTAATATTTTGTATTTCTTTTTCTGTCCATCAAAACTGATGTAATTTTAATTTATTCATTTATATACTTATATAACTTTATAGTTAAACAATAACAAATCAGTGAGTAAACACAGGTCGAGAAACACTGTGGTACCTGACATCAAGTGGTCCGAGGGGCCTGGTACCTTAAAAGGTCCGTTCAAATGACCTCACTCAACGACAAAGGAAGAGGTCCCCCCCAGAAGGACTGGGTCCCTAGTTTGGGCCCAGAGGATTAGAGGACGTAACGTCCACCTAAGAAATGGTGATTTTATAGTTAATCTTGTGTAATTTCATATAATTCTATGTATCCGTACTTATGTTCAGGGTATGTAAATATTGTATATACAATACCTATAGATAACTATTATATATAATATAATAATAATAATAATTATAATATATGAACGTATGTTTAACTTTTTGACAGTCTCTAACCCTCTGACGATCATAGTCAATCATTTTCTGTTTTTCGGTTACGTCTTCCTTTCTGTCAAAAGTCTCTGAAATTTTTTGTTCTTTAAAGGTGTATTCTATAAAAAGAATTATCTTCTATTATTTATTAATGAGACGTATTATCTATACTCCAAAGGAAAACCTCCCGAAGGAACGCCGAGTCGACCATTTCTTAGACGGACGCTACGCCCTCTAGACCCAAACTAGGGACCCAACCCTTCCAGGGGACCTCTTCCCTTTCCGATGGGTGAGGTCATAAGACTGGACTTCTTAAGGTACCCGATATATCAGGTACCCCAGCGATCCTCAACCTGTACTGACTCACTGAAAGTGGAAGTGAAAGGAAAACTTCACTTATTTTACAAAATCTTAATCTGTCTATATCAACACCGGGTTGTAACACTTACACGATTACGGTAACTTAACAAGTGAGATTATATCAGTTAAAATAATGTGATGTATTTAAAAAAGTTATTTTTTAACTTTCTACAATCTACTCCTTTTAGAACAATTAAACTAGTGATTTTGATAATAACAGAATTTAAGATGGTATTCTGGTCTCTTATTAAACTAACATACAAATTTATATCCTATATTAGTAAAATTACATGATTTATACTTTACTTTTAACTACTGAGATTTTAGGACTGTTCTAGTTCCAGTCTTTTTCAATCTTGTACCACAGAAAACGGTCTACAGACCGTGTGGTTCGGTCTGACAACAAACTATTTTATAATACATACGACATCCTTTACAAACTAAAGGTGACTCTGTTCCAATCTACTGACATGTTCATCGAATAAGTAAGGGACCACTGACGTACAAGTTCCAGATTTATAACAATTGGTAAAAGAGGGGAATATAAAGAAAACGAAAAGAAAATAGTTGTTAAGTTTCGTTTCGTGGAACGGATTATTACTTGGTTTAAGACGAGTACAATTCGGATTATCAAAACTTAATACTTAGTCATGTCAAAGTTCTCTTTTTTAACGTGGTGGTCCTTGGTGTGTGTGTGTGTTATTGACTAACATTGAAAGATTCATAAAATATCATACATCGACAGACTCAACCAATTTCCTTGTTACCTGACCAAGTTTTAACTCTTTCCTCATCCAGTTCCGACGTATAACAGTGGGACGAATAAAATGTATATACGTCACATGTAGCGCATTTTACGACCCACTTTTCGACCTACTTCTTGTTCGACCTTAATTCTAACGATTCTCTTTATAGTCATTAGAGTCTATACGTCTACTGTGGTTGGAATACCGTCTTTCACTTCTCCTTGATTTCTCGAAGAACTACTTCCACTTTCTTCTATCACTTTTTCGACCAAATGTTCAGTTGTAAGTCTTTAGCTTCTAGTACCGTAGACAAGGGGAGTGAAGTACCGTTTATCTACCCCTTTATCACCTTTGTCACTGTCTGAAAGAAAAGAACTTGAGGTTTTAGTGACGTCTACCACTGACATCGGTACTTTAATTTTCTGTGAACGAGGAACCTTCTTTTCGATACTGTTTAGATCTGTCACATAATTTTTCGTCTCTGTAATGAAACGGTTGTCTCCAGACAGATCAGTTTCGATACCAAAAAGGTCATCAGTACATACCTACAGTCTCAGTCTGGTGTTTCTTCCAACTTGTGACTTCTTAACTACGAAAACTTGACGTCACAACCTCTTCCGAGAGATCTCAGGGAACCTGACGTTCCTCTAGTTTGGTAAGTTAAGATTTCCTTTAGTCAGGACTTATATGTGACCTTCCTGACTACGACTTTGAGGTTATAAAACCGGTGGACTACGCTTCTCAACTGAGTAGTCTTATCTGGGACTCCGACTCCCCTGCTGTCTCCTAACTCTACCAACCTACCGTATAGACTGAGTTACCTGTGCTCAAACTCGTTCGAGGTCCTCTACCACTTCCTGTCTTTTAGGACCGCACGACGTCAGGTACCCCAACGTTTCTCAGTCTGTGCTGACTCACTGACTTGTTGTTATTCTTCCGACGACAGAAACACAGAACCCGACCTCTGACTTCACCCCTTCCCTTCGTCTTGTTCGGTATTGCATATAGACAATGCGACCCTTCCACCACATCCCCGTGCTCCGTGATGTGCCGAGAGAGTGTGACGACGGATCACGTCCGGGCGGGACAATCACACCCCGCTGCCGACCCGTAAACAATGACGTCAACAGCGGTGCGAAAGGACGTCGAAGAGATCACAGACAGAGTGCCCGACAAATGGTTAAACTGTTTAGTTAATATAGTTTTATTTCTTCTTTATACGTACTGATTATCTCAAGTGTAAAGACGTTGGCCGGAGTATCAGTATTGACCATAAATATCGATGTAAAAGGGTGATGGACAGGATACAAGGGAAATAGGAGTCGTTCATGGAGTAGACCAGTGTCAATGAAGGACCGATTCTACAGGGTGTGAAAGCAAGAACTTCGGATACTTGAAAATCGTCTGGACGAACATAACCCGGTAATTTCAAAAAGGTAACTGAAATTTGTGTCCTATACGCTAATACCTTTCTGTAGGGTCCCCTATAAGTACTTAATAATGTCTGTATAAGGAAAAATAGATGGAGTATATCATCGTTGTATATTTCAATATTTGTATGTGTCAATATATGTTGAAACATAATATATATTATAGAACCCAACCGGTTTTTCCAGTAAGTCCAAAAAGACATTCTACGATACCTTTTGGGGTTTGAAAAACTAGTTGGGTTATACATACATGTATATGTTAGTTTATTTTGTAAATCACATCTTAAACTGGATTTCGGTAACACCCTCAACCAGGTTATCAGTTATATTCTAACGACACCAAGTCGACCTTAAAGTGTCCGTTCGTTCGTCGTACCTTCCCTTCTACCTATGCTTCAAATACTCATGTGTCTGTTCGACATTGGGTACTCCTGTTTCCAGAGGTAGAGTATAATCGGGGAGTGATAGAGGTTTGGAGGTTGAAGTCATGATGTCAATAAGATGTCCTATACGACTACGAGAAGTTGGTTTGTCTGAACATGGACCGGATCTTCAGTATCTTCGGTTTTCTACTAGTTCTCTTGATGTGATTGATCCTCGATCCGTGTCTTTCCTTAAGACTTTTTGTTTAAATATCGGGTGAAGTTGACCATGTTATATTTAAGTAGTATGTAAGGTTCTGTCCGTTTTTCTATTTATTTTATTTTTTGTTTTTGTTTTGAAGTTGGACCTAACCTTACATCTTCTAAAGATTAGAAAATTCTTAGTAGGGGTTAAAAAGAGAAGGTTTTAGTCTCTACATAACGGGTAAGATTCAACCTCTTACGAAAAGATCTTCATCTTCAAGACGTACGGTTCAATCAAAACGTTGAATCTTTGAGACACTATGAATAATTAAATGATTTGTTAACATTCCGAACCGAAGGGACGGAACATTAACCCTGTTCATTTACATCGGAGAGAAGTAAGTGACTAAACAACTATATTTATTTACTTTATTACCTACACATAAGAGATCGATTATTTCTCATCACATGTGTGTTTATTATCTTAATAATTTAGACGAAAAGTAAAAACACTTGTTGTTTCTGTCTACTACAGTCGTCTGGATGTCTCTAATATTAACTAGAAACACCGGAGTCAGGTCCCGGCACACTATAAAAAGGTCGTAAAGTTGTTCGACGGACTAAATGAACACTCCTTAAAAGAAAGGTACACCGGTCGTCGTCCTTTACTTTGGGTAATATCGGGGTACATCCACCAATTAAACAAACTTGACAGTAAATCGACCCGGAAGTTTTAGGAGGATTACTAGAGGGACCACGTTACGTCACGTCGAGAATGTACAATGGACAGTGGTTTTGTCGACAAAGGTTTCTACGCTAAAACAAAATAAAATACTTAATCGTAGAAAGGTATGAAATTACTTTTTGAGTGTTATATGTATTTTTAAGATCTTCTTTTACATCCTCCATTCTAAGAATTGTAACCAGAACCGTTACTAAAAAACCTAAACTGTAGTTTTTATTTCCGTGTTTTCGTTTTAATTTCTTCACCCTAAAGTAGTTCTATTTTCCGAGATATTCGTTTCTTTGGAGTCGTTTTACTTTTCCGTTGAAGTCTTACTCTCTTTTTAAACTTTATTATATAGACTATTCCTTAATTATTGGTTTTACATATTTTCGATATATGTTGATTTTTCGTTTTATATTTTCTAGACTAAATTTTTACCTGTTTCCTTGGTTTTTCTGTAAAAAGGTTTCTTCCGTATTTTTACCGGTTATTCATGTACTTTTTCACTGGTTGTAGTGATTTCTACGTTTAGTTTCGGTGTCACTCTATGGTGGAGTGTGGACGATAGTTTTTTTTGTCTCTATTCGTTCACAACCGGTACTAACCTTTTTTCCCTTAGGAATCCGTGACAAACATCCATACATTTAATTACGTCGATGGTACTTTTTATCATACTTCCAAGGAGTTTTTTAATTTTTATTTTAATGATACACTAGGTCGTTAAAGTGAAGACCTATATATAGGTTTCCTTTAATTCTGTATAGTTTTCTATAGAGATAAGTGTACGAATCACGTTGTTATAAACGTTATATCGGTTCTGTACCTTCGTTGAATTCCCAGACAGTTGTCTACTCTCCTATTTCTACATTTATATATATACTTTATGTATGTGTATATGTATAAATTATATTTTATGTATCTAAAATATATATATATTCCTTTATAATAAATTGGTGGTTTTTCTTCCTTTATATCGGTAAGTTCTGTTATACCTACCTGGGACTTCCGTAATACAATTTACTTTATTCGGTTTGTCTTTTTCTGTTTATGAGGTAACACAGTGACTATACACCTTAGATTTTTTTTTTTTTTTTTTTTTTTCCGTTTGAGTCTTCGTCTCTTAGTTTTTCATCCGAGGGTACCCGACCCATCGTCGGCTTTATCCTTCTCCGACCATTTTTCATGTATGAAAGGGACAACTAAGTCTATCACTTCTTATACGAACGTTTCGTCTTCTAGTCCCAAGTTAGGGACCCATCCCTTCTAGGGGACCTCTTCCCTTACCGATGGGGAGGTTATAAGAATGGACCTCTTACGGTACCTGTCTCTCGGACCACCCGATGTCAGGTGTCCCAGTGTTTCTCAGCCTGTTGTGACTCGTCGATTGTGAAAGTGCAAGTGAAAGTCAATATTCTACTTGTTTCAGACTCTTAGATTTCATATTGTACCACTGATATTAACCATTATGATATAACATATTAACTATGTCAACGATGTCTTGTCTTAAATTTTCAAGAGTGGTCTTTATTTTTTGTTATTTATACACTTTTATACACTACCTACATAATTGACTGATCTTCTCCCCTTAGGAATTTGTTAAAAAATTTCACATACATATGTGTGTGTTTGTGTATGTGTCTTTGTGTTGTATATCTCATGATCCGGTTCCAGACACTTCAAATCCCACTCTCACTGCCAATTTTACGTTTCTTTGTTTCTCCCTTTTTATTAAAAAGACAGATGAGTTTTTTGTCTCAGATCATTGATTTTTGTCATGTGTTATGATGTTTAATCTTTTCTCTTTATTTAACGATAACCCAGTTTTCTTACCTCCAAAACCAAGTTCTCGTCAACCCTGTTTACTGTAATACTTCTTTTCTATTGTAAACTTGACCTAGATCTTCTTACAGGTCTTAAAGTAACGCGTCTCTACCCTACACACACAACCCTCAATACTGTTTCCCCTCTTTTTATTAATACATACCTTCTTTTTGAAGAGTACTCGTACTTATATCTGATCCTATAACTGATACTGTTTCGAAACTGACACACCTAATGTTGTTTGACACTTTTTAAGAAGTTCTCTACCCTTATGGTCTGGTGGAATGGACGGGGGACTCTTTAGACATACGTCCAGTTCTTCGTTGTCAATCTTGACTTGTACCTTGTTTTCTGACGAAGGTTTAACCCTTTCCTCATGTAGTTCTAACACATAACAGTGGGACAAATAAATTGAATATGTGTCCCATGTAGTACTCTTTACGACCTGATCTGCTTCGTGTTCGACCTTAGTTCTAACGTCCCTCTTTATGGTTATTGGAGTCTATACGTCTACTATGGTAGGAATACCGTCTTTCACTTCTCCTTGATTTCTCAGAGAACTACTTCCACAGTCTCGTCTCACTTTTTCGACCGAATTTTGAGTTGTAAGTCTTTTGTTTCTAGTACCGTAGACCAGGGTGGTGGAGTACCGTTTATCTACCCCTTTGTTACCTTTGTCACTGTCTGAAAAAAAAGAACCCCAGGTTTTAGTGACGTCTACCACTGACGTCGGTACTTTAATTTTCTGTGAACGAGGAACCTTCTTTTCGATACTGTTTGGATCTGACGCATAATTTTTTGTCTGTATAATGGAACGGTTGTTTCCAGGTAGATCAGTCTCGATACCAAAAAGGGTATCAGTACATACCTACACCCTCGACCTGGTATCTCTTTCGACTCACGGTTTCTTAGCTACGAAACTTCACACCACAACCTCTTCTGAGGCTCTCAGAGAACCTGACGTTCCTCTAGTTTGGTCAGTTAGGATTTCCTTTGGTCAGGACTTATAAGTAACCTTCCTGACTACGACTTGGACTTCGAGGTTATAAAACCGGTCGACTGCACTTCTTGACTGAGTAACCTTTTCTGGAACTGCGTCCCTTTCTAACTTACGTCCTCCTCTTCCCCTGTTGTCTCCTACTTTACCAACCTACCGTGGCAAGTGAACTACATGTTCGAGACCCTCAACCACTACCTGTCCCTTCGGACCACACGACGTCAGGTACCCCAGTGTTTCTTAACCTACACTGACTCACTAACTTGACTTGATTGGATTCGTGGACCAAATACATACAACGTCTATCACCTCCTGACGTTTACGGGTGGATGAGTCGATCTTGAGAGGTTATTCGTTTGCACTCAGTACACTTGTCCCGATCACTATGTTAGTCTCATCACGAATCTCCGAACGTGACAATCGGTACCCCACTCTTTGGTTTCATACCCCTTTATGAACCGAACATTATCACGGACATATCCCCCTCTCCAAGTGACTCCCACTTCTAGTACGAGGTTTATTTCCTTATCAACACTCTACGTCCTTTGTTTCTTATTTTAATTTTTGTAACACCACGAAGTCTAGAGACAGGAAAATTTTAGTAATGTACAAGGACAGACTTTACTCTATATAAAGTAACCCCCCTTTTCATTCTACAATATTAATAAGTCACTTCGTCGTAGAAAAACTTTATAATAACGACTTTTTTATAAATTTCGTCGGTACATTCTGACGACGACGACGACGATTCAGTGCAGTCAGCACAGGTTGAGACACATTGGGGCATCTACCGTCGGGTGGTCCCAGGGGGCAGGGACCCTAAGAGGTCCGTTCTTGTGACCTCACCCAACGGTAAAGGAAGAGGTTACGTACTTTCACTTTTCACCTTCACCTCAGCGAGTCAGTACAGGTCGAGAATCGTTGTGGTACCCGACGTCGGATGGTCCGAGGACGTAGGTGCCCTAAAAAGGTCCGTTCTCATGACCTCACCCCACGGTAGTGGAAGAGGCAGTACATTCTGATCCTAAGACATTTAGGGGTGACAGAACAGACGTAGCAAAATCAAGACTTCTTGGACGTAAACCTCCTAGTGAAGTGCTGTGTCTCCATTATTCTCCTACGTGGAGACGAGACTCTTACCGAAGTCCAATAGGTGCCCACTAACTCTGGTTGTCGTGTAGAGAGTCGATTCTTATTTGTAATACCGTATAAATTTGCAACTTTCTAAGTGTTATAGAAGAGGGGTTTTGTGTCAATTCGGTGGTAGGTTTTTACACAAGTGACAGCACGTGGTAGTGGATACAAAAGGACAGACTATAGTTGGAACATAACGTGTTCTTGACCGGTCTCCGGTCGGAGGGTCGAATGGTAGTAGTGAACGAGAGGGTAAAGTAGAAATAGGAACATTAAAGGGTTTACAGAGTACGACAAAATTAATATGTACGAAGGTATTAAAACGTGTACGGTGTGTGAAAAGAGAAACGGATCTCATGACTTTGGGGGTTGAGTTAGACAGACTTGTTAATAATGAGAAGGAGTCCTTGAATCCCATTTATGGTAAATAAGATCCTGTGGAAGAGACTGAGTTAGTTCTAGAGGTTTCTTTATAAATTGTACAATAGGTGATGGAATTGACAATTTTGACATGATACACGTATGAAAGTCACAATAGAAATCACTTGTAACTTAACAGGAGTAGTTAAGTTTCTACGAGGAGTCTTCATATATGACAAGGTATCAGACGTAAAATACGTTATTGGATAGAGACCGGTTTAAAGTGACGGGATAGGAACAAATAGGAATAGAAAAAAATGGCCGAATATTGAGTCTTGCGAAATATCACATGTTTTAAAACATCAAATGTAATTTAGTAAAAACCACGTTCTATATATATATATACATACTCATTTGTTTCTTTAGTAGAAAAGATGACAAGACACGTTAGAAAAGTCGTTGGTGACAGAAAACCACTGGAATCTACAGGGTCTCTATCGTCTTATCTACCGTATATCGTTCACAAGTTAGTTAATCTAAGTTTTTAGTTTGACATTGAAAACAAAGTCTCGATGAAAACTTGTGATACTTTATTTATTTAATCGTAAATGTAGAGTGACATACACAACGTTTTCGTTCGTGTTGAAAATGTAGAATTTACCATCTTCTTTTACAGGTACGAAAATTTACGTTTATTTTATAAGACTAAGACATCTATTATTTTTAAAAATTCACAAGAGTCACAGTAGTTATATGGTTGAAATCTATAAGATATATTATTAATGTCTAGGAGTACATCTTATTTCCCATTTTCATATTCGCCCTAAAATACGATTACATTTGACTAGTGGAAGACGAAATTTTAGTGAATGAACACAAGACAGCTAGAGTACTGAGGTAAAGAAACGGTGCTTTTCCTCTTTTTTTTGGAAATTAAAAAATTTTTTCTATGTATACATAAACTTTATTTGTTTTGTGACTTCAGTCTATTTACCACGACAAACCTAAAAATAAAGCAAAAATTAACGAACCGAATTGATCCAATATAACTAAAAAATTTTATTGATTTATGAACACGTTTACATAGACTACTTGGCTTCACACATATGGTTATGTTTAGACATAACCTTAAATTCTATCCACCATCTAACATATAAGTAATATTACAATGTTAACGTAGTACGTATCAAAATTTATTTTATTAATAAAAAGTTCCTAGGTATAAAACAATTAATTGAGTTATTTATCAATAACTCTTGGACGAAACACAGTCCGGGGACAGAATCCGATACTCCTATATAGTCACTTGTTTTGTTTTCTTTAGGGATGGTAGTAATTTGAGTATAAGACGACGACCCCGATGTGGTGAAGTCAGTACAGACTGAGACACGCTGGGGTATCTGTCGTCGGGCGGTCCGAGAGGGCAGGGACCCTAAGAGGTCCGTTCTTGTGACCTCACCTAAAAGTAAAGGAAGAGGTTACGTACTTTTACTTTTCATTTTACTTCAGTGAGTCATCACAGACTGGGAGTCGCTGGGGTACCCTGACACCGGAAGGTCCGAGGAGACAGGTACCCTAAAAGGTCCGTTCTCATAAGATTACTTCATCTATTAGACATTTATTTCCATATCACGCAATAGTCATTGTTACTATACTACTTTTTGTTTCGTGACATTCCTTTAACAACACGACGAAATTCTATTAACCGTGTTTATAATTTTTTTTAAGAGACTTCTGAATTCTGTCGTCTCGTCTCCTTGTAGATCCCTTCTCGAAAGGACTGTTTCCTTGTCGTGTACGTTCCCAAAAATAAAATGATATCCTGGAAATGTATGATATAGTTAAGTGAATTTACTATTTTTAGCAGTTTTGTCGACCCCGGGTCTCGTAGATATTAAGATCAGTCTTAGAATTACAAAACCAATACCTTCTTTGGTAACGCAAAAATGATCAACAAACAAAATAGAGAAGAAAACGACACAAAAACAAAATAACAACAATACTTTCACTCTATTGATAATTCTGGTTATCATAACATAATGATTGTTCTCGAAACTTTTATTGTCTACGAAGGAAAAACCGTAGAACGAGTGAATGCCAAACAACGGTAGTAGAACTTGTCATATTGTTGGACTTCATTTTCACTTCCATCTTACTTTACCATCTCATATTTTCATAACTTAAATTATACCTCTCTCTTAACCATAACCGAGTCTTACGACTGATAAACTTTCGGGATTTACTCGTTTACAAAAGAATTTCCTCTCCACTTTGGTCAATTGTCTTCAGTTCGGAAATCGACGTATAGTCCTATTCGGAGGACGGACGGAGGTCTGAGGTCATTCGGAGTAGAAAACATGACTAAAATTTCCTCAGTTATCACTTATTCCAAAGTAATTAATACTACTACTAATAACGTGTCAATTTTATTATCTCTTTGACTTACAACCAAGAAACCACCTTTTTATACGTCCCAACTTTGTTTTTTTGTTAGTAGTACCGTAATCCTATTCGACCTATGTTTTAGTAAAGTCTCTAACTACTGTACAGTACCATCGGAACTTTATATACGGAATAAGGAAATTTAAACACAAAACTAGTAGGTGTATTCGTTCACTGTATAATTCCAGATAATCGGGGTCAATAAAACAGGAGGTTCATTGAAACCTATCACGTCTTTGTTGAAATTTTAACTTACCTAAAGAAAGACGTAATACTCTATACTATAAACTGGAAAACACAAAAAATATTCTTCACAAATCAATAAGATTTTCACCGAAGTATACGATAATATAACCGGTATTTTATAAATAAACACATTACAGGGAAAACGGGAAAGAAAGTGGTGATCGTATATAAAATATGAAAGTCAAGTTGCAGATTCTAGTAAAGATACCTTTCTGTGAGGATCTAATAAACATTTTAACTTTATGATATGTTTGAGTAACTATTCTTTTTGTAAATTTTCGAACTTTGTGGAAAAATGACTAGAATGGATCCAAACTCTATATCTGTGTTTACTGTCTCCTCTATCTCTCCCTTTCCATAATCTTCGTCTCTCTTTTGGAACGACTTCTGAATAACTAAGGTCTACTCTCACTCTTCTCTCCGCACCAAGACCGACCGTGTCAAGTCCACGTCCCGTCATTTTTTCGGTCCCCGGGTTTACCCGTTCCTTGTCGTGTCCGTCAACGCCTGGAAGAAAGAGACAGAGTGGTTGAATTATTATCGGTACCACGGTGGAGAGGAACTTTTCGTTAAAATTTACAAATATTCTTTTACTCGTCGATAAGGATGGAGGTGACATGAATGTGTCTGTCGATAAAGACCTTCGTCCTCATCTGGAACTTTCGATACCTTGAACTTTCGATCGATGGTATACGATATTCTCCGTTCTTTTAGTAAAAGGACTGATCTTGTCCCTGTTTACAACTTCAGAATTTAATTCCGTTTACCCTTCTATTTTATTCTGACTTTTTAGGACACATATATGTCTATTTTCGAAACCTTTTTCCTAATCTTTGAGTTCCAAGTGGACCCTTGTCATTGCAGTGTAATAGTACTCTAAGTAACCGGTCTATTTGACTTCTCGTGTATGAAGTGACTTTCGAAGTGTATTACCAAGTAAAGTCTCTGTCTCTTCTTCATTTTATCAGTGACAGACGTCTACTGTACTATGATATATATCCTTTGGTATTTAAGATACGGTTTTGTAAAAATCTTATTTGCTTAAATCATTTCAACGTCCTATGTTCTGATTATATGTCTTTATAAAACGAAAAGACACATAATTATTACTTGATGGTCTTTCTCTTTAATTCTTTTGTAAAGAAAATATTAGTGTAGTTTTTCATTTCATGGACCCTTTTTTGAATTAATTCCTCCACTTTCGGGTTATGAACCTTTTGATATTTTGTAATTACTTCCTTAAACTTTTAGTATGTTTCTATACCTTTCTATAGAACACAAGAACCTAACCCTCTTAATCGTAACGACTTTACGGGCATGATATGTTTCGTTAGATGTCTATATTACGTTAGGGATTCTGTAAAAAGTGACTTGATCTTGTTTATTAGGATTATAAACAGACTTTGGTGTTTCTGGGACTTGGTGGTTTTAATAGGACTCTTTTTTCTTGCTTAGTCTTCCATAGTACGAAGAACTAAAGTTTGATATCATGTTTTGGTTTCATTAATTTTACCGTACCATAACGGTGTTTCTGTCTATGTATCTAGTCACCTTGTCTTATCCTTCGGGTCTTTATTTGGGTACGTGAATACCAGTTAATGAGATACTGTTTCCTCCGTTCTTATATATTACCTCTTTTTTGTTAGAGAAGTTATTTAATAGGATTCTATAACCTGTCGGAGCACGTTTTCTTACTCTATTCTTTTAAAGAAGTGTGGTATATGTTTTTATTTGAGTTTTATTCAATTTCTGAATTTAAATTCTGGTCTTTAGTATTTTGATGATCTTCTATCGTATTGTGAAAAACTGTATTTAACATCGTTATATAAAAACCTAGACAGAGGATTCCGTTTTCTTTATTTTCGTTTTTATATGTTTACCCTGTATTAATGTGAATTTTCAAAAACGTACCGTTTAGTAACCGTTTTACTTTTCTGTTTGATGACTTACCCCTTTTTTTAAAACGTTACTACACACACATTTACCCGAAGATACCACCGAATCGACCCTTTCTTAGACGGACCTTAGGTCCTCTGGACCCAAACTAGGGAACCAGTCCTTCTAGGGGACCTCTTTCCTTACCGATTCTTACCGATGGGTGAGGTCATAAGAACGGACCTCTTGAGGTACCTGTCTCCTCGGACCACTCAATGTCAGGTACCCCAGCGTTTCTTTTCCCGTGAAAGGACCACCAAGTCACCATTTTTGGACGGACGGTTCGTCTTCTACACCCAGGTTAGGGACCTAACCCTACTAAGGGACCTCTTCCTTTACGGTTGGGTGAGATCATAAGAACGAAACCTTTAGGGTCACACGACCCTCGGTGGTGCCCTCTAGGGTGGGTACTGTTCCAGTACACCTTCTCTTGACAATTCGTTCCGAAGTCTTGAGTTCCCCGAGGGATCCGAAAGAACTCGTAGATGGGGTTTTGGTCGTAGACAGACAAAATGATAAAGTACTGAAAGTGGTTGAGGAGACTGTAATTGTCCCGATTGGGACTGGTGGAAAGAGACCTCTTTTAGTTGAATGCCGATATCGATTATTCAGAGAACCTGTGCTCTCCTGATAAAGGTTAGTTTTGGGGAGACAATCGTAATATCGAACGAACCGTCCATATAGGTCTGAGAACGTCTATGTGTATACTAATAAATGTCGGAGGGTTGACACTCTCCGTACCTTTCGGATTTTGTATCTCGGAAAATTTCTCAATTTTCAATAATCTCATCACGACCACATCCTAAAGTAATAACCCGGTTACGAACAACGATTCAAGGGTATAGAGAATAGGTGACAAGTGGACCCTCACGTAGTCAATTGTATCAATCTTTCATTCTTTTTGTTCACATCGGAACTTTAATTGGTGTAGTCTGAAAACTCGATTAACCAAGAANATTTCTCAATTTTCAATAATCTCATCACGACCACATCCTAAAGTAATAACCCGGTTACGAACAACGATTCAAGGGTATAGAGAATAGGTGACAAGTGGACCCTCACGTAATCAATTGTATCAATCTTTCATTCTTTTTGTTCACATCGGAACTTTAATTGGTGTAGTCTGAAAACTCGATTAACCAAGAAAGAACATTGAGTGACGGGGAAACGAGACACTCTTCACATTGAACAAATTATGAAAGACTCCGACTGTATCTAATCTTTATATTCTTTTTTGTAAAGTTCCCTTTTATTCAAAGGACCAACTCTTCGGAAATAGTTTTCTCCCAGTATTTTACAGGTGCCCGGAGGTTCCGGTATTCTATTACATGTGTTATAACAAATACCCTTTCCAAACGTCTTTTTAGGACCAAAGCTATTTCTGTTTTGTCTAAATTCCAAACCCGACTGAGACATACTGAAACGTAGAAAGTAAAGGGAGATACATATTCTGTTCCATATGTTCATGGAAATTTTTATTTCGATAACCCGGAGCGAACTTCTTTGAACCAGTGGGGCACAAAAAGAAAAAAAGAGAATGAAAGAAAAAGTCCGACTAGGGAACCTTGTGTCTCCGAGAGACGCAAGTGAAAAGACGGACCCGAAGATTCTGAAATAATCGAAAGATATATTTGGTTCCTTATAGTCGGAGAAAGAGAGGAGATAAAAGAATAGATGTTATAGGAAAGGAATAGAGAGAGATTTAGTTAGTGACTACGACAAAAAGGAAGTCCAAGGGGACCTAGGACGCCCCCGACCTGGGGTCGTCGTCACCTGTCTCCTCGGACCGTCCGACGTCAGGTACCCCATTACTCTCAACCTATACTGTATCACTGTTTTGTTGTTGTATATAGTTATATTTTATACGTTACTTATAATAAGTCAGTAATTTTTACTTTAAGACGATAAACGTCGTTACACCTACCTTCACAATACGAATCATTTTATTCAGACTGTCTATTTCTGTTTATATGATAGAATAGTGTATATGTCTTAGATTTTTTTATTTGTTTACATACATTGTTTTGTTTTTGTTGAGTGTCTTTATCTCTTGTTTGGTTAACGATAGACACCCCTCTCCCTTCACCCTTCCTACTCTATTCTCATACTCTAATTCTCTGTGTCTGATGATATATATTTTATTTATTCGTTGTTCTTATAAAACATGTCGTATCCCTTTATGTCGGTAAAACATTATGAAAATTTACGTTATATTAGATATTTTTGTAACTTAGTGACACGATATGTAAACTTACATTTAGTTGATGTGAAGTCAAAATTTTACATATGAAAATTACACACCAAAAACGTACAAAAATAACTTTATATCAACGATATGTTTTGACACATTCAATGTCCACATACTGTATCACTAAGTGTTAACATTTTCAATATGAGGTAAATATCAATATTTTATAACTGATATAAGGGTTATATGTTACATAGGAACATCGAATTAAATGAATTACCTATGTAAAAAATACTAAAACCTGTATACCTATGTAGTGGTATGGTGTTAGTCCCATTATTTGTATAGATGGTAGAGGTTTTATAAATACAGGGGAAGGACGACGACGATGAAGAAAAAACCATTCTTGTGATGTATTCTAGATGGAATAATTCAAAAATTCACGTATCGTAGTATGTTAATTGGTGTCCGTGTTACAACACGTTGACTATGGAACTTAAATAAATGAAGTATATTGACATCGAAATATGAGTTACTTGTTGAGGGGTAAAGAAAGAAGGGGTGTAGGTTACCATTGGTGGTAAGATAAGAGACGAAGATACTTACGCTGATAAAATCTATGGAGTATATTTACCTTAGTACGTCATAACCAGGGAACCACTGACTGTAAAGGGAATCGTATTAAAGACGGTATAGATGGCTACGACAAGGTTTACTATCTTAAAAGAAGGAAAATTCATATTTGTTGTAAGGTAGTATACACATATAGTACAAAAGAATTAGATAAGTGAATAGTTATCTGAAAACAAAGGTATAAGGAATCGATAACACTTTTTACTGTGTTACCTATACTTTGTCGTTCACAACCGTTCTTACACCTCTTTAAACTTGGGAAGAGTGACGACTCCCTTACATTTTACCTCGTCGATGACACCTTTTTATGACATCTCCAAGGAGTTTTTTAATTAGTCTCTTCCGTTACCGTTGGGTGAGGTCATGAGAGTGGACCTTTTAGGGTACCTACGTCCTCGGACCATCCGACGTCAGGTACCCTAACGATTCTCAGCCTGTACTGACTCGCAGGAGTGAAAGTGAAAAGTGAAAGTACGTGACCTCTTCCTTTACCGTTGGGTGAGGTCACAAGAACTGACCTCTTAGGGTCCTTGCCTCCTCGGAACATTTGACGGTAGATACCCCAGCGTGTCTCAGCCTGTTTTGACTTCGTTAAATAGTCGTCGTCGTCGTTTTTTAATTATTATCTTGATTGAAGTCAAGTCAAGTTAGCGAGTCAGCACAGGCTGAGAAACACTGGGGTACCTCACGTCGTGTGGTTGAGGGCCTCAAGTGGGTTTGAGCACAGGTAGCTCAACCACTACGGTAGGTCGGTAGAGTTGGAGACAGCAGGGGAAGAGGAGAACGGGGATTAGGGAGGGTTGTAGTCTCAGAAAAGGTTACTCAGTTGAGAAGCGTACTCCACCGGTTTCATAACCTCAAAGTCGAAGTCGTAGTCAGGAAGGTCACTTGTGGTCCTGACTAGAGGAAATCCTACCTGACCAACCTAGAGGAAAGTCAGGTTCCCTGAGAGTTCTCAGAAGAGGTTGTGGTGTCAAGTTTTCGTAGTTAAGAAGTCACGAGTCGAGATCGTTAAGTTGAGAACGTATATATAGGTTTTCTTTACTTTAGTATAGAACTTCCTTATAGACGTGTTTGTACATGTTCTTGAGGTTTAAAAAATTGACAACTTAAATTAAGTTTGGTCAAATTACGTAATCCATAGTCTATATTTCTTTATATATATATTTCTTTATATCTCTTTTATTTCTTTTGCTATTTCTTTCGACTCGTGGTTTCTTGACTACGAAAACTTGACACCACAACCTCTTCTGAGGACTCTCAGCCTGTGTTGTTCCTCTAGGTTGATCAGTTAGGATTTCCTTTAGTCAGGACTTATAAGTATCCTTTCTGACTACGACTCCGACTTTGAGGTTACGAAACCGATGGACTTCGTTTCTTGACTGAGTAACCTTTACTGGAACTACGACCCTTTCTAACTTTCGTCCTCCTCTGCCCTACTGTCTCCTACTCTACCAACCTACCGTAATGACTCAGCTACCTCTACTCAAACTCGTTCAAGGTCCTCAACCACTACCTGTCCCTTCTGACCGAACGACGTCAGGTACCCCAGCGTTTCTCAATCTGTGCTGACTCGTTCACTTGACTTGACTTGACTAGGTTATATTTTACGTAAACTACCAATGTATACTATTACAAAAACTGAAGACTTAGTCTCGGTATACTTTTGTTGGATTAACGTTACGAGGTAAAATTACGTTTAACTTGATACCTGGATTCGACACGTTCTATGTGTATTTCAATTTTTTTCGTGAACTTTTTACAAAGTCATAAACCTGATTGACCTTTGATTTTAACAAAGATAATGTGGACCTACATGGTCTAATTAAGTTAAATCCTACAAACAAAACTTCTCGCCATCAAAAATCTATACCCGTCTCAAACGTAAGACCGAAAAACATATATATATATGTATGTATATATACATACATATATGTATGTATATATACATATATATGTGTATGTATATATACATATATATGTGTATGTATATATACATATATATGTATGTATATACACATATATATATGTATGTATATATACATATATATATGTATGTATATATACATATATATATGTGTATGTATATATACATATATATACTCACTCACTTACTCACTTTCAGAGAGTCACCACAGGCTGAGAAACGTTGGGCTGCTTGATATGTCAGGTACCTTAAGAGGTCCCGTCTTATGACCTCACCCATTGGTAAGGGAGAGGTCCCGACGGCCCCAGGTCGGGGCCACCTAGGTCCCACTAAGCTTCCTCTCTACCTATCCGCTCCTTTTTTTGAATAAATAATTATATTCTAATCTAATCCTTCTTTATCACATCATCCTTTTAATTCACCTCTTTTCTCCGACTTATTGAACCATATGCCCCTTTCGGTTATTTCAAGGTCTGTTCCTTGAACGTGGTAGATACAATCCGGTGGCCGCGGGCAAACTTATAACCTCTCACGGGGCGGAACCCGAGAGAGAGAATGTCTAGAATCTTCGGTCCTGTTCATTCATTTGTACCACTCGGAGGTGCGGGGTCTACCCTTAAGTCGGCTTTTTCCCTCTTTTCTTGTTGTACGCCTTCGGGTCGTAGTCACGTTCTGAGGTTTTTGATAAAAAGTTTTAGTCGAATATATGGGGTTCAACATGTATTACCTTGTACGTCTCAATACGTCCCCGTCGTCAGGACTGGGAGTGACTCTGTTCCGAAAGAAAAACGTATGGGAGGGCATATGTTTTCCAGAGTCCACCAAATGTAATAGAAGACCGGTTCTCCGAACAATTGTAAAAATACCGAAAGGGACCTATTAACAGATAGTTGGTCTTTTGTGGAAAAGGGATCTTCACAAAAAAGAAATGAGACGTAGTGGGAGTTTCATGATTTATTTCAATGTAAGGACATCTTGTTTCCACGCCACCCAATATTATTTCTTCCATGAATTGAGTTTCTAGATTACAACGATTATGGTCCAGATGATGGACAAAAAGATATATGGTTGATATAGATGTTTATTTTCTATACTTTAAAACCGTCGTTCATAACCGAGTTGTTTACTTTGGAAATTAGTCAGGATAAGATTACTAAAACTGAGGAACCTTCGGGGATGTAAGGATCCTACAAAAGTCGAAGGACACGGAGGACGTCAGTCCTCCGGAGTTTGTTAGTGTACGCGTCGACATACTCAGGACGTCCGTCCGATCTTTCGGTAGTCTCCCCAGAAACCTAACTTTGGGAGAAAGTTTGCGTCTTCTGATTTCGGGACTTAACTGAAAAAGGTCTCTTACAGTCTTCTTACCTTTTCGTCCGCCTAAGAATAAGACCCCCCCATGTACGAGTCCTTTACGGTCCCCCCTTTGGACTCTAGACTGAGCTGGAACGTGTAGTCTAGAGACGGCGTACTGGAACAGTGTCCACCCTAAGGAGTGCGACCGAGGGCCGTGTCCCCTAGAAGGGTTGGGTCCCTAGTTTGGGTCCACAGGGTGTAGCGTCCACTTAAGAAATGGTTGACTCGATAGTCCCTTCGGGTATATATGTATACTTTAGGATGGTTACACTTATTTTGTAATTATTATATCTCATGAGTATATTAATACATACGTACATAATTAGATATGAACACACACATCATATGTACAATCATCAGATATATATATATATATATATATTTTACTTTGATTTAACACACATACACACAAACTTCGTGACTTAAACTTCGATCTTACGGACCCTACCTCAGTTTCACTTACGAATTGTCGATACTTTGAAATCCGTTTAAGGAAGTAAGTAGGTTAGGACTTACATGAAGAACTACTTGTCCTGTTATCATGGATAATAACGGATCGTCCTAATGATATTCCTGGTTTAATATGTTCTCCGTTCTTACAAAACAGTTTAAGGTATTATAAAATTTATCCGGAGTTGTAAACCAGTTAAGTAAGAACGTAAAAAGTCTGTTAAATGAGAACCTTGTTTGTTCTTTCATACTAACCGTTACCGTATTGAATAGTCAGTATCGATGTTTGGTGTCGCTCATACATTATTCGTGATATTGAATTTGGATGGTTTAACAGTCACACTTATAATCGACCGACACGAACGGTTGTTATGGATAAACGAACGACTTTAATTATTTGATCGTCCTCTTAAGTGACTACTCTGAATCTTATGGAAACAGATTACACTAAGTCTTTATTGTGGAATGTTTAGTCGGAAGGAAATACATCCTAATAATTTGTATTTTATGTCAGACGTCACCGTTTTATAATGTGTTAATAGGATCAACTCATTGGAGAAAGGTTTTCTTCTTTGAGTCTTACTCCAAATATATTATGAGTAATAAGTTCCCGTAGGTGTACCAGTCGGTCGAGGTCTCGTCAGTCTCGTTTTCTCTTCTTCGAGACGATCGATATCCGTAGCACCCATAAACTGGGAGGTAGGGAGTGTTAAGTGACCCACACTGTGGTAATATCAATCTTGAAACAGGGTCCAACATATTTATCAGAAGTAACTAGACTCTAGTCTGGAGTTGTGTTTAAACGTTTAAAGTAGGAAAGTGTAATCGTTCCTAATTTTACCTTAATGAACAACCCCTTTCCAGTACTTTTGACATAAGAATTAGGGTCAATTTGACGAAAATTTGAGAAGACACTGAAATCTGTTGAATTGACGGTAAAGGAGTGAAATCACAGGAAAAGATATTATAATCCACCAAGCTGATCAATTAGAGATTTCAAGGTATTTCGAGGTTATAAGATAAATATACTCGAGTGGTCCATAAAGTGAACCCTTAACCTCTTGTTTTTCGACTATCGTTCGCACGTGGTCTCGGTTCTTATATCATTACTTGTTTATAAATAATAACGATAAGATGAAACAGAGTAGCAAAAGAAAGAGATCCTGTAAGACTTTACTGACGAATTTGACAAAGATATTAATAATAGACTCCATTCTACAACAATTTCAATTTTAAGGCGAATCAGTGAAAAAAAACCTAGTCTTTCACCCTTTTGTCGTATATATCAAATAAACAAAGTAAATCGGTACCCATATAAAATGTATGTTTAAAGTTCCTCTTTTTATTATAAGTTTTGAAAGTTACATACACACTTTCACATAGAGACGTCTTGATAAATTTTTTACAACTCTACCGTTTCACTTTCACTTCAGCGAGTCAGC
The DNA here is from genome assembly GCA_006410555.1 of Capra ibex. Classification (NCBI taxonomy): domain Eukaryota; kingdom Metazoa; phylum Chordata; class Mammalia; order Artiodactyla; family Bovidae; genus Capra; species Capra ibex. The sequence goes on from SJYO01020080.1 coordinate 67,383,666, forward strand.
ACAGGTTGAGAAACGCTGGGCACCTGACATCGGGTGGTTCGAGGAGGTAGGTACCCTAAGAGGTCCGTTCTTATGACCTCACCCAACGGTAAAGGAAGAGGTTTGTTGGAATGTTTCGGAGTTCGGGTATGGGACCAGAAACACTTTTATTGTTATAAGTTCTGATGTCTCAGTCCAAATGATGAGTACTGTGTTAGTCACCCTTACCACATTAAAAACTAAGTTACACCTTGAATAAGTGTTTCTTACGGGACGTCCTCCTACATTAAACTTTTATTGTTCACGGACTAACTAAATACATAGATCAAGGAATACACTCCCTTAACTGTCGAACAGTTTTTGTCGTGTGACGATTAGATTTCTCGACTTCACATGTACCAATGGAACCAGTCGTGGAGAGTTTTCATTAATTCTTAAATCTAAATTTTAAGATGGATTACATACCGATTTTAACGAATAATAAATAATTTATATAAAATGTAAAAATTTCACCAGGCCACCACCCTTCCCACACTGTTCAGGACAAGGACGGTATACGGACCCTTCTATTTTGTCACGTATGCATATACACGGGTGTGTACGTGTATGTGTGTGTGTGTGTATGTTGTGTGTGTGTGTGTGTGTGTGTCTTCTTTTGATGTTTCCCTATTTGATTGTTAGATACGTCATTATTCAATTTTATCTTTTGATAGTCACTTTCCATTAAAAATAATCCTTTCAGAGTAAACTTTATTCGTCTTGAACTTAATTTTGTACTTTTTACCGGTCCTAAATCTATCCGTCCTTTCTCACACCTTTCTGTCAGAGTTCTTTATTTTCCTCTGATACGAATCTGATGAACCTCGGGTCTGACTCGTTAAACAACCCTTCTTCTCCTTGACAGTTCTGTTAACAAGAATGGGAACTAGTGCCTTACATTGTTTATGTCTCTTTTTATTTCACCACAGTTTCCTGGAAAGTATTACCCATTTCCTAAAGTCGGTTATATACTATATCTCAACCCTCATACCCTCGTTGGGTGATTTCTATTTTATTTTACATCGTTACGGTATTTCCGATCTGATTGACTTTTGTTTTCTCGGTCTCCTATCCTCTTGTCAATTCTTCGAGAACACCTTTAAAGTGATGTTTCAATTACACCAAGTCTTAGTCTGATCCTTTTTAACTGTTGTGTATCGTAAAAGTCCTTTTTTTGCGAAAACCGTAAATTAACATCTCAACGATGTTTCCCATCTCTTCTGAAAGTTTTCAAATAAGGTTCCCTTTTTTTTTACTCCTTTTTTTAACTTATCCTCAACCCTATCATCTCTACTTTCCCAATTCCCACACCGTAAACTTAGAATTACACCGTCTTTTTTTATGTCTTATATCTTCAAACTTATACTATTTATGTAGACCCTCGATAGTTGAACTGTGGTATGTCTAGCTATATAAGATGTACTTTTATTCATACCACACCAAACATCATAAAAAATTCCAATGTCTATGGACCTCTTACATTGATTGTTATATCTTGAAAAAGGGTCCATTTTCTTTATAGACGTTATGATTTGTGTATGTATCAAAACGTGTATTAAAGTCCTCTGAGTCTTGTTTGAGGTTTATGTCATTTCTGTCAACCTCTAAATATCGGTTACTCGTCTTTCCCCCCCCCCCGTTACCTATGTTTTAATGATTCTTATTAAGATAGTCTCTATCTTCCTAGGAACTATTTCAACCCGGTTCACTGGTCGATGGTTACCACCCCACAACAGTTATGTGACCGAATCATCTAAGAGACGATTTTGACCCGGATCCTCCGATTCCCATCCAATAACAACAGTAAACCAGTGATTTAGTATAGACTGGGAAACACTGGGGTACCTGACATAGTGTGTTCCGAGGAGACAAAAGGTGACGGAGGGACTCAAACGAGTTTAAGTGTAGGTACCCCAGTGTTTCTTAATCTGTACCGACTCGTTGACTCGTGTCGTACTGTGTTTCGACCACTACAATAGATTGTTAGAATAGGAGACAGTGATAGAAGAGGACAACGGAAGTTAGAAAGGGTCGTAGTCCCAGAAAAGATTCCTCAGAGTTCTAGTTTTACTCTCCCGAGGACTGATTTAAAACCAGTTCCTCCCTCAGAGACAGTTAGAGAAATGAAACGTATGTAGAGAAGTAGGTTTCTATAAACAACTTAAACTTGATATGTGTCCGTGACATAATTCCTATAAATCTACTTACTTTGTCCAGACAGGGACGGGAATGTCTTGAACCTATTAACGAAATACAGAGTCTAGTCTCTAAACGAGACGATACTTCTAAAAGGACTGAGGTGAAGTGCACCTAGATTTGTGAAGTAGTGTCTAAATGGTGAGGTCCGATATTGGAAGACAAATTAACAGATACATAGGATAATCTGACATTCGAGATCTCCTACACCCGACATAATTGGACCAAGTGAGTACGGGTTAGTCAAGTCAAGTCAAGTCAGTGAGTCAGCACAGACTGAGAAACGGGTTATCGGTCGTGATTTGGACCGGTTCATCATTAAATCATTTATGAATTGTTTCAAAGTTTTTATATCCGTTATTTTTGGTCCTTGTCTTTTCACTACGGTAAGATTTACAATTAGTTCTTTCTACACCGCCAATAAATAGAATAAAGGGTGTATGGTTCTATGTTTCTGATATCTTTTTGGTTTACCTACTCTTTAATTTCTGTGACAGTTTTCATCCTCAACGTACTAGATAAGTCAATGATTTCAGACTCCAGGAGTCTCCTGGTTTGTCGCTTCCGTGACCCTAAAGTTTATGTTAAATAATCTTGTGTCTTATACCTGAACTACGACTTTGTTTACTGAGTACTGAGGACTGGGAGCCTCCTCGATATTGAAAATCGATTATATTCGAAGGTCGACGACGACGACGACGACGATTCAGTGAAGTCAGCACAGGTTGAGACTCTGAGGTCTCTAGCGTCAGGGGGTCCGAGGAGGCAGGGACCCTAAGAGGTCCGTTCTTGTGACGCCACCCAACGGTAAAGGAAGAGGTTGCGCACTTTCACTTTTCACTTTCACTTCAGCGAGTCAGCACAGGCTGAGAATCGAAGGTCTCGAGTCAAATTAAGTACCAAAGTATTTAAAGAAAGAGACCTGGAGTAAAAGGAGTAATCGTTTTACTCCTAGACACTGGCCCTTTCTCGACTGTCGTTTTATGCACTTATATACCACGCTATCATACTCGCTGCTAAATTTCTCGGATACTAAAGGAACGGATGGACTCACAAAGCTCCGTCCTCTCCCAATAGTTTGCTCTAAAAAAAAATTTATCATTGTATACCCAACAACTCCTATTACCCCCAGATTAATTATCTTACCTCGAAGGGACCCCCGAGTCACCATTTCTTGGACGGACGGTTACGTCCTCGGTGTCCTCTGAATGAGGGACCCAGCCCTTCAAAGGGACCTCCTCCTTTACCGTTGGGTGAGGTCATAGGGACGGAACCTTTAGGGGTCCTGTCTTCTCGGACCGTCCGATGTCAGGTACGCCAGTGTTTCTCGTCTTGTACTGACTGGTACTCTTACTACTACTCAATTATCTTATAGTATAAATAAAACAAATCCGTTAAAGGTCACGTCGACAGTAGAAAACAAAAGAGTGACTTTTAGTTTAATGTTTTCTCGAAACTTAGTCCATTCTTCCTATAAAGAATTTGCTTTTAGTGTATTTGAGTTTCTGGTCGACGGATCCCACCTCAAGATCAAAACAATGGACAATCGATACAATTGGGATTCGTTTATGGATTTAAGAGACATAAAAATTTAAAGGAGTACTCTATTTACCCTTACTAATATATAGTAAGTACCCGAAAAATATTTATAGTGTATCTGGTTATGACCACTTCCCGATTTTCGTAACGGACAGTGTATTATGTCCGAGGTTTATACGAAGTGGTACCCCCTGTCATGGTTTTAGTCACCGTATTGTTCACAGTTCCTGTTACGATCTATAAAAATGTATCTAATATAGTAAAATAGGGTCGATATTTTCCCAATATCTAGTCTCGGATTGTAAGTTTTGAAAAGAGTATAGGGATATAGACAAATAGAGTCACTAAGGTCGGTCGACGACATACATACCCCGACATAACCCACAGTGAAACTAAGACTCATAATGAACTTAGAACATTAATCATCATTCCTTTTGATGACTTAATTTTTTGTTTTTCTTTAATTCTTTTAAGAGTACAAAAGAAGACAAAAAGACATCTACGTTATAGTACTGACTGAAAGGATATATACTGATTGGATCAACGTTACTGTCGAGACGTGTATTAGTATAACACACCTATTAGGTTCACATATTGAAATAAAGGGAATCGAGACTCTTAGATCCTACTATAAAGTTCCAATTTACGAAGACGACGACGACGACGATTCATCGAAGTCAGGACAGGGTGAAACACGTTGGGGTATCTACCGTCGGGTGGTCCGAGGGGGTAGGGACCCTAAGAGGTCCGTTCTTGTGACCTCACCCAACGGTAAAAGAAGAGGTTACGTACTTTTACTTTTCACTTTCACTTCAGCGAGTCAGCACAGACTGGGAGTCGCTGGGGTACCTGACGTCGGAAGGTCCGAGGAGACAGGGACCCTAAAAAGTCCGTTCTCATGACCTCACCCCACGGTAACGGAAGAGGCATTTACGAAGATTTCGGACGATTTAGACTCAGGTCTACAGAAAGTATAAGTCAGATACAGGTTCAAGTATTAGTTGAATCCTAAACACTAAAATGGACATACAAATCGTGTTTATTTTGTCTAAACGAAAACAATTAGGTACAGACTTATTATTGGGATTTTTATTATGGTAGAACACAACGTATTTTTATTTCATTCCTGTCCTAATTTAGTCCTGTCCTAAAAAAGGAAAAAATTTTTTTAAATAAATAAAATTAACCTCCAATTAATGAAATGTTATAACATAACCAAAACGGTATGTAGTTGTACATAGGTGGTGTCCATATGTGCACAAGGGGTAGGACTTAGGGGGAGGGAGGAGGGAAGGGCATGGTAGGGAGACCCAGTAGGGTCACGTGGTCGGGGTTCGTAGGTCATAGTACGTAACTTGGACCCGACCGCTGAGCAAAACATATACTATAATATGCAAAGTTACGGTAAGAGGGTTTAGTAGGGTGGGAGAGGGAGAGCGTGTCTCAGGTTTTCTGACAAGATATGTAGACACAGAGAAAACGACAGAGTATATGTCCCAATAGTAATGGAAGAAATACTGAGAACTCTCAGGGAACCTGACGTTCCTCTAGGTTGGTCAGGTAAGACTTCCTCTAGTTGGGACCCTAAAGAAACTTTCCTTACTACGATTTCGACTTCGAGGTCATGAAACCAGTAGAGTACACTTCTCAACTGAGTAACCTTTTCTGAGACTACGACCCTCTCTAACCCCCGTCCTCTTCCCCTTCTGGCTCCGACCTACCGTAGTGCCTGAGCTACCTGCACTCAGACTCACTTGAGGCCCTCAACCACTACGTGTCCCTCCGGACCGCACGACGCTAAGTACCCCAGCGTTTCTCAGTCTGTGCTGACTCGCTGACTTGACTTGACTTGACTATGACATAACCACAAAAAGAAAGACCGAAATGAAGTGAGACATATTATTCAAGGTCAAAGTAGGTGGAGTAATCTTGACCAAGTTTACATAAGGAAAATTACCGACTCATGATGAGGTAACACATATACATGGTGTCGAAAGAATAGGTAAATAGACGACTACCTGTAGATCCAACGAAGGTACAGGACCGATAATATTTGTCACGACGTTACTTGTAACCTGATGTGCATAGAGAAAGTTAAGACCAAAGGAACCACACATACGGGTTGTCACCCTAACGACCCAGTATTCCGTCAAGATAAAGGTCAAAAAATTCCTTAGAGGTGTGACAAGAGGTATCACCGACATGATCAAACGTAAGGGTGGTTGTCGACTTAATTTACAGATTTACATTCTGGTCTTTGATATTTTGATGACCTTCTCTTGTATCCGTTTTGTGAGAGTCTGTATGTAGTGTCGTCCTAGGAGATACTGGGTGGAGGTTCTTATAACCTTTATTTTCGTTTTTATTTGTTTACCCTGGATTAATTTGAATTTTCGAAGAAGTGTTGTTTCCTTTGATATTCGTTCCACTTTTCTGTTGGAAGTCTTACCATCTTTTATTATCGTTTACTTCGTTGACTGTTTGTTGATTAGAGTTTTTATATGTTCGTTGAGGATGTCGAGTTAATGGCTTTTTATTTGCTGGGTTAGTTTTTTTATCCGGTTTCTTGATTTATCTGTAAAGAGATTTCTTCTGTATGTCTACCGATTGTTTGTGTACTTTTCTACGAGTTGTAATGAGTAATAGTCTCTGTACGTTTAGTTTTGGTGTTACTCCATGGTAAAGTACGGTCAGTCTTACCGACGTTAGGTTTTCTGATGTTCGTTATTTACGACCTCTCCCACACCTCTTTTCCTGAAAAAGAAAAGTTAAAAAGAGGACAGAGAATAAAAGAGGGTTTACTAATTTGGGATTGGTTTGTAAATCTTTAGACTCATGGTTATAGGTCGTGGACATACGAACACTCATTACTAATTTCTTTTATTCCTTTACCGGTTATACTTTCGGTAAATATTAGTGAGGACCAAAAGACCTATATTAAATGGAAATTAATAACTGTGAATGTCACATGTAAAGTCAAATGTCGTTTATGAGTGTACATAATACAGGAATATTGTTGGGATATTTATCGACAGTTAAAAAAAAAAGGTCAACTGTTTGGTACTTTGACTCTCTGGGTTTTCACTCAGTTATTATCTTGATCCCAGAGACGTAGGGGACCGTTCAGACTGATGTGACTAGAGAGGGACGGGTCGGGTAGGATGATTGAGTTTGTCACGAAAGAAAGAAGATAAGATGTCATTAAAATTTACGGAATAGAGTCAAAAGTCATTCCGAGAGACACGGGTACAAAAATGTCTAGACATTACTTCTGGACATTCTCTGGTGACTTGATTAGGGTGACCAAAAATTTTATTACCTTAATTCGAAGTGACCAGATAAATGAAGAGTTGTAAAAAATAAAATCTTTTTAAAGTTAAAACAAAGAACTGGGGTGTTTGGTTTTTGGGATCTGTTTACCAGAATAAAGGTAATTACTCAATGTATGTTCGACAAGTAAAGACCATGTGAACCGTTCCCTCATAGGACAAGTGGAACAAGATACATCTCGATATCGTCAGGTCCACAGACCGGTCCCTATCTTCTCTCTATTTAAGGATTTAGTGAGATCCAGTCACTAAGATTGAAACGACGGGTAGTCTTATTGGACCCCTCGAAAACTTTTTATGACTACGGGTCCGGGAAGAAGGTCTCTCAGTATAAATTAACCGGACCGAACGACGGACCCGTGTCCCTAAAAATTTTGAGGGATTCACTAAGGTCACAGTCGGCCCCAACTCTTTGTGATTGAATTCTGTATTGGATCTCGTCAAGAGGAGTTATAACCGACGTGTAATCTTACAGGTCCCCCTGAAAATTTTTATGACAACGGTTCCGGGACAGGTTCTGGGTTAATTTAGTCTTCGAGACAAAATTTAGTCTTCCAGGTCCGTAACCATCTACAAGTTCGAGGTGTCCACTATTACGACACAATAGTTCGAACCTCTAGCAACAAGATTTTGGGAACAGTAAGTTATACACCAGATATATATTTTTTTTTTTTTTTTTTTGTCTTTGTTCTGTCTTTGTTTATTTGGGATCGCGGACTTTTTAACAAGATTAACTTCTTAAAGTTCGAAGTACCTGTATGGTTTATTGTACGTATGGTTTCACACTTGTCGAGACAAGACTTAAAGAAAATATTCCTGGACTTCCGTCACAACCGAAACGGGTCGAGAGGGGAAAGAAGAGTAAACTGAGACAAGAGGTCAAGGCACACTGTTACATGTTAACCGATCCGAATAACTCCATTTGACGAACGGTATATACGGATTAACAGTATATCATGTTTTTACTAATGAAAATGGAATAATAGTAATTTACACGAATCAGCGAGTCAGTACAGACTGAAAAACACTGGGGTAGTCCGAGGAGACAGGTATCCCTGAGAGGTATGTTCATATGACCTCAACCAACGGTACGGGAGGAGGTTCCCTAGAAGGGTTTGCATCCGGACTTGGGTCCAGAGGGTGTAACGTCCGTCTAAGAAATGACAGACTCGGTGATCCTTTCGGGTAGTTTATCAAAAGATGATTTGATTGAGGACTCAAACTTTAAGTCCTTAAAAGTATCAGATTTGGCTAAATTAGTGAAAGAACGGTCAGAAGGTGGTAGATAAGAGTGAGATGGGAGATGGGTTTATATCTGACGACACAAGAGGGTTTGTACTAGGTGTTGAAGATCGAAGGATTGGATACATAGGTAGAGATGGATTATAAGAAAGGAAGGCACAAGTTTATATAGGAAATTTTACGTCAATTACGGTTACGAGGTACTTCGGAAGAGACTAAGACGGGGTAGAGGTCCACCATTATTCGAGAGGATCGTGTCTTATAAGTATCGTAGGATGGACATGGAGAGAACTCGGGGTAAAATATAGGGGTGTAGTCAAAAGGTCTGAAAAAATATAGTAGATAATCTACTATTCAATACAATCCTTTCCTAGGTACGTATTAAGTGAAAACATTTTAAGTGTGAGGGAAAGAGTCTCGGTATACATATCATCCATTAAAAACAGAAAGGAAAATGATGAAAAATCACGAATTGGTCAAGTTCGGTCCGAAGATCCGTACCGAAAGGATCAGTAGGCGGAAAGGAAAACTTGAATGACTACTTTTCGTAAGTCCAGAGAGACGAGTAGTTGAGACGGGACGTATCCGATCGCAAAATGCTTGACACTAGAAACGTCTTACATCTAATATTTAGAGATCCCTTCTATGACATACCCCACCCATTCTTTGAAATAAGAAGTTTTGTGGAAAAAAATATAATTTGAAAAATAAAACGTGACCTCCGCCGTTGCCGACGCCACCGCCGGCCACGTGATTTACACCGGCTCTCGATGCGTCACAGGCTCCAGTCCCCACTACCGGTTCTCCTCGATGGGGCGCAGACTCCGGTCCCCGCTGTCGACTCTCCTCTATGGGCCGCAGGCTGCTCCAGTTCCCGCTGCTGGTCCTCCTCGGTGGGGCGTAGGCTCCGGTCCCCGGCGCGGCCTCCGGTCCCCGCCGACGGCCCTCCTCCTTGGGGTGCGGGTTCCTCACCACCGACACGACCGCGTCCTCCAGGATCTTCTCAGTAGGGTGAAACTTCCAGTCCTTCCCGTCGTCCTCCTCTATGCGGAGTAGGTTCTATTCCTCGTCGCCGATACGAAAAGACCTCGTCGGAACTTCTCTATGAGGTACGGGTTCCATTCTCTTTGGGTTCGTGCTACCATCCACAACGTTCTCCCGTAGTCTCCCGTCTGTGTGACTTTGGTATGAGTGTCTTTTGATCAGTAAGATTAGTGTGATCCTGGTGTCGGAACAGATTGAGTTACTTTGATTCGGTACGGGCACCCCGTTGGGTTCTACCCGTCCAGTACCACCTCTCCAGACTGTCTTACACCAGGTGACCTCTTCCCATACCGTTTGGTGAAGTCATAAGAACGGAACTCTTAGGGTACTTGTCATACTTTTCCGTTTTACTATCCTATGACTTTCTCCTTGAGGGGTCCAGTCATCCACGGGTTATACGATGACCTGCAGTCACCTCTTTATTGAGGTCTTTCTTACTTCCCTACCTCGGTTTCGTTTTTGTTATGGGTCGACACCTACACTGACCACTATCTTCGTTCCAGGTTACGATATTTCTTGTTATAACGTATCCTTGGACCTTACAGTCCAGGTACTTAGTTCCGTTTAACCTTCACCAGTTTGTCCTCTACTGTTCTCACTTGCAGTTGTAAGATCCTTAGTCACTTGATTTTACCTGACCTTACCCACTTAAGTTGAGTCTACTGGTAATATAGATGATGACGTCCGTCCTTAGGGAATCTTCTTTACCTCATGTATAGTACCAGTTGTTTTCTCAGGTTTTACGTCATGAATCTACGTTAGAGTTTTTGCTGTCTTACTAGAGACAAACAAAGGTTCCGTTTGGTAAGTTATAGTGGCATTAGGTTCGGATACGGGGTTGGTCATTACGACTTCTTCGGTTTCAACTTGCCAAGATACTTCTGGATGTTCTGGGAAATCTTGATTGTGGGTTTTCTCTACAGGAAAAGTAATATCCCCTGACCTTACGTTTTCATCCTTCAGTTCTTTGTGGACCTCATTGTCCGTTTAAACCGGAACCTTACGCCTTACTTCGTCCTGTTTCTGATTATCTCAAAACGGTTCTTTTACGGGACCAGTATCGTTTGTGGGAGAAGGTTGTTGTGTTCTCTTTTGAGATGTGTACCTGTAGTGGTCTACCAGTTGTGGCTTTAGTCTAACTAATATATGGGTGAGGTCATGAGAACGGACCTTTTAGGATACCTGTCTCCTCGGACCATCCGACGTCAGGTACCCCAGCTTGCACTTCTCAGCCTGTACTGACTCACTGAAGTGAAAGTGAAAAATGAAAGGACGTAACCTCTTCTTTACCGTTGGGTGAGGTCACAAGAACGGACCTCTTAGGGTCCCTGTCCCCTCGGACCACCCAACGGTAGAGACCCCAGCGTGTCTCAGTCTGTGCTGACTTCACTGAATCGTCGTATAAGAGACGTCGTTTTCTACCTCTTGGAGATATGTCAGTTGTTTTTGTTCTGGTCCTTGACTGACACCGAGTCTAGTACTTGAGGAATAACAGTTTAAGTCTGAGTTTAACTTCTTTCGTCCCTTTTGGCGATCTGGTAAGTTCATACTGGATTTAGTTTAGGGAATACTAATATGTCACCTTCACTCTTTATCTAAATTCCCGGATCTAGACTATGTATCTCATGGACTACTTGATACCTGCCTCCAAATACTGTAACATGTCCTCTGTCCTTAGTTTTGGTAGGTGTACCTTTTCTTTACGTTTTTTCGTTTTACCGACAGACCTCTTCGGAATGTTTATCGACACTTTTCTTCTCTTCGTTTTTCGGTTCCTCTTTTCCTTTCTATATTCGTAGACTTACGTCTCAAGGTTTCTTATCGTTATTCTCTATTCTTTCGGAAGAAGTCGCTAGTCACTTTTCTTTACCTCCTTTTCTTGTCTTACCCTTTCTGATCTCTAGAGAAGTTCTTTTAATCTCTATGGTTCCCTTGTAAAGTACGTTTCTACCCGAGTTATTTCCTGTCTTTACCATCCCTGGATTGTCTTCGTCTTCTATAATTCTTCTCTACCGTTCTTATGTGTCTTCTTGACATGTTTTTACTAGAAGTTCTGGTTCTATTAGTGCTACCACACTAGTGAGTAGATCTCGGTCTGTAGGACCTTACAATTCAGTTCAGCCGGAATCTTTCGTAGTGATGTTCGTTTCGATCACCTCCACTACCTTAAGGTTAACTCGACAAAGTTTAGGACTTTCTACTACGACACTTTCACGACGTGAGTTATACGGTCGTTTAAACCTTTTGAGTCGTCACCGGTGTCCTGACCTTTTCCAGTCAAAAGTAAGGTTAGGGTATCTTTCCGTTACGATTTCTTACGAGTTTGATGGTGTGTTAACGTGAGTAGAGTGTACGATCATTTCATTACGAGTTTTAAGAGGTTCGGTCCGAAGTCGTTATGCACTTGACATTGAAGGACTATAAGTTCGACCAAAATCTGTTCCTTCTCCTTGGTCTCTAGTTTAACGGTTGTAGACGACCTAGTGCCTTTTTCGTTCTCTCAAGGTCTTTTTGTAAATAAAGACGAAATAACTGATACGGTTTCGGAAACTGACACACCTAGTGTTATTTAACACCTTTTAAGACTTTCTCTACTCTTATGGTCTGGTGGACTGGACGGAGAACTCTTTAGACATCCGTCCGGTCCTTCGTTGTCAATCTTGACCTGTACCTTGTTGTCTGACCAAGGTTTATCCCTTTCCTCATGCAGTTCCGACATATAACAGTGGGACGAATAAATTGAAGATACGTCTCATGTGGTACTCTTTGCGACCTGACCTTTTTTGTGTTCGACCTTAGTTCTAACGACCCTCTTTATAGTTATTGGAGTCTATACGTCTACTGTGGTGGGAATACCGTCTTTCACTTCTCCTTGATTTTTCGAAGAACTACTTTCACTTTCTCCTCTCACTTTTTCAACGGAATTTCGAGTTGTAAGTCTTTTACATCTAGTACCGTAGGCCAGGGTAGTGAAGTACCCTTTATCTACCCCTTTGTCACCTTTGTCACAGTCAGAAATAAAAACCCCCGAGGTTTTAGTGACGTCTACCACTGACGTCGGTACTTTAATTTTCTGCGAATGAGGAACCTTCCTTTCAATACTAGTCGGGTCTATCGTATAAGTTTTCGTCTCTGTAATGAAACGGATGATTCCAGGCAGATCAGTTCCGATACCAAAAAGGTCACCAGTACATACCTATACTCTCAACCTGACACTTCTTCCGACTCGTGGTTTCTTAACTACGAAAACTTGACACCACAACCTCTTCTGAGAACTCTCAGGGAACCTGACGGTCCTCTAGGTTGGTCAGGTAAGACTTCTTCTAGTTGGGACGTGAAAGAAACCTTCCTTACTACGATTTCGACTTTGAGGTCATGAAACCGGTGGAGTACGCTTCTCAACTGAGTAACCTTTCCTGAGACTACGACCCTCCCTAACCCGCGTCCTCTTCTTCCCCTGCTGGCTCCTACTCTACCGACCTACCGTAGTGCCTGAGCTACCTGCGCTCAGACTCACTTGAGACCTTCAACCACTACCTGTCCCTATGGACCACGCGACGCTAAGTACCCCAACGTTTCTCAGTCTGTGCTGACTCTCTGACTTGGCTGGCTTGGCTATCGTCTAACTGTTACAACACTATAAAAGTCCATCTATCGTTTCCTTGAGTCAGTATGCATATGTGTATAGGTAAAAGAGGGTTTGAGGGAGGGTAGGTCCGAAGGTGTATGTAACTCACCTCAAGAGACACGATATGTCATGCAGGAACAACCACAGGGAAGGTGACCGTCCACCCAAAAATTGGTGACCTGATAGTTCCTTCATGGATTTTTGTGGGAAAAAAAAAAAAAATTCTTTAAAAGTGTCCGTAATAAACACGACACACTGTGTGAAACCACATAAAAGTTATTATCACTCATTATTCAGTGGGTTCTAATTACATCCTGATAAGTCCTAGAATGGGTCTATAAAACAGTTGTAGAGGAGGAAAGGTTACTCTTGTACCCTCAGGACTGATTTTCTCTATTATGTTGTCGTCTTAAGAATCCGACTTACCCACTCCTGTACCCTGTTCTATAGTAGTTTCCTTCTTTTACTCTTTTATTGTTTTTGTTTCTTTTTTGTGGAATACAATAACGATCCCTTTGAGGACACAATATACACCTAACTTATCCTGTGATTGTATATCAGGTAATACGGACTCTTTATGATACATGTATTACTCGAGTTTGCTAGAATCCTTTTTGAACGTGATCACTACCAGAATCTACATTACATAAGATGAGATGACGAAACTTTTATACTTTATTTTCGTCCTTCTCCCTCCTTAATTTTTTATGAAAATAGTAGAGGTTTTTAGAATCGTCAAAGACACTAAAACTCTTTATTTTTGTTTCTTTTGCTGTCTTGGTCGACATTGTCTACCGTGATTAATCATAGAATCTTAAGTAATCCTTGATACAGTTTCAACTGACCGATAAACGTCTTTATAAAGACTATTCAACAGATTTGATGAAAGTATTTACATTACCTTATAAGGTGGTGTAAAATGGTTACAACTTTTAAAGTTTTCTTTTGTGTATCACTACATCTGTGATAGATCAATGATAAAAGGTCATTACTGTAAAGGAGTAGTTTCGATTACTATTTCGTGGAAAGGTAAGGGATAATCTACTGAAATCTTGTCTCCCCTATTTACCTAACCTCCCTTTTTATCGACTCAGGGATATCGATTTCCGATTTTTTTTTTTCTCCAGTCCATATAAATAAAATACAGACTATAGACATAAATAGAGATAACTGAGACTAAAGTCCGTCAGGGTTACTGATGTAGGAAACAAGGAATGAAGGAGTCAAGTCAAGTCAAGTCAGCGAGTCAGCTCAGGTTGAGAAACGCTGGGGTACTTAGTGTCGTGCGGTCCGGAGGGACAGGTAGTGGTTGAGGGTCTCAAATGTGTTTGAGGACAGGTAACTCAGTCACTACGGTAGGTCGGTAGAGTAGGAGACAGCAGGGGAAGAGGAGGACGGGAGTTAGGGAGGGTCGTAGTCTCAGAAAAGGTTACTCAGTTGAGAAGCGTATTCCATCGGTTTCATGACCTCAAAGTCGAAGTCGTAGTCAGGAAGGTTACTTATGGGTCCTGACTAGAGGAAATCCTACCTGACCAACCTAGAGGAACGTCAGGTTCCCTGAGATTTCTCAGAAGAGGTCGTGTAGACCTCAGACAAATGACTACTAAGGTCTTTGTGTACTTGATTTAACTATTCTTAAGTATTACTTAAGTATGACTATTCTAAGTATGACTTAATAAAACACAGAAAAGTTTACCAAAATTTTATTTGGAGTGATAGAGACATAGTAACCACTGTCACTGAAATTTTTCAAAATGGTGATGTGTCGAAAAGGGTCCGTATTAGAAAATACAAATTAACAAATTTAGTAAGAATTTATAGAGAGGATCAACTTAACGGTCTCCTAAATTATGTAAAAAAAAGATAGTAAATCTGGTCACCGAGGAATTGAATCTATGTGTAACTTTAATGGACACACGAATATTTTTATAACTAGGGACCCGGTATGGAAGTCTTACACATATATCAATAAGAATATACATCGGACCCCTCATAAAAAATTTAGAAGGATACGGTAAGTTTTTACTTCTACTCCAACTTTTTCATTAATAAATCTTGGTTTAAAAGTTGTTTCTTAAAGTTGTAGGGAAAAATGAGAGTAGAAAAATGAGAGTATTACCCATACTTAGGACTAGAGATGATGTGCTAAGATAAAGTTTCAAAAACAACCTAAGAGAGTTTCGAGTCCTTTAAGAAGACTTATAGATTGAGGTTTAGACTTGTGTCTACTGGATGAATTACCATGTGACTATTTATTGTCATTTCCAGGATATTTGTGAGAAAAGTCCTTCTCTTCCTTTTTCTTCACTTTTCAGTGGTGGTGGATTCCTACGACGGAGGTACCGGAGAAATCGGTAAACAAGTATCGATGACACTTATATCAGGATTCTCGCGAAAAAGGGAGACGATTAAATTTCGGACGATGAACAGGGTATTGTGTGCTTCTTGCTCAAGTGTAAAGGAAGAAAGAAACGGAAGAAGATAAGGACATCTTCTGTGTTATTATTTACTAAAATTTATTGATTTAGTACTGGTTACAACCATACTTGAATATAAAGTTTAACAATTTTTAACAAATCTTCAGAATATTTATTTGTGATCATATATCTTTACATTTAATAACGGTTTAACTGAACAAGCGACACTGTAGGTACATCGAAGAGGAAGACCTGAGGTGCAGGAGAGGTCACTTTGTGACCGTTATAATATGCGGTTTACCCTTTATAGGTTCCACCTACTGGAATTTTCTTTATCAATATAGACGGTCCTTTATTGAGAGTTAACAACTTTTCGTCGGGTTTTGGACTCTTTTCGGTAATTAGTATATATCCGAGTTATGGTTTTACCTTTGTATTACTACCCGATATCATAAGTGACTATGGTTGTACGAAAGAGGTGAAAGTACAAATTAATAGGATCGATAGTTCGACATCTTCTACAAGAAACACTTGAAAGGATTCGGAGATACAGTAGGGTTCAGGTCCCAGGAAACCGTCCATTATCATCAACGTCTTGGGTGAGGTCATAAGAACGGACCTTTTGGGGTACCTACCTCCTCGGACCATCCGACGTCGGGTACCCCAACGATTCTCAGCCTGTTCTGACTCGCTGAAGTGAAGGTGAAAAGTGAAAGTACGTAACCTCTTCCTTTACCGTTGGGTGAGGTCACAAGAACGGACCTCTTAGGGTCCCGGTCCCTTCGGACCACCCGACGGCAGATACCCCAACGTGTCTCAACCTGTACTGACTTCGCTGAATCATCGTCGTCGTCGTCATCAACGTCTTCTTAAAACTCAAACAATTTGGGAAGAATCGTTGGAACGATGATTGAATAGTTCTGTCGTCCAGTATCTTTTGTAAAACACATGTATCTTTGTACATAATTGATTTATTGATGTTAGTTAAGTCACATTCGATTTGATATATCAATAGAAGATCTGGAATTCTTTCAGGTGGGAAGAAGAAAGTCTATTGTTTTATGGTGGAACGTTCTTTTTAAGTGACTTCTATCAGTTCTAAGGTCTCCATCTGAGGACAAAAGGAATATTAACGATGAGGTCAAAACGACCGGTCGTCTTCAGTCACATGTCCAACTATTGTCTAGAGACCCCTAAAGTGACTACTTACCGTCTCCGGAACTACTAAGAATCTGTGACAAGTACGTTCATATACTTCACAAAGTGTATTAAAAGTGTTAGATGGAAAACCTTTCGAAATTACAGTAGTCGTTTCTTGGTAAAGATCCTAAGTATGTAAATGACATAATTATCCAGTGGTTCACGTGGTGATTTATGGGTGAAGACCGTGAGTCCTACTTTTGATCGTTTCGAAACTAATATCGACGTTTTTATGTCTACAGTATCGACGGAGACAACCAAATGACTCATCTTCGAATGACTTCAGGTCTCACATACAGGGACTCATCTCAAGGTCGACGTCGACCCTAAAAGAATTATTAATATAAATAAACAAATATGTGTGTTATGTATAGACATATGTATGTATAATTCTGTATACACTAAATATATACATTAGTATAACAACTGTGACTTCTTAAATTTTATTGAATCGGTCATTTAGTCCCGACAAAGACAAGGACAGGATATTCAACAAACAAAGGAGGAACGAAGTAATCTTAAAAAATGGATGTGACGGAGGGAATGACTTAATTTAAGAACTACGGCCTTTATGTAATAAATAAAAACTGGGGAGTTGTAAATTGCACTATAACTGTTTGTACGAATTATATATAAAACTTTTTATGTGATAAAAGATCTTTAAGGTTAAGAATAATACAAATTGTAAAACCAGAAGTTGTAAAAATTTTAAAAACAAACTTTAACAGAACTATAAAAATAGAACGTTTTTCCCTTATAGATCCGTCTTCACCAGTGATTCACGAATAATCGGTAATCTGAAGTCTTTAATAGTGAGAAACAGTAATAAAAAATTCTTTCTTCTAACGTGTACTGGAGAGTACTGAGTTGTTGAGCCATGTCTTGTATAAAAGGTTTGGTGATAGTAGGTGAACGGTGTTGATTGTTTGTCGGGTGCCATTAGAGTTTAAGGTCGGTGAACAAAACACTCTTCCTTCTACTTAACCTTTCTACGTTAGTAGTAATGAGTTAAATGGGACGGTCCCAAAGGTAGAATAACGAGGTCGAACAAGGAGTGTCCGTACGACCTTCTATCTACACTCTACCAAACGGTCTAAGTAAAACTCTTTAGTAACTAACCCTTTAATTTTGACTGTAAATAAAAAACGAAGACATTTCTGACTTAAGACTTTGTGGATTACTAATTTCATAATATTTTCGTTTATCGTGAATTTTCAGGGACTTTTAAACACTTCGATTAATATGGGGGATGTACAAATGAGTATTAAACTTGACCCATTTAAAGAGAGAGTCGTTTGTCGGATAAGGAGTCCTTGTTATATCTGTCTATGTCTAGTATCTAGTAGATTAAGGAGACATACCAATAGTCTTAAAGAGGGATCCACCCCAATAATCCGGTGTCTGCTCCCGGACCAAAAGACTACGACGTCAAAGTCGAAAACCGTCAGAGATCTATGTGAGTGACAATCTCGTCAAAAAGGTCTCAACGTAAAGTTTCCGTGGAAGAGTTTCCCATAGCTAACAAATCAGTGTGGACTTCTCCTTACGAGGTTTTTGTTATTCTGTAATAAAAGACTGAACCAAGAACATAACCAGATACAGAGGTTGTGGAACCCTAATTCCAATGGTCTAGACAGGAATTTTCTTCTTACTCGTTCCCAGAGGTAACACTGTCTCATTTATCCGTTGAATTCCCAATCTCTTCAATTGTTTCAGCACTTTATTGAAGTCAAACACTTTAAGACTTAAGAAGACCTCAAAACTTCATAATAAGACGTAATTTATCTTTCTGAAGTCAACGTATTACATATTCCTTACTTTGTATACTGACCTATATTTAGACCACTTATAGAGTGACAGACTAAATGGAACATCCTATTAGAAGGTATATGAATGAAAGTACATGACGTTTTCTTTCCCATGACATATTCTATAATATACTCTTTTTAACTATTTGGTTTATCCAAAAAGACTATCCCTTTTATTTGTAATTCATCTCACCTGACTAAATTCGTTAACATTATTGTACACCCTTTGTTTTTGTTTTTTTCAAATATATATATAAAAAATTTCAAGTCTTAATTGGGTTCACACAATTGATATACCTTTGTAGGAGTTTATACTAATATTCTTAATCATCCTTTTCCTACAATAACCTATTAGTTTTGACAATAATCTTTTGAGGTGTTCCTATTATCTTCACTTCTTGACTTTTAGTAGTGAACGAATTTTTTTTTTTTCGACTGAAGACTTTTTATCTTTGATAATTTCGAAGAAAGTTCATAATTCAGTACCGTGTACAAGGACTGAAAAAGTCAACACTTTATGTAATGTCTATTTTATTATCGATTTCTTACTCAGCACAAATTACTACACAGGAAAAAATATATTTAACTCGTCTATATTTCAGAAGGAAAATTATTGAAGTCAGTATGAGAGAATGGAAAGACAAACGATAAAACACACCCTCTGTTTTAGTCTCAACGAAGGAGACTCAAGGTGTCGCAGTAGGTAGGCTACATGGTCTCGGTTTGTTGCCTCCGTTTACTCGGTTACTTGGTTGTCTTCCAGTTCTTGAAGAGATACTAGTTATGAGTGACTCCGTCGCGTTAATCCATATCATCTTCCATTAATTGTTCCCGAGATATACTATAACGAGTGTCAAGAAAATCAAGTCCCTGTAAAAGGATGTCTTTGGTACAATCATAAGAGAAATGAAGAGACTGCACTATTACGTCTTTTCTAATTAGAATCTTAATTGAGAGTCCTTCGACTTTGAATCATTTTTCTCTACTCCTACCATAGTAACACGATCGATGTAATTGTATAAAGTCCAGACACGATTTACGTAAATTATATAACAGAGTCCATTTAGAGTACTTTTATATACTCAGGTTGTATTAGAAAACTACTCTGTATAAGTCTAAACTTTTAAATTCTTTCCACTGGATTAGAGTGTACTTTTGATTAGTCTCTTAACCCTAAAGTACACTTTAGAGAACAGTGTAAACTACGACAAGAGACATAGCGGAGTACATTGTTATTGCCACAATCTTTTATGTACGGTATTCCTTTACCGTTCATTTCTTGACGACCTAACTCTCTTCCTTCTCCCGAAAGATTGTACCTTAGTACGTTTTCAGAAAGAAATTTTTCAATGATATATTCCTATATTTGATCGTATTTCCATAGTATCTCAGGTACTCAGAATCCCCCAGAACGAGTTAGGGTAACCAAAGAGAGAATAACGTCGGATTAATGGTTCACTTAATACTCAAACCGTGACGAAAGGTCTGAATATGTGTAAATGATTCTTCTATTCTTGAATTATACCCTTAACGGTGGGAGAGTAAAAGAGATTTTTGACATTTTAAAACGTCTAAGATAGACTTTGATCCCTTTGTTAAATATTACACGATAAAGGAATGAGAACCCGAACTCCCTTGTGACATAAACGTAATAACTAACTTTACATTAAATTTAACGGAAACACGATTTCACTGAACACTCCACACTTAGTAAATGAACTTTTTTGTTTTGATTTGAAGGTCTAGAGTAATCGTAGTAGTTTATTGTCCTCTGAAGGACACAAAAAACGAGTAGGAGTCCGGTATGAGATCAAAAGACAACCTTCCTATCTCCGTCTACCTCGAAGGCTTAGGTACACGAAGTAATCTCGTGTAGTCCATCGAAGTCTAGGTGTGACACTTAGAGTCTCTTAGATGTTCAGACCTCGTTAAGATTTTGAGTTTGAAAGGTTATATAAAATTATGTCTCTATCAGCGAGTAAATTATTAGTTTGATTTTAAATTAGGACAAAGGAAATCTCAGAATCAAAGGTCTTCCTGTTTGGATTTCAAATGAATAATATATTGGATTATTAATGTATTTAAGTTTTGACTAGTGTTAAAAGAAAGATCTAAATTTTTGAGGAGAAAAAGAAAGACATAAAAAAAAAGAACCACAAGATATAGAACAGGATTGTTTCTTTTCACTTTCACTTCAACGAGTCAGCTTCAGAGAGAAACGTTGGGGTATCTGACATCGGATGGTATCTGACATCAGATGATATCTGACATCGAATGTCCGAAGAGGTAGGTACCCTAAAAGGTCCGTTCTCTTGACCTCACCCAACAGTAAAGGAAGAGGTCCCTTAGAAGGGTTGGGTCCCTAGTTTGGGTCCAGAGGACGTAACGTCCGTCTACGAAATGGGAGACTCGATATAAACTTCATATTTATGATAAAACATCACACAAAAACAGTCAGTATCTCTTCCTTTACCGTTGGGTGAGGTCGTAAGAACGGACCTCTTACGGTACATGTCTTCTCGAACCGCTCAGGGTCAGGTACACCAGTGTTTCTCAGTTCTGACTCACTGATTGTGAAGTGAGACAGTTAGTGTCGTCTTCGTAAAAGGTTCAACAAGGTGTCTGAAGTATTAATTGTAAAATTACTGATTCTTTATTAATAAATACTTATATTGAATAATAATGTGTACTTCTAGTGAAAATCAGTTTTATTTATGTTAAATTTTATAATTTCGGGAGTATAGGGTCTAAACCTCTCATAAATAATGAACAAAATAATGAGACATACTGACACCCCAACCTCTTCTAGGTTGGTCAGGTAGGATTTCCTCTAATCAGGACCCACAAGTAACTTTCCTGACTGCGACTTCGACTTTAAGGTTATGAAACCGGTGGAGTACGCTTCTCAACTGAGTAACCTTTTCTGAGACGACGACCCTCCCTAACCCCCGTCCTCCTCTTCCCCTGTTGTCTCCTACTCTACCGACCTACCGTAGTGACTGAGTTACCTGCACTCAAACTCACTTGAGACCCTCAACCACTACCTGTCCCTCCGGACCGCACGACGCTAAGTACCCCAGTGTTTTTCAGTCTGTCCGGACTCGCTAACTTGACTTGACTCCCAGAAGATCAGTAAAGAGTTTTGTACTCAGAGTCCGGATGAGACCAGACCAAGGGTGGTACACCTCCCCGGATATAGGTGGTCCTCTTCTGTATGTATAACTAATATAAACTCTTAAAGGTAACCAAGAAAAGATATATAAAATAAAGAGGTGGTTCTATAGGATAGAAAAGTAAATAATATAAAGTAGTTCGTATAAAATAATTTACGGACTTTATTAATAGACGAATAAGATTGTAAACCCAGTAGAGTCTAAACCGGAGGTACCCGGTGTAAATAAGAAGGGTTCTTACTAGTATAAAGACAAATCATCCGTGAATAACTAATTTGTATGTGACATTGGGAAAAGAGGATCCGTTTCCAGTCTAGAGTCGGGTCAAAAAACCAACAACAAAAACAAAATACAGGACGGAGTCACCCTAACGAATCTCAGACGGGTGTATACGTACCAAATCCCTAACCGGTCTCTAGATTCGTTTTAAATGTATGTCTTCCAAATGTCTCCTAAACCCCGGGAGGAGAGACCAAGATGGACAGGACCCCAAGATGTGAATGATAAGTCTTCGTCATTGACGGGATTTGAGACAGTAGATTATGAAGTATGGTCTTTCGGACATTTAATGACCACAAAATAAGGAATACGTATTGTAATTTCCAGTGGATAGGAGTCCGATTTTATTGTCCTTTACGTTTAACGGAGAAGAAGGTTCAAAACAAAGAGGAGTGTATGTAGGAGGTCTAGAAACCCCATTAATTACAAAACATAAAAAAAAGGGGTCTCAAATATTCAACAATAGTTACTCTTTCATTCAAACTATACTCGAGTTGTCTAGTAGTGTCTTCGTCTCAGAACTGATTATTTGACGAAATTTTGGTTGTTGTTCTCGTTTAATCTTATGGACCTTTCACAGTATTGATTTGGTTTGTGTACTTCAAATGACCTAAGTACCAACAGAATCAGAACTCCTCCGAGCGATATTTGCTTCTTGTTTATACAACTCTCATCGAGTCCTAGAGACTCCTCAGTCGGTGGGTCTCGGACTGGTATAATTACCAAGAAGATCTTGTTAGGATTATGTCTAGAGTTACTGTGTTCAGACTTGAAGTCGTTACCGAAAGATCTAGTGAATCTTCGTAGACAGAAGATTAGAACGGACTTATAATCAAAACTCATGGAGACCGGAGTTTTTTAAATTATACAGTAACAGTTTAATTAAGACTTAAAGATTGAAAAAAATGAAAATGAGAGCATTCATCATTTATCTTTTATGCCTTGTACCTGATACTTTTAACCACGAGTCAAATACGAATCATCAACACACTGAAACCTATGTAAAAAATTAGAGAGACATAGAGTCAAGGTATCATCCTTTCACCCCAATTATAATGATGGGATTAACCCAACCAAATGTCTAACTTACTCCCTTGTGACCTTCCGTAGAATCTTGATCCCTCGTGTACTACGGGGTCATTCGTAAACAATGATAATGGTAATGGACGGAGAACCAAGGTAAGAGACACTTTACCTCCTATATAAAGATAAACTTTCTACTTCCCAAGTGTACGTTATTTACAAAATTTTCATTTATTTATTTATTTGGAGTCAAGTTTAAACTTCCGTTTTCTTGAACAGAAGTCGATTTATTTTACTAGACGGTAAAAAATGAGACATGTAATATGTTAAACATCGAAGGGTACAGTTTCACTGAAAATATACACACTTTACTGTGAGAGTGATAAAATACACAATTTTAAGAAGGGTAAGGAATTCCTATTCTTTCGTTTTATAGTTTGGTGGAGTTTTGGTAAGGACTCGAGTGGGTTGAACGGTAGAGAGGAAGAAGATTGAAAGGTTGTTCCGTGAAGTACGTAAAGAATGTGTTAAGAAGGTAAGTATAGTATTCAGAAGAGTATACAATACCCAACGAACTGTTATCGTTGACATTAAATAGATAGTAAAATAGGAGTCGTTAAGAAGTTCGTTATGAATATATCTCATTCTACAGATATTCATAAATCACCCAACTTAATTTTATATCATACGTTATGATACTTTCAGAGAACCTGACGTTCCTCTAGTTTGGTGAGGTAGGATTTCCTTTAGTCAGGACTTATAAGTAACCTTCCTAACTACGACTTCGACTTTGAGGTTATGAAACCGTTGAACTACGCTTCTTGAGAGTAAACTTTTCTGGGACTACGACCCTTTCTAACTTCTGCCCTCCTCTTCCCCTGCTGTCTCCAACTCTACCAACCTACCGTAGTGGTCGTGCTACCTGTACTCAAACTCATTCGAGACCCTCAACCACTATCCGTCCCTCCAGACCACACGACGTCAGGTACCCCAGCGTTTCTCAGTCTGTGCTGACTCACTTGACTTGACTTGACTTGAGTCATTAATGTGATCGTTTATTTTTAAAATACACAGACGTAAATATGGTCCTTTGAATTTTATCATATATTTACCAGTAAAAAGAATTTACCATTGGGTTTAACCACGATGGTAGTTATTTTTCTCTTTTTAGAGAGAGACCTCGTATAAAATCTTGAAAGTAATTGTACGCCAATATAGTGTCATATTCATTATTACAATAAAGTGTAAGGTTTCAGGTCGGGGTACCGGGGAAACCGAGTTGTGTTAAGTGTCGATCGTTTTTGACGAATAAAGACCTAAAGTGTGGACCAGAAGACCCTGTCTCACCTCGTTGTCATTTATGATGACTCTTTCTAGGATACCTAAGGACTCTCGGTAGACCCGTGTCACCATATTTACTCTTTGGTTTCGTAAAATAGACAGTAGGGGTTTCAATTGGAGGATGGATCCCCTGATGCTGTTTTTGTCTCAGTCTCAAAACAAGACCACCCGACCGTCTCCGAAACGAAGGGTAGACTGTCTTTCGTTTACACCTTACGTGTCCGTTTATTTCGGACAGGGCAATAGTTCGTGAACAAGGACGACGTTACCACACTAAGGTATTCCGACGGGTACGTTCGACAACGGGTCTCTAGGTAGACCTTGACAAATGTCTCACATTTAGAATAAACAACTGAAGACCTGTAGTGAGGAACAGGAGATGGATCAGATTTCCGACGAAACTTCCAGATATATCAATTTCTGACGAAACCAACCAAACGTCCTTTCAGTTTGTCAAACAAACATGAGAAATTTTGAGGAGTTTACAATTTAATCTCCACGAGGTTCTCTAACGTATAGAGACAAAAAGATAATACCTTTATGTCGAAGACACGATGTCATTAAGTTTTCAAGTTCTACTAGGTCTCACCTAGTGACCCGAAACAACAAGTAGTCGACCACTAACCACCAAAATGTAGAGGTCCAGGACCAAAACAATTGGTAATTTGTTCGTTTAACGATTTTCAAAAATCTCTGGGAAGATCATGATTGAACTCTTCAGTATAGAAGATACTACCGAAGTTCTAATATGTCCCACAACCGTCTTAAGTAAAGAAACCCCAAAATCCCAATCAACGACCGACGTATGTCGAACGTCGGAGATCTTCGACACACATGAGTGAAGTCAACACAGACCGAAAAAACACTGTGGACCTGATATCGGGTGATCCAAGGAGACAGGTACTCTAAGAGGTTCATTCTTATGACCTCACCCAATGATACGGGAAGAGTTCCCCTAGAAGGGTTGGGTCCCTAGCGTGGGTCAGAGGACGTAATATCCGTCTAAGAAATGTAAGAAACGGTGATCCCTTCGGGTCTGTCAAAGGTTGTACACAGAAACATAACGAGGTCTTATAGGTCTTACTCTAAGAGATTGAAAGAGAAGTTGATCGTCAATATCTTTCGAACTACCCCGAGTACACTAATCCAGTCCAGATGGTTCTATGATATGTGACACGGAAGACTAGATTTGATTAATGACCTCATTTTAGGTATTAAAAATACTACGACCCGTCCATATGACCTTATACTTATATTACTTTCACTTTCACTTCAGTGAGTCAGTACAGACTGAGAAACACTGGTGTACCTGACATCGGATGGTCCGAGGAGACAGGTATCTCAAAAGGTCCGTTCTCATGACCTCACCCAACGGTAAAGGAAGAGGTGCTGTAGAAGGGCTGGGACCCTAGTTTGAGTCCAGAGGGCGTAACATGTGTCTGCGGAATGACAGACTCGGTGGTCCCTTCAGGACTTATATAACCCCCTGGACAATATTAGGACTGATGGTGTCCATCCACAGTCCCGAAGTCAATGATAAATGATAAGGTCCGACATTATAAGTACCAAGAAGATCACTATTGGTGGATCATATAGAGAGACAGAACCTATATGACTCCATAAACAACAAAAATAATGAGACTGATACAGAAGAAACGAAACGGAAAGAGAGAGACATCATAAAGAGTAGACATGGATGTATAGACCATATTTGTTAAGGTAACAATTTATAAACTTTGCTTCCTCCGAACTTGATATTTAATAATTATGATTTGGACAACTGAGTCTCTGAGTTAAAATCTTCTATAAAAATGGTTGAGATACGGGGTTATTCATTACGACTTCTTCGACTCCAACTTACCAAGATACTTCTGGATATTCTATAAGATCTTGGTTGTGTGTTTTTTTTGTACAGGAAAAGTAGTGTCCCCTGACCTTACGTTTTCATTCTTCAGTTCTCTATGGACCTCACTGTCCGTTTAAACCGGAACCTCATGTTTTACTTGGTCCCGTTTCCGATTGTCTCAAAGAGGTTCTCTTGTGTGACCAGTATCGTTTGTGAGAGAAGGTTGTTGTGTTCTCTTCTGATATGTGTATCTGTAGTTTCTACCAGTTATGGTTTTAGTCTAACTCATATAAGAAACGTCGGTTTCTACCTCTTCGAAGTATATCAGTCGTTTTTGTTCTGGTCCTCAACTGATACAGAGTCTAGTACTTTAGGAATAACGGTTTAAATCTGAACTTAACTTCTTTCATCCCTTTTAGTGATCTAGTAAGTCCATACTGGATTTAGTTTAGGGAATGCTAATATGTCACCTTCACTGTTTATCTAAGTTCCCTAATCTAGACTATCTATTTTACGGACTTCTTGATACCTACGTACAAGTACTGTAACATGTCCTCCGTCACTAGTTCTAGTAGGGGTTCTATTTCTTTACGTTTTTCCGTTTTACCGACAGACTCCTCCGGAATGTTTATCGACTCCTTTCTTTTCTTCGATTTCCGTTACCCCTTTTCCTTTCTATGGACGTAGACTTAAGTCTCAAGGTTTCTTATCGTTCCTCTCTATTCTTTCGTAAGGAGTCACTAGTTATGTTTCTTTATCTCCTTTTGCTATCCTACCTTTCTAATCTCTAGAGTAGTTCTACTAATCTCTATAGTTCCCTTGTAAAGTACATTTCTACCCGTACTTTCCTGTTTTCCTGTTTTATCGGTTTTAAAACCACATTTTCCCTGTTTTTACCATACCTGGATTGTCTTCGTCTTCTATCATTCTTCACCCTTCTTGTGTGTCTTCTTGATATGTTTTTTTTAGAAGTGCTGGGTCTATTAGTACTACCGCACTAGTGAGTGAATCTCGGTCTGTAGGACCTTACACTTCAGTTCACCCGGAATCCTTCGTAGTGATGTTTGTTTCGATCACCTGCACTACCTTAAGGTTCACTCGATAAAGTCAGGATTTTCTACTACGACACTTGCACGAAGTGAGTTATACGGTCGTTTAAATCTTTTGAGTCGTCACCAGTGTCCTGACCTTTTCCGGTCAAAAGTAAGGTTAGGGTTTCTTCCCATTATGGATTCTTACGAGTTTGATGGTATGTTAACGTGAGTAGAGTGTACGATCGTTCCATTACGAGTTGTAAGAGGTTCGGTCCGAAGTGATCGTGTCCTTGACACTTGAAGGTCTACAAGTTCAACCTAAGTCTTTTCTGTCTCCTTGGTCTCTAGTGTAACGGTTGTAGACAACCTAGTAGCTTTTTCGTCCTCTTAAGGTCTTTTTGTAGATGAAGACCACATTGACTAACTAAATGGTTTCGAAAACTGACACATCTAATGTTGTTTGACACCTTTTAAGAAGTTCTCTACCCTTATGGTCTGGTCGACTCTTTAGATATACGTCCAGTTCTTCGATATCAAACTTGGTCTGTACCTTGTTGTCTGACCAAGATTTAACCCTTTCCTCATGGAGTTCCGACACCGTGGACGAATAAGTCGAAGATACGTTTCATGTAGTACACTTTACGGTCCAACCTACTTCGTGTTCGACCTTAGTTCTAACGACTATCTTCATAGTTATTGGAGTCTAAGTGTTTACTATGTTGCGAACACCGTCTTTCGTCTCTTCTTGGTTTCTCGGAGAACTACTTTCACTTCCTCCTCTCACTTTTTCAACCGATTTTGAGTCGTAAGTCTTTTGATTCTAGTACCGTAGACGAAGACAGTCAAGTCAAGTCAACGAGTCACCACAGACTGAGAAACGTTGGGGTACTTAACATCGTGCGTTCCGGAGGGACAGGTAGTGGTAGAGGACCTCAAGTGAGTTTGAGTACAGGGAGTTCAGCCACTACGGTAGGTCGTTAGAGTAGGAGACAGCAGGGGAAGAGGAGGACGGGGGTTAGGGAGGGTCGTAGTCTCAGAAAAGGTTACTCAGTTGAGAAACGTACTCCACCGGTTTCATGACCTCGAAGTCGAAATCGTAGTAAGGAAGGTTTCTTGTGGGTCCCGAGTAGAGGAAGTCTTACCTAACCAACCTAGAGGAACGTCAGGTTCTCAGAAGAGCTTGTGGTGTCAAGTCTTCGTAGTTAAGAAGCCACGAGTCGAAAGAAGTGTCAGGTTGAGAGTGTAGGTATGAACTGATGACCTTTTTGGTATCGGAATTGATCTGCCTGGAAACAACCGTTTCATTACAGAGACGAAAACTTATACGATAGATCCAACCAATATTGAAAGGAAGGTTCCTCATTCGCAGAAAATTAAAGTACCGACATCAGTGGTAGACGTCACTAAAACCTCGGGGTTTTTTGTGTTAGACTGTGACAAAGGTGACAAAGGGGTAGATAAAGAGTACTTCACCACCCTGGTCTACGGTACTAGAAACAAAAGACTTACAACTCAAAATTCGGTTGAAAAAGTGAGAGGAGAAAGTGAAAGTAGTTCTCCGAAAACTCAAGGAGAAGTGAAAGACGGTATTCCCATCATAGACGTATAGACTCCAATAACTATAAAGAGGGCCGTTAGAATTAAGGTCGAACACGAAGAAGGTCGGGTCACAAAGAGTACTACATGAGACGTATCTTCAATTTATTCGTCCCACTGTTATATGTCGGAACTGCTTGAGGAAAAGGATAAACCTTGGTCAGATAACAAGGTACAGGTCAAGATTGACAACGGAGGAGTGGACGTATATCCAAAGAGTTCTCCGTCCACTTCACCAGACCATAAGTCTAGAGAACTTTTTAAAAGGCGTCAAATAACACTAGGTGTGTCAGTTTCCGAAACCATATCAGTTATTTCGTCTTTATCTACAAAAAGACCTTGAGCGAACGAAAAAGCAACTAGGTCGCCTACAACCGTTAAACTAGAGACCAAGGAGAAGGAAAAGATTTTGGTCGAACTTGTAGACCTTCAAGTACCAAGTACATAACGACTTTGGACCAGGGTAGTTAAGTACCGTTTAACTACCTCTTTGTTACCTTTGACCTTCTGAAATAAAAGAACCCCAGATTTTAGTGACGTCTACCACTGACGTCG
Organism: Capra ibex; assembly: GCA_006410555.1. NCBI lineage: Eukaryota > Metazoa > Chordata > Mammalia > Artiodactyla > Bovidae > Capra > Capra ibex. The sequence goes on from SJYO01020080.1 coordinate 67,412,934, forward strand.
GTACTTTAATTTTCTACGAACGAGGAACCTTCCTTTCGATAATGTTTGGATCTGTCTCATCATTTTTCGTCTCTGTAATGAAACGGATGTTACCAGGTAGATCAGTTTCAATACCAAAAAGATCATCACTACATACCTACACTCTCAACTTGATATTTCTTTCGACTCACGGTTTCTTGACTACGAAAAAACTTGACACCATAACCTCTTCTGAGAAATCTCAGGGAACCTGACGTTCCTCTAGGTTGGTCAGGTAGAATTTCTTTTAGGTAAGACTTATAAGTAACCTTCCTGACTACGACTTCGACTTTAAGGTTATGAAACCGGTGCACTATCCTTCTTGACTGAGTAGCCTTGTCTGGGATTACGACCCTTTCTAACTTCTTCCGTCCTCCTTTTCCCCTACTATTCATACTCTGTCAACCTACAGTGGCGACTGAGTTACCTATACTCAAACTCGTTCGAGGTACTTAATCACTACCTGTCCCTTCGGACCGTACGACGTCAGGTGCCCCAACGTTTCTCAACCTGTACTGACTCGTTGATTTGACTTGACTTTGGACAACTGGATTTCTGAGTTTATATCTTCTATAAAAATAATGTATATAAAAAATGTAAAACCTAAAAACAATGGTTTAAATAACCATTCCTAAACAAAAACAACATCAGGTAAATCGAAAATAAAACTGTTAGTGAAATTAATAAGAAGGATAACCCAAAAAAGTGTTTAAATAAATTCGGATAAAAGAGAAACTTTAGAACCAAAACCAAGTACTTAAGAGAAGGAGGAAAAAACTATAAAGTTGTAAGTTTACATAAATTAATTTCAAAGTCAAACTAGTCAAGTATAAGAGACCAGGTAAGTCAAGTCAAGTCAAGTCAAGTCAAGTCAGCGAGTCAGCACAGGCTGAGAAACGCTGGAGTACTTAGCGTCGTGCGGTCCGGTGGGACAGGTAGTGGTTGAGGACCTCAAGTGAGTCTGAGTGCAGGTAGCTCAGGCACTACGGTATGTCGGTAGAGTAGGAGCCAGCAGGGGAAGAGGAGGACGGGGGTTAGGGAGGGTCGTAGTTTCAGAAGAGGTCACTCAGTTGACAAGCGTACTCCACCGGTTTCATGACCTCAAAGTCGAAATCGTAGTAAGGAAGGTTTCTTTAGGGTCCCAACTAGAGGAAGTCTTACCTGACCAACCTAGAGGAACGTCAGGTTCTCTGAGAGTTCTCAGAAGAGGTTGTGGTGTCAAGTTTTCGTAGTTAAGAAACCACGAGTCGGAAGAAGTGTCAGGTTGAGAGTGTAGGTATGTACTGGTGTCCTTTTTGGCATCGGAACTGATCTGCCTGGAATCAGCCGTTTCATTACAGAGACGAAGACTTATATGATAGATCCAACCAGTATTGAAAAGAAGGTTCCTCATTCGGAGAAAATTATAGTACCGACGTCAGTGGTAGACGTCACTAAAACCTCGGGTTTTTTATTCCCGATGTATAAGTCAGAAGTAGAAACTATAGACTTTTGAAGAGAAAGAACGAACTGAATGTCCCAGTCAAACTTGTCTTCGTATAAAATAAAAATTACGAAGATTCATACACCTATACCCTTTCTCCACTCATTCCTCTTCTATTGAAATGTGGTAAATTTCGACACATAATCACTTTGACGAGATCTTTTATCACTCAAGGGGACATGACATACACTATTATTATCCTCTCTACCGATAGATGGTTTCCACGGACTTCGTTAAAGAAAAATACATTCTTAAATCTACTCCAATGAACTTAAGAATTCAAATTACTAGATTTCCACGTCTACGATGTAACACACAAGTGTGTTTGAGTCAGTACAGACTGAGAAACACTGTCGTATCTAACATCGGACGGTCCGAGGAGACAGGTACCTTAAAAGGTCGTTCTTATGACCTCACCCAACGGTAAAGGTCCCTCTACGATGTTAGTCAAGTCAAGTCAAGTCAGCGAGTCAGCACAGACTGAGAAACGTTGGGGTACTTAACGTCGTGCGGTCTGGAGGGAACAGGTAGTGGTTGAGGGCCTCTAGTGAGTTTAAGTGCAGGTAACTCAGTCACTATGGTAGGTCGGTGGAGTAGGAGTCAGCAGGGGAAGAGGAGGACAGGGGTTACCGTAGATTTTTTCGATGTAGTCCACAGACGTCTCGGAATCAAGAGGGTGGATTTTAGAATTACTGAAACTCGTTAAGTAAAAGGAAGGTTGTCCGTATCAAAGTAAATAGACATTCTACTCTATATCTATTTCACTAGAGATTCGAAATTTATGACACTGATAGTGAAAGGAAGTCTAACGAAATACATTCCTTTTTAAAATTGTCTTCAAACTGAGTTTGACGACTGACTTTGTGAAAATACTGAAAAGTACGGGTATTTCATGTAATTTTACGACCCTCCTTACCGAAGGAGACTGGCACCCTAATATACAATGTGAGTAAACCACGATTATATTTAAGTCTTGGAGGCGTATCGAGGAATCAAACTTTCAAATCTTACGACAACTCGACAACTCGTTTTTTTTTCTGTAAAAGGACCAGGATTACTGGTCGAATGAAACCGTTCGTGTGTCCATCGACCAATTGATTTTCTTTCTACGACAACAGTCTTTCGGTGAAATCGTGTTGGAAATAGTGTTACGTATGATTAGTACAAAAGAAAAGACACGAGAATTGATCTGACGTTCTACGAACTCCTGTCTTCAACGATAAATATGTGTTTATATGGGGATCATGGGTTATGTTATTTTATTATCGATACCGTATTCTGACTAGACGAATCTACTTAATAGAATAAATTCTATACTAGAAGTTATAACAGTCCGAATAGATTTTTGGTAGAGACCTCCCTCCATTTTTATAATAGGGTTAAAATGTGTACTCTTTTAATTCCTCTTCTCTGATCTTCTATTTAATCTCCCATATGACTTGCGTGACTTATGAAATCTCGAAGTTTATTTTCCTCTAACCTAGGGTTAGTCTTTTCTGAAATTTTCCTTTACCGTAAACTCTCTTCAGAACTTCTATCTATTCTGACACTATTCAACTATTCTAAAACTATTCTTATTTATGATACCTACACTTTTTACTTCTACCGTATTTAGTATCAGTCCTTTCCACCTATTCAGTATCAAATCGAGTTCGTGTCGCACAAACATATTTTCACCTGTCATTCTTCCATCGACAAATAAAAAGAGGAGAAGTAGGTTGAGTCTCGAAATAACCACTGTAATTATAAATCCGTCTTCATAGTTCGTTACAGTCGACTTTGGGATAAGATTGATATCGTAGAGGTCCTAACCCTACACCAGAAACAACTGGTCCCTACATAAAATACGGTATTGGTAACTGTTTCTTACGACAGTTCTTTAGTATAAGAAAAAACTCTCTAGGAGAAAGGACTTCTAAACCGTTCCCTTTTTTATAGACTAGGATGGGTATAAGGACATAAGATAATCAAGAATCCGAATGTCTTAACATCTTTATCTTCACGGGATTTCTTTAGTATTCGTAAGTTCCAACTTTCCACGAAACTTATAGGAGATCGGTCTAAATAGAGGGATAGAAGGGTCTCTAAAAGGGAACAGATTTGGTTTACCGACGGACCGGAAAGAATGTCGAGGGATCACCCTTTTGTTCGGAGATTCCGTAGAGATCCAACATACAAGAAAGTAAAAGTTCTTACCTTTACCAGGATAACGGGACTAAATCTTAGTACGTAATTACGGAGACAGATGGTTCTTCCTAGCTCATTGTGGTTCCAACAGTTTTTCCTATCTGACCTTTGAACGTCAAAATACTGTTTATTTCACACAATAAATCCTACCGTCTTCTGCACTTCTCATTTACTTTCGAACTCTGGATATTGAGTTTTTGAAAAGATAACAAGTAATTACTATCCCGGTTCAATGAGTCAAACAATCACGGACTTAAAGAGTCAGGGGTTTTATCTTTCTAATTGAGGTATAATATTTTAACGGAAGACATTGAATACCGTTATTTTTACTTTTAATATATCGTTATTTTATATTGAATATGTATATTTTAAAGTCATAAAATACACCTAGTGTCAAATACCCAAATGAGGAATGAGAATAAACTAAGAAAAGTAGTGGGTTGATCCTATATTCAAGGTACTCTCCCTTAGGTATAGAGTACCTTCAAACAAAGTAGAATCGAAAGTCGTCTTCCAGACTGGAGGAAGTTTTTGTAAAATTATTTACCTTAAAAAACGTAAAAATAGAACGGTCTTAAAGGTAAATCTTTAGGAAATAATTTAAACACCAAAGAAATAAACTAAAAGGAAAAAATAATACATTGAGTGTCACTGACATTGAGTGAAACGACATTCTTAGTACTAAATTAATCTCTTACTACAGTCTTTAAAACAGATTGACGTTTATTAATTTTTTGTTTGTATTTTTTAATAGGGACTCTAATAGATCTTTAAGTGACCTTCGATTTTACTTTCTTAATATGATCCTAAGATATGTGTGTCTATGTGTGTTCGTTAAATAATCTTACTTTATTATAGAGGAACTTATCTCTAATATATTATTTAGTCATTTTCGTTACACACTTTATAGTGTTCACGTCGTTCCTTTTAACTAAACATTACAAATTCGGTGTACGAAAAAGATCCTGTGGTTTCCTAAGATCGTAAAACTTTGGTCGTCAAAGAAAGGGGAAAAATGAACGAATCTAAAAAGTGTAAAAGTAATTTAATAAAAGATTCCATATCTTTCTTTTAATTTCTTGTGTTATTTAAGAGGAATCAACGTTCAGGATTTTGGAGGAGGGATCGTTGTGTTGAGATGACTTATATTTATTACTCGGGTACAAATCGTGAGTCTGTGAGTTTAGTCTAGGGTCTTTTACTAGTAATTGACGTATTGATTCATGACTACGATAGGACTCGAAAAAACTAAGTATTGTCAAGAACATAATTCGATTCAGTCGGCTCATTAGGGTTCAATATATTTCGACAAACAGTACAATAATCCTTTCCACCAGAGAAAAATTTCATTTTCAAAGGAAAACCTACATAAGAGTGGTGACCATACAATGACCATTGTTACCTTAGTGAGAATGTATTATCCTTCAGCGTAAATAGTCTTTAAGATTTCTGGAAATACTAACATTTATATCTTGTAATTAAATCCCGCACAGTGGCCAAGACTACATGATCGAGGGGTGGACCGAGGTAGGATTCGTTACCAACCTCCATCTGGTCTGTGCGTCCTCCGAAGGTAACCAGATATCCGTTCGTAAAGTAAATTCTTACTGGCAAAGTTGGATACATAACAGTCATCCGGTTACCTCATTCTCTATGTGATCGCAACACGATTCCATTGTCCTTCATTCGGAAGTTTGTCGTCGAAAATAAAATATCCCGGGGTTCTTAATTACGAAATCTTGACACCCCGATCTCTTCTAAGAATCCTCAGGGAACCTGTCGTTCCTCTTGTTTGGTCAATTAGGATTACCTTTAGTTGGAACTTATAAGTAACCTTCCTGACTACGACTTCGACTTCGAGGTTATGTAACCTATGGACTACGTTTCTTGACTGAGTGACCTTTTCTGGGATACGACCCTTTCTAACTTCAGTCCTCTTTTTCCCCTGATATCTCCTACTCTACCAACCTACCGTAGTGGATGACTTACCTGTGCTCAAATTCGTTTGAGACCCTCTACCCTTCGGACCGTACTACATCAGGTACACCAACGTTTCTCCACTTGTGATGACTCGTTATCTTGTTGTTTATAAGACTCCTTTAGAGTAGGGACCCACGTACCATTGTCAGTTACTTTATTTGAAATTTATGACTTAACGTCTCAACGACTTAACGTATCGTCTTATAAAAGTTTGTTAGACTAGACGATAAATCTTGTGGATCCGTTGAACCATAACAATTGACACTAATAGAGACCCACTATCCTGAATCCTACTTGAAACATACTCAGAAACATATAAAAAGTAAAAAAAAATTCAAGAGGTCGAGGTTTTCTGTTTTGTCGAGAAAACTCTTTGTCGTCGTACATCACCCCTCCACTTGTCCGTCACCACGGTCTGGTGTACCAAGTTTAGGGTCAAATTCGAGAATAGTCTATGCTCCGGAATTCGTTCATCGAAAAGGAGGTGCCGGTCTCAAAAGAGTAAACATTTCATCCTTACTGTTATTATTCTCGTTTATGGTATTTAATATCACTCCCGAGTTATTGAACTTTATCTATTTTGTTTATTTTATTACGACCGTATTTCATTCGTGAAGTATTGTTTCGTATTAATAAAAATTTTCTGTATAGGAGGTGTGACTAAGATAAATAGGTGTCATACCGAACCATTACAGAAGGTATACCACTAGAAGTCCGGGACATAGGTTTTGTTTGGTGAAGTTAAAACTATTCTCTAGTGTAGTAAAGGAATTAGGAGTAATAACTGTAATAACTGGATAAAGATTCTTTTCTCGTTACATTCATGATCTGTGTCGTGTGATTCATCTTCAAACTTTGATGAAGTCCCCTTGTCTCACCGTGTCTAATCTCTTGTTATTTAAAATAATGATTAACACACCCACTGCAGAGACCCGTAAGAGTCGAAGAAATAGACGTCGTAACAGATAAGGTAAAGAAAAGGTCAGTAGTAGAGATGAGGAGATAGGTATTTTACCCGTCTTTTCATATCTGGTCGTCATCTTAAAAGTTTTATAGTCATAAAGGTGCGTTTTATGAAATCTCAGACTGTGATATGTTCGACTAGGTGAGACTTTCCTCACTATGGAGGAAGGATAGTAATCTTCAATTTATTTGTTGAGTAACCTTCAAATTTAAATCTGTGGTATATTGAGAGTAGTTTCAGTTCATGTTTCCTCTCGTTAACTCGTAGACGATTCACGTGTACTTTCATACAACAGAAGGGAGTCACTCCTTTAAATTTACTGAGTAACAGAAACGAATCATCAGATGGTGATATATAAGGGTGAAAAGTAGTAAGGACAAAAGGTCACTTTCACTTTCAGTAAGTCAGCACAGACTGAGAAACGGTGGGATACCTGACATGTCAAGAGTCTTAAGAGGTCCGGTATCATGACCTTGCCCATCGGTAAGGGAAGAGGTCCCCTAGAAGGGTTGGGTCCCTAACTTGGGTCCAGAGGACATAACGTCCGTCTAAGAAATGGTAGACTCGGTGGTCCCTTCGGGAAAGATCCATTTCCCTTATAGATTATTTAGTTGGGTTTCTATAAGGACGTGGTTGAATCGATAGAAAATTCTAATTTATGTATGATCCTTTTCTCCCTGTAAGTCTCTATTAAGACGGGAACTTTTTGAACCTCAGGTCATTCTTCCTATCCACTCATGTGGTTTGTGGTTTTGTGTTTTCAGTTTATGCGGTTCACGAGATACTGTAAGGTCCGAGATCCTTCAGACTTTCTGATAGATTATTCTTCTATACTGAACGCGAAGGTAAATATTCTTGAATTTTACTGGAACCAAATAACAATTGTAGATCTTCTCACGTAGTTGTCAAGTCAAGTCAAGTCAAGTAAAGTCAACGAGTCAGTACAGGTTTAGAAACACTGGGGTACCTGAGGTCATGCGGTCCGGAGGGACAGGTAGTGGTTGAGGACCTCGAATGAGTTTGAGTACAGGTATCTCAGTCACTACGGTAGGTTGGTAAAGTAGGAGACAGTAGGGGAAGAGGAGGGTGGAAGTTAAAAAGGGTCGTAGTCACAGAAAAGTTTACTCAGTCAAGAAGGGTAGTCGACCGGTTTGATAACCTCAAAGTCGAAGTCGTAGTCAGGAAGGTCATTTACAAGTCCTGACTAAAAGTAATCCTACCTCACTAAACTAGAGGAACGATAGGTTTCCTGAAGAGTTCTCAGAAGAGGTTGTGGTGTCAAGTTTTCGTAGTTAAGAATCCACGAGTCGAAAGAAATATCAGGTTGAGAGTGTAGGTATGTACTGATGACCTTTTTGGTATCGAAACTGATCTACCTGGAAACAACCGTTTCATTACAGAGACAAAAAATTATGCGACAGATCCAACCAGTATTGAAAAGAAGGTTCCTCTTTCACAGAATTAAAGTACCGACGTTAGAGGTAGACGTTACTAATACCTCGGGGGTCTTTTCACGTAGTATCACCCACTTATCACTTCGGTGGTAAAAAATCACAAAGTCTTAGTTCCTGACTATGAAAACATTTTATTTTATATTTAATAAGGGTATTTTGTTTTTCTTCCTTATGTTTCTACATAGTTTTTGTCAGACAATGGTCTGAGTTACTGACACGGTTTCTAAATTCATTAGAACTTTAGAAGGAAAGGTTGGTTCAGTAAAGTATATGTTTCTGGATTTTTTATTTTTTATATTTCCTTAAAATATAAATATATTTATATTATTTTTCGTGACATATAAACGTATGTATATATTATGTTATAATACATTACAAATAATATATTGATTTATCTTATACGAATCAAATTTTGTATTAATATATATTATGTATATTTACATTAAGTATATATATTGATTAATTTAATTTCCCTGACATATAAACTACCAGTTGTGGCTTTAGTCTAACTAATATAAGAAACGTCGGTTTCTACCTCTTCGAGATATGTCAGTCGTTTTTGTTCTGGCCCTCGACTGACACCGAGTCTAGTACTTGAGGAATAACGGTTTAAGTCTGAATTTAACTTCTTTCATCCCTTTTGACGATCTGGTAAGTCCATACTGGATTTAGTTTAGGGAATACTAATATGTCACCTTCACTCTTTATCTAAATTCCCGGATCTAGACTATCTATGCCACGGACTACTTGATACCTTACTCCAAACACTGTAACATGGCCTCTGTCCCTAGTTCTGGTAGGGGTACCTTTTCTTTACGTTTTTACGTTTTACCGACAGACCCCTCCGGAATGTTTATCGACACTTTTCTTCTCTCCACTTTTCGTTTCCTCTTTTCCTTTCTATATTGGTAGACTTACGTCTCAAGGTTTCTTATCGTTCTTCTCTATTCTTTCGGAAGAAGTCGCTAGTTACGTTTCTTTATCTCCTTTTCTTGTCTTACCCTTTCTGATCTCTAGAGAAATTCTTTTAATCTCTATGATTCCCTTGTAAAGTACATTTCTACCCGAACTATTTCCTGTCTTTACCAGACCTGGATTGTCCTCGTCTTCTATAATTGTTCTCCACCGTTCTTATGTGTCTTCTTGACATGTTATTTCTAGAAGTACTGGGTCTATTAGTGCTACCACACTAGTGAGTAGATCTCGGTCTGTAGAACCTTACACTTCAGTTCACCCGGAATCTTTGGTAGTGATGGTTGTTTCGATCACCTCGACTACCTTAAAGTCACCTCGATAAAGTTTAGGACCTTCTACTACGACACTTTCACGACGTGAGTTATACAGTCGTTTAAACCTTTTGAGTCGTCACCGATGTCCTCACCTTTTCCAGTCAAAAGTAAGGTTAAGGTTTCTTTCCTTTACGGTTTCTTAAGAGTTCGATGAAGTGTTAACGTGAGTAGAGTGTACGATCATTTCATTACGAGTTTTAAGAGGTTCGGTCCGAAGCAGTTATGCACTTGGCACTTGAAGGTCTACAAGTTCGACCAAAATCTTTTCCGTCTCCTTTGTCTCTAGTTTAACGGTTGTAGACGATCTAGTACCTTTTTCGTTCTCTCAAGGTCTTTTTGCAGATAAAGACGAAATAACTGATACGGTTTCGGAAACTGACACATCTAGTGTTATTTGACACGTTTTAAGACTTTCTCTACCCTTATGGTCTGGTGGACTGGACGGAGAACTCTTTAGACATCCGTCCGGTCCTTCGTTGTCAATCTTGACCTGTACCTTGTTGTCTGACCAAGGTTTATCCTTTTCCTCATGTAGTTCCAACATATAACAGTGGGACGAATAAATTGAAGATACGTCTCATGTAGTACTCTTTGCGACCTGACCTTCTTTGTGTTCGACCTTAGTTCTAACGACCCTCTTTATAGTTATTGAAGTCTATACGTCTACTGTGGTGGGAATACCGTCTTTCACTTCTCCTTGATTTTTCAGAGAACTACTTTCACTTTCTCCTCTCGTCCAGACCCCGCCCTACTTGTACCGCCGCGCAGCCCCGGTCCCCAAGGGTTAACACGAGAGTCCCGAGCGGTAACGTCGACCCTTACGAGTAAAGCACCCGAGGACCCAGGGGCAGCTAACCGTAGGTCGCTCGTCTCGCGTCCCGACACCCGGTGTCTTGAACCCGAGACCTCGTACGTTTGAAGTTCTCAACAAGTTCCCGAAGCAACGGGGACCCGCACACCTTAGAGGATGTGTCCTTAACTTGGGCACAAGGGACGTAGCCGTAAGACTTAACCCTAGGAAGAACCCTCGTGTGCGTAGTGAGTCGACTCTACCTAAGGTCGCTTCACCTAGGACCCTCCAACCATCCTGGAGACTTGACCTCGGAGGGTAGTGGACTGGAGAGGTCTTAAGACATCCAGTAGGTCTCCTGGGTTCTGTACCACCAATGATTATCTGAAGGGTGTNAGATAAGTACGGTCATTCTTTCGACACGTCTTTATTATATTACAATGCACCTGAGGAAGTTCCCGTCACTCGTAGTGTCGAAGGGAACTTGAAGTAGACCTAAATTACTGTTGTCCGAGTTGAAAAGTAAGTGAACATACTGATACTCGTCAAACTGGTTCAACTTCTTCTACTGAGCAAACATCAGAAGGAGTAGTCGAGTAAGGTAGATGACCGAAATTTTAGTAAATCATTTCTCGAGTGGCAGATCCACAAGTAGGTCACAAAACAAACGAGTAGTACGTCCTAGTAAAATTTTCCTTTTCATACACACATACTCAATCTCGAGACTAGAGTTCTCAGGTACATCTTCGAAGGGGACTCTTTACATAGCAAAAACGTGGTTACGATGACTTTACACACTTACACCATATGGTGCGCAGGGTTATTCACATTTGTCGAAGTGTCCGATGAATAAACTTTGCTGGTCATGAGTACTGTAAGGTAAGTAGACTCCTGATTTATATCGGTTGCATCCGACACAAACGGTTTATCTGAAACTTCATAAGAAGTGTGTCAGGAAGTATCTGCGGTCAAAAGTCTAGCTTCTTTGGGAACGAGGTACTTCAAACACTTGTGTATATGAGTACTAAACAAACTCTAAAATTTCAGTAAGAAGTCAAAACAACCTCCTTACCAAGACATATACGGGGTACCTAGGGGTTTAGGTGACTACAAGTACACAGAACCCCGAAGGGTCCACCAAGATCACCATTTCTTGTACGTCTTGTATGGGTACGTCCCCTGTACCCTCCATACCTAAGCTAGGGACCCCGTCCTTCTAGAGGACTCCCTCTCGTACCGTTGGGTGAGGTCATAGAAACGGATCTCTTAGAGTACCTCTCTCCTCGGACCACCCCGGATCAGGTATACTAGGGTTTCTCAACCTGTGTTACATTCACTGAAGCGTGTCGTGTACTAAGCAACAGTATCGATTATATTACCTCTACTGTATTTTTCTTCGTGGTCGCCCGCTTTCAGTTATAGGTAGTGAAGATTTGAAACCTTACATAACACTATAAAATGTAGGTATAAACATACTGAACTATCAACCTCTTAGCTACGTATACTTCCGGACCAACACAATATACATACAACTCCCTTCTATATAAAAATACACCAAACTGTATATCCAGGCTAAAGTAAGCATCTGTATACGCATGAGTAGTGAATAGTAGTAAAAAAAAACTTTTCTGGTAACAAACCTTTCCAACAACAGATTGGTACTTTCTACGAACTTAAGAACCCGAGGAATCTCCTTCTTAAGTTGGGCCCCGGTCACTCCTCCGAACTAGTGAGTCTCGAAAACACAGGGTTGCAAAATAATTTCATATTTTCTCTCTTTCGAAGACTGTATCTGTAGTCTTCCCCCGTCTTTCTCACGGGGGATGGGTAGAAACCGACCTACAATAGATCGATGATCGTCAGATGAGTAATCTCTTTCCTTACCGTCGTCTGGGGAGTGGGTGTTCTATATACCTCTACTGGCACCGTGGTCCACTCAGTAGGACCCGGCATTTTGCTAACTATACTCGTTTACCTATCGAAGTAAGTGTATCTAGTCCTCTTGGTACATACTCATTTCGTATAACCAAACAGTTCAGTCAAGACTCGGAAATCCGTCTTGGATGAACTTGTATCTCAGATCCCATTTATGTATCATGTAAGTGTATCGAATTCCGTTTGGAAAGGTACTCTTTTTACGGAACCAGTCGAGTTTCATACTCTTTTCACTTCAAGTCCGCCTTGGTCCACAGTAATATCGTTGTGTCTTAACATTCTCTTTTGGAGAAAAATTTAAACATAGTTCTTCCCCTTTTTTCTATTGTCGAACAAAGGAAGACGGAGCCTTCACTGTCTATTGTTGACAGACTGTGAACGTGGGGTAAAGGAGGGAAACCTCTGGGGACCGGAAGGACCGACAATGGGAGAGTCAAAGTAAGTAACTCACAAAAGACGGAACACTTTGTAACCCGTATCTTCATACACAAATAAATCCCCATAAAGTAGGTTAAAGTAAATTTACGTATACACTTAATCTTTCAAACTGTTCGACAACGAAACATATGGCTAACCCTTTACACTCGGAGGTTCGAATTAAATCAAAAAGTACAAGTAAAAAGAAAAATCCCCATGTTTCTTTTTATTATACTGACAATTCTAGTCGAAAACATAAAAAACGGTTTATACTTAACCCTAGTGTAGCTAGTCTCTACTCAGACACGTACTTTCGGGATTATTGATTACGATTAACTGAAGTAATGGTACCCTACAAAAGTATAGATAACTCCTAAATGAAGTACATAAAGCTAAAATTGAAAGACAGAATGTCGGAACAAACATCTAGTTTCGATAAACTTTAACAGTAGACCAAAATTTACCGAACACTCCAATAAGTACTCACCAAATATTTTGGCTTACCTAACATGCATCGGTATGAAACAACAGTAAGATACTTAAACTTCTTACAGACTTCTTACAGACGTCAATACGGAATTTCTAAGTATGTTAACTACAGGTTATAAATAGAGTTATCTGAACGAAAGTTAAACATCAAAGGATACGCATACAGAAAGAAATACCTAAACCCATCTTGAACATAACCTTGTGACTTTTTAGACACTATAGTTGGCACGACTGGAAGAAAGACCACCAGTAGTAATTCTAAAAGTGCGAGTGACAGTGGAACACGTTACGATACCTAGGATCACCTTTGTCCACGACAAGTAGGATGAAAACACTTCTAACTTGAGTAGCATCTTTCACCTTAAACAACTTTATAAATACCATATTTATTTAGAACAGATATATTAATGCGTCTTTTTTTTTTTTCTTTCACTTTCTCCTCTCACTTTTTCAACCGAATTTCGAGTTGTAAGTCTTTTGCTTCTAGTACCGTAGGTTAGGGTAGTGAAGTACCCTTTATCTACCCCTTGTCACCTTTGTCACAGTCTGAAATAAAAACCCCCGAGGTTTTAATGACGTCTACCACTGACGTCGGTGTTTTAATTTTCTGCGAAGAAGGAGTCTTCCTTTCGATACTAGTTTGGCCTATCGTATAAGTTTTCGTCTCTGTAATGTAACGGCTGATTCCAGGTAGATCAGTTCCGATAACAAAAAGGTCATCAGTACATACCTACACTCTCAACCTGACACTTCTTCCGACTCGTGACTTTTTAACTACGAAAACTTGACACCACAACCTCTTCTGAGAACTCTCAGGGAACCTGACGTTCCTCTAGGTCGTTCAGGTAAGACTTCCTCTAGTCGGACCCGAAAGAAACCTTCCTTACTACGATTTCGACTTCGAGGTCATGAAACCGGTGGAGTACACTTCTCAACTGAGTGACCTTTTCTGACTACGACCCTCTCTAACCGCCGTCCTCCTCTTCCCCTACTGTCTCCTACTCTACCGACCTACCGTAGTGGTTGAGTTACCTGTACTCAGACTCACTTTAGGCCCTCAACCACTACTGTCCCTCCGGACCACACGACGTTAAGTACCTCAACGTTTCTCAGCCTGTACTGACACACTAACTTGACTTGACTTGAAGTTACCTTTCTGACCTTTAAACCCTTACAGTAAGTGTAACTGTTCTTATTTTATTTCAGTAAAAGTTCTTATTTTAGTATCAGTAAAGACTCTTTGTCAGGAGATTTTCCATAAACTTCATGGAATCGTTCTTTATGACCAGTCCAATATCTGAACCTAATGACACTATAACTTACCAAACGGAACCTTTGTTTATCTCTAGTAAGACAGCAAAAACTCTGACGTAGGTTCATGACGTAAAACCTGAGAAAACAACTGATACTACCGATGAGGTAAAGAAGATTCCCTAAGAACGAGTGTCATCATCTATATTACCAGTACACTCAATTTAAGTAGGTAAGGTCAGGTAAAATAAAGTGACTAAGGATTTTACAACTACTAGTAAGAACGTTAGAGGACAAACTGGTAAAGATTAAACGGAACTAAGTTCCTGGATTGTAAGGTCTAAGGATACGTTATAACGAGAAATGTCGTAGTCTGAAATGAAGGTAGAGGTCAGTGTAGGTGTTTACCCACAACAAAAACGAAACCGAGGTAGAGAAGTAAAAAAAAAACCTCAATAAAGAGGGGACTAGAGGTCATCGTATTACCCGTGGATGGTTGGACCCCTCAAGTAGAAAAACGGAAAAGTATGACAAGTGCCCCCAGAGTTCCCTTCTTATGACTTTACCAAACGGTAAGGGTCACCTGGTGTGAAACAGTCTTGAGAGGTGGTACTGGGAGACAGAAACTCACCGGGATGTACCTTACCGAGTATCAAAGTAACTAAATCTGTTCCGACACCCGGTACATTAGTCAAACCAATCAAAAGACACTAACAAAAAAAGTAAGACAGGTGGGATACTACCTATTTCTATTCTCCGAATACCTTCGAAGGACTACCGTCTCTGACTGACTCCCCCTTTGACCCAGAACAAGACTACACACCACGGTACGAGTCATTTAGAAATTAGGTTAAAAGATAACTACCCACCCCGACACAAGGGAGGGACAACAAACTGGACTCCGGTTTGATACCACCTCCATTACTTCTATTACCACTGGAGGAAGTTTTCCAGGATACGTTTGTGACCTCATGAGTCACGGAGGTTGGGATGTCGTTTGTTGGTGGCTGGGTACGGAGGTGAAGTCTGAGGATCTGTGAGTACCCGTTCTGTCCCAGTCAGAGAACACCCCAGTGACGAAGAAAGAGGACCCAGGACCACACGTATTCTAAAACAAACACGGGAGGTTCTCAGACAAAAGGGTCAGGACACATTCAAGACCACCGAGACACCACCTCAATTACCACTGGAGAAGGTTCTCCCGAATACGGTATGGGTCCAGACGACGTGGGTCTCGGGGACGGTGACGTCATCCAGTGACGACTGGACATGGAGATCTCCTCTGTGAGTTTGTGTCAAGACCGAGTCAGAGACACCCCAGAGACCCAGGACCACGTGTTTTCCAACCAAACTTAGGAGGCTCGTAAAGACCACCCATACTCCCAAGTAAGATTTACACTAAAACGGGGGGACGGTAGAACGACCCCGAAGAGGAAACGGGAACCTACATCTCACAGAAAAAAAATCACCCTAAGCTGTAAGAGGACAACTGTCGACAAGTCGTCGCTCAACATTAAAACCTCGAGAACGTCTTCTACTCACGTGCAGGAAGACGAGGTGGTAGAACTGAACACATTCTTTCGGGAGGAGTCACTAGTCACGTTTCTTTATCTCCTTTTGTTGTCTTACCCTTTTTGATCCCTAGAGAAGTTCTTTTAATCTCTATGGTTCCCTTATAAAGTACGTTTCTACCCGAGTTATTTCCTGTCTTTACCATACCTGGATTGTCTTCATCTTCTATAATTCTTCCCCACCGTTCTTATGTGTTTACTTGATATATTTTTTCTAGAAGTACTGGGTCTATTAGTGTTACCGTATTAGTGAATGGATGTCGGTCTGTAGGACCTTACATTTCAGTTCACCCGGAATCTTTCGTAGTGATGTTTGTTTCGATCACCTCCACTACCTTAAGGTCACCTCGATAAAGTTTAGGACTTTCTACTACGACACTTTCACGACGTGAGTTATACGGTCGTTTAAACCTTTTGAGTCGTCACCGGTGTCCTGACCTTTTCCAGTCAAAAGTAAGGTTAGGGTTTCTTTTCGTTACGGTTTCTTACAAGTTTGATGAAGTGTTAACGTGAGTAGAGTGTATGATCGTTTCATTACGAGTTTTAAGAGGTTCGGTACGAAGTTGTCATGTACTTGGTACTTGAAGGTCTACAAGTTCGACCTAAATCTTTTCCGTCTCCTTCGTCTCTAGTTTAACGGTCGTAGACGACCTAGTACCTTTTTCGTTCTCTTAAAGTCTTTTTGTAGACGAAGACGAAATAACTGTGTGATTTCGAAAACTGAGACATCTAGTGTTGTTTGACACCTTTTAAGAAGTTCTCTACCCTTATGGTCTAGTGGAATGGACGGAAGACTCTTTAGACATACGTCCAGTTCTTCGTTTTCAATCTTGGTCTGTACCTTGTTGTCTGACCAAGGTTTAACCCTTTCCTCATGTAGTTTCGATATATAACAGTGGGACGAATAAATTGAAGATATGTCTCATGTAGTACACTTTACGGGCTAACCTACTTTGTGTTCGACCTCATTTCAAAGAACCAACTTTATAGTTATTGGAGTCTATACGTCTACTGTGGTGGGAATACCATCTTTTGTTTCTTCTTTATTTCTCGGAGAACTACTTTCACTTTCTCCTCTCACTTTTTCAACCGAATTGTGAGTTGTAAGTCTTTTTATTATATTACCGTAGACCAGGGTAGTGGAGTACCGTTTATCTACCCCTTTGTTACCTTTGTCACTGTTTGAAATGTAAAAACCCGAGGTTTAAGTGACGTCTACGACTGACTTTGGTACTTTAATTTTCTACGAACAAGGAACCTTCTTTTCGATACTGGTTGGATCTGTCGTATAATTTTTCGTCTCTGTAATGAAACGGATGTTCCCAGGTAAATCAGTTTCAATACCAAAAAGATCACCAGTACATACCTACACTCTCAACCTGATATTTCTTTCGACTCACGGATTCTTAACTACGAAAACTTGACACCACAACCTCTTCTGAGAACTCTCAGGGAACCTGACGTACCTCTAGGTTAGTCAGATAGAATTTAGTCAGGACTTATAAGTAACTTTCCTGACTACGACTTCGACTTTGAGGTTATGAAACCGGTGAACTACACTTCTTGACTGAGTAACCTTGTCTGGGACTACGACCCTTTCTGACTTCCGCCCTCCTGTTCCCCTACTATCTCCTACTCTACCAACCTACCGTACTGGTTGAGCCACCTGTACTCAAACTTATTCGAGAGTCTCAACCACTACCTGTCCCTCCGTACCGTACGACGTCGGGTGCCCTAGTGTCTTAACTTGTACTTGTTCACTGACTTGACTTGACTTGGTTCTTTATGGAACTTTTCTTGTTAGAAGCACTAACCGAAGCACACCAACGTAGACTGTTCCTCTCAGTACAAGAAGTAATGATGGTCTAATCAGTTTTACTTCTACTTAGACCCAACTCCTGATTGACTTTGATAGGAAATATCCCGAAACGAACGATAATTTTGTTTAATTTATATGTTTTCTTTGTAGAACTTTACATGTAAATTGAATAGTCACTTATTTTTTGTAACATACAATTCGTAAGTAGAAAATAGATTCACATACGACAAATATACCACGACCGAAAGGAAATTGAAAAAAAAAGAAAAATTGTAAAAATAACCTCATATCAACTAAAAATAAAAATAACCTCATGTCAACTAACCAGAAGGGACTTTTGAGTCAACCATTTCTTAGACGGAAGTTATGTCCTCTGGACCCAAGTCAAAGATCCAGTCCTTCTAAGGGACCTCTTCCTTTACCGTTGGGTGAGGTTATAAGAAAGGGCCTCTTAAGGTACCGATCTCCTCGGACCGTCCTCAGGTACCTCAGCGTTCTCAGTTTGTGTTGAATCGTTGATTTCTGTCTCTGTCTTTCCCTGAAAGGGGTTCCAGTGTATTGTGTTGAACTTCTCTTATCCTTGTTTTTGAGTCCACAAGTGTCAGGATGTATTCCCTAAATCTCTAAAAAAAAAATAATATGGAGAATACATGAACGAGAGTAGGACATACGTGAGAAGTAGAGTCTCCAACTACGATTTTTTAATCAGAACAGACTCAAAGGACAATATATGTAAAAGATGAAATCTATTTCAGTTAAAGGGTTGAATAATTGTTTTATGTAAAAAAGGGGTTCAACAGATAGAATTGAAAGTAACATCAGTGAATCGAAGACAACCAAGTAGAAGGAAAGATGAGAGTTTGCTGAAGATTTCACCTTACTTTCCTTCCTTTTTCCCTCTTTCTTCTTTTCTAACAATATTACGACGTTTAATGTCGGTAAAGAATAGATCATGAGGAATTTAATAAGTGAATGTAGGTGTCATTAAGATATATATCCTTTTATTTTAACGTTTCTGTAATTACATGGGAGTCTTCTTATCAGGTTAGAGACTTGATATAATGATAAGATAGTTATAAGGAACAAACCAAAAGGAAAACTGTAAGTGTAGAATTAAAATTAAATCTTTTATCTACTCGTTGTTAGGAAAGTACGGGATTCTAGTTCCCGTATAGTAGAGTAGTGACTTTGACCATACCAATAGTAGTGGACTTTCAAAGTCGACTAGATTTTACGTCTTACGAACATTATAAATATTATGACTTTGTTTATCTAACCCCCTAAATAAAATCAGAGTTTACAAGACAATTGCGACTACTAAGAGACCGGATAAGTAGTGTTGATATAAGAATTTTACTATTCTTGAGTTTTACTTTAATATAGGGAAATTATATTTTGAATGTGAAGAATGGACGATGAAGTCGTGTACAAAAACCTTTGAATGATTTATTATACAAGTTGTACCTTCCTGTTATTATTTAGATTAGGAAACACAAGAAGTTAAGAAATATAGTTCTTAAGAGTTTGAAAAACTCCTTTAATAAACATATTTAAATACCAGTACAGATACTCCTTTCACCCTTTATGGGGAACCATAGTCGAGTGGGGTGAGGGGTGAGAAGACCCTTAGGATCTTCTGGTCCTCCCTTCTTTCCTCTTAGTATCATCACTATTGTGTTCCTGATATGTTATCGATTTAGAATATCTATTTCGTTACCCTTTGTAGGGTTTTTAAGAAAGTAATAAAAATTTTTTAGGAACATACACAATCTCTTTAGTTGTAAACTGACAAACCGTTGTGACCTAAGGATGAT
The DNA here is from genome assembly GCA_006410555.1 of Capra ibex. Taxonomy (NCBI): domain Eukaryota; kingdom Metazoa; phylum Chordata; class Mammalia; order Artiodactyla; family Bovidae; genus Capra; species Capra ibex. The sequence goes on from SJYO01020080.1 coordinate 67,432,395, forward strand.
ACTTTAATCTTGAGATTACTCAAGGGTCACGTACGCAAGTACGATTTAGTGAAGTCAGTACAGGCTGGGAGACACTGAAATACCTGACTTCGGGTGCTCTAAGGAGACAGGTTTCCCTAATATCCGTTCTTATGACATTACCCAACGACATGGAAGGAGGTCCCCCAGAAGGGTTAGGTCCCTAACTTGGGTGTAGATAATGTAGAGAACGTAACCGTACACCCAATAAATGGTGATCGTGGTGGACGTTTCGGGGTCCAAGGGTAATCTTGTGTGAATAAATACCAGTGATTGACGGCATCGGTTGTGTTTTGGAGAGAAAATTTAAGGCTCGAAATCTTTACTTCTCAGTTAGTTATCTCATTTACACAACTAACAAGAAGGGAAAAGACTTGCAATCGGTAGTAAAAAAAAATCCACCTCGTACGAAAATCGATGTCAAGTCAAGAGATAAAACGTAGAAGTTAATTGAAGTTAAATTGGATGTAATTGTTAGAAACTTGATTGGTCCGTCTTTATGTGGTTTGATGTCGGACTTTATCCACTTTACTTTAGTTACAACGATTTAAACGTACATCACTAATATCTGTCTTTTTAAGGTAGCAACGGTACTGTTACGGTGTACACGGAAACTAAAAAAGTGTCTTATTGTTTTACACGTAAATTATCTCTACAAATTAACAGAAAATGAGACCTAAAACGAGTGGTTGTATCGTCGTACGAAAAACGAGTTGTTGTGTCATAACTTCAGTGAGACGGAGGTCGACGACAATTGTATAAAACATAAGTACGAAACATATTTAAGAGTTTTTACAAAAGTCAAATCGAAGGGTTGATACGTAAATTAAATATAAACTACTCTGTCCTTTTACAATTCTACTTGACTAATTGAATTTATCTACATAACCACAAATAATTGCATTGTCACCTATTAAAACAACTGATAGAGGACTTCAACAATTTTGGACTATGGATTTGTCTAATAGATCAACTTTAAATTTTCATTTAAATTGATGTTTGTCTAATTCTACTATGTGTCTGACCGAGAAAGACAATAATTTCAGAACACTGGCTGGGTCAAAGAAATGCGTCGAGCACTTTTCCAGGAATCTTCGGATAATCAGGAAAAAGATAATTTTTACTTTACAAGAAAATGTTGGGTTGGTCTTTGCCAATACGAATCGGTGAACCTGTTTTATAAACAGAAGTGAGTTAGTTCGGTATTAAACAATCTACATTTAGAATGATAATCAGTATTTAACACCGTGAGTACCCAATTTCAGGATTCATAATATGTTTCGAAAGTCCAAAGAGTATTTTGATAAGAAAATAAATGTTTAGTCGTGGTCCATGAAGAGTACTACATGAGACGTATGTTTAATTTATTCGTCCCACTGTTATATGTTGGAACTACATGAGGAAAAGGATAAACCTTGGTCAGACAACAAGGTGCAGGTCAAGTTTGACAACGAAGGACTGGACGTATGTCTAAAGAGTTCTCCGTCCAATCCACCAGACCATAAGGGTAGAGAAAGTCTTAAAAGGTCAAATACCACTAGGTGTCTCAGTTTCCGAAACCAGTTATTTCTTCTTTATCTACAAAAAGACCTTGAGAGAACGAAAAAACTACTAGGTCACCTACAACCGTTAAACTAGACACTAAGGAGACGGAAAAGATTTTGGTCGAACTTGTAGACCTTCAAGTGTCAAGTGTATAACGACTTCGGACAGAACCTCTTAAAACTCGTAATTAAATGATCGTACACTCTACTTACGTTAACACGCTATCAAACTCGTAAGAAACCGTAACGGAAAGAAACCCTAACCTTACTTTTGACTGGAATAGGTCAGAACACCGGTGACGACTCAAAAGGTTTAAACAACCGTATAACTCACGTCGTGAAAGTGTCGTAGTAGAAAGTCCTAAACTTTATCGAGGTGACCTTAAGGTAGTGGAGGTGATCGAAACAAGTATCACTATGAAAGATTCCGGGTGAACTGAAGTGTAAGGTCCTACAGACCGAGATCCACTCACTAGTGTGGTTGCACTAATAGAAACAAAACTTCTAGAAAAAACATGTCAAGAAGACACATAAGAACGGTGGAGAAGAATTATAGAAGACGAAGACACTCCAGGTATGGTAAAGACAGGAAATAGCTCGGGTAGAAACGTACTTTACAAGGGAACCATAGAGATTAAAAGAACTTCTCTAGAGATCAGAAAGGGTAAGACAAGAAAAGGAGATAAAGAAACGTAACTAGCGACTTCTTCCGAAAGAATAGAGAAGAACGATAAGAAACCTTGAGACGTAAGTCTACGAATATAGAAAGGAAAAGAGGAAACGAAAAACGAAAAAGAGGTAGTACTCTTTACGACCCGACCTTCTTCGTGTTCGACTTTGGTTCTAACGAACCTCTTTATAGTTATTGGAGTCTGTACGTCTACTGTAGAAGGAATACCGTCTTTCACTTCTCCTTGATTTTTCGGAGAACTACTTTCACTTTTACCTCTCACTTTGTCAATCGAATTTCGAGTTGTAAGTCTTTTGGTTCTAGTACCGTAGACCAGGGTAGTGAAGTACCCTTTATCTACCGTTTTGTCACCTTTGTCACAGTCTGAAATAAAAACCCCCGAGGTTTTAGTGACGTCTACAACTGACATCGGTACTTTAATTTTCTACGAATGAGGAACCTTCTTTTCAATACTGGTTGGATCTACCGTATAAGTTTTCGTCTCTGTAATGAAACGGTTGCTTCCAGACAGATCACTTCCGATACCAAAAAGGTCATCAGTACATACCTACACTCTCAACCTGACACTTCTTTTGACTCGTGGCTTCTTAACTACGAAAACTTGACACCACAACCTCTTCTGAGAACTCTCAGTGAACCTGACGTTCCTCCAGGTTGATCAGGTAAGACTTCCTATAGTCGGGACCCTAAAGAAACCTCCATTACTACAATTTCGACTTTGAGGTCATGAAACCGGTGGAGTACCCTTCTTAAGTGAGTAACCTTTTTGAGACTACGACCCTCCCTAACCTCCGTCCTCTTCCCCTGCTGTCTCCTACTCTACCGACCTACCGTAGTGGCTGAGCTACCTACACTCATACTCACTTGAGGCCCTCAACCACTACCTGTCCCTTCGGACCGCACGACACTAAGTACCCCGACGTTTCTCAGTCTGTGCTGACTCGTTGACTTAACTTGACTTGGTCCATGAACCTATTATAAGTGTATTTGTTCGTCGATAGATTGGGTCAACTGAGATGTGTGGTCAAAGAAGGTATTCAATGTTTGGACAACAGGTATTTACCGTCCTCACTTGATACTAAGTTACTATCGAAACGTGGTGAAAGGTCTGGAAGGTTGGATGTATGTGAAAAGTTTAAGACTGTCCCTGATACTACTTCAGAAAACCGGATAGTCATTTACGGGACACTTTGGTAACCAGACCAATTGAAACCAAAGCAAATCCAAACACCTAACCCGTTACGAAACATTGTACCGACTGAAACTCATCCCGATAAATATTCCGACGAGATTCCTGCCATTAAAATACCGTTCTAGTATTCTAGAACCGTAAAGTTCTTGTATAGGAGAACACTTTCTTAAGTCTTTGTTTATGTTAAGTGCACGTATACTCGGTCCGATTTTCTTTTATAAGATGACTTTCACATACCATGAATGTTGACTCCTAACAGTTTATGAGTCTCTTCATTTATCTTTTTCTGAGGTATCACATCATTTGATGAGAATTTTCGAGACCAAGTATGGGTATAAAGGAAATTAAAAGAGTACCAGTGTGGTATTAACTCATCGTCTAGGTTTTAAGTTTGAGTCCAGGTATTGAAATTTCGGAAATCTGAAAATAATATGGGCCACAGTTTACTTTCCTTTTTTTTTTTTTTCGTGTCGGATATTCGACTCTTAATACAAAATAAACCATTTAAACGACTCCTGAATCCGGTCCCTCCGTCGAAGAGTCTACCGAGACTCCCTGACGAGGTTTCTTCATTCCCTACTCACTGCCACATATCCTCGAAAACTTTGTTTGTTTGTTGTTGTCGTTTGTACCTGGTAGTTCTCTAATATAGTTAATTTCTTTCGGTCTGTAGAGTTTAATTACTTAAACCACGAAAAGACACTTACTCATCTACGTTTTCAGACCCGAGTGACTTTAGTAAGGAAATTAATCATGGAATTGTTATATCCCGATCATAGAATAGAAAAGAGGTATACTTAGGAGAGTTCAATGCGTCAACCCCCACCGACGACTACCGAATTACCACCGTAACAGGAAACAAATGATTATACCGTCCGTCTTAAAAAACAGGTGTAAAATGAAAACAGGTGTCGAAATAATTATGACTCTGGACGAATTTGTCATCTCGTTACTTGATGTGGTGTTTGGTTCTTCAAAAGAGTCATATAAACGGTATACTTAATGTCATATTTGATTAAGAGGTTGAAGTCTGTGTTCTTACATAGGATTTTTAAGTACTTCAAGATAGATTTAATGAGTGAGTCGTCTCACAGAGTTCTGTCCTACCCCGTGGTTGTTGACTGGTTGCGAGAAACAAAAGACACGTGGGTGATGAAGTGGGAGTTTAATTGTGGAAGAGTGTCAAAGAGGTAAAGATACCTACTGTAGTAGGAGGTAGAGAGATTTATGTGATATTTGACTCATTGAACCGATATACAGAAACGTCATCACTACCCAGGTGGACTTCGGGAGGGGAAGTGTACGGAACAGGTTTTGACACCATGGTTCGTTTACTTTGTGGGGTACACCAAAGTGACAGAAACAAGACCGACGAAGTAAAGACCCCATGGGATGGGTCAAATGATTTAATTAGAAAGATCTTAATGGAGGTTTGAAAAGTCGATGAATGAGTTTTCGGGACCCTAAGAGGTAATGGATATTTTATTAGTAAAGGAACAGGAGATTTCTTGAGATGTTATTATTCAGAGTAAAGATGGAAAGGTCAAAGTAAAGTGTAATGTGACTTGACTATAGTATGTAAGGTCGGTTTCACAAGATAAATTAAAAGACTTGTACGTGGTGTCAAAGAGTAGGACTCCGGTAATGAAATCCGATTTTACTGAAAGAATTGGATTCCAGTTTGATAAATTGAAGTCGACTAGTAAGTTCTGGGTGGAGTTTACTTAGACGACAGAATGACTAAAAACGAAACACTGGTGGTGGTGTGGGTCTAGAATTGGAGGAAATTTAAGCAGTACCCTTTAATGAAGTTTGTACCAGTAATAAAATACATTATGTGTCTGTGTGTACACGTGCGTGTCTGTGGGTACGTAGAGAGAAGATCTAAGTTAATGAGTAGAGATGTGGGGAGTATCACACCCCAGAATTTGTATTCATGGTCATTCACGACGGACTTTATTTAATTTCATTGGATTTCGTGGAAGACATTTTACGACTTTTCTACGGGGTCACATAAGTATGGTTTTACGTATCCTCACTTGTGATGTCTCGAATAGATGTCATTATTTTGACGGACTGAAGTAATTACGTTCCAGTCTTTATGTTCGGTCGAACCATGTTATTCATGAAAGTGTAGTGGGAGTGAGGATGGGGTGGTATGTGGATCCCTGTGAAAAAAAAATGGTTCAGTGTCTACCGTATTCTCTCTTTTACCTTCTTGTCGACCATCAAGGTGTTTCCATGGAACCCGAAAGAGTCTTCGAGTCAAGTTTGACAGGGGTATCAGTCTTGTTTCGTCGCTTTCTTCGTTTTGACTGACCGTTATTTCATGAAATAAAGTGAACTTAACGGACTTATTATCGAAGATGGGAGACAAATCGAAATTGCATCCACTGGACCGTACATGTTAACGTCACACACCCGAAGTAGTCATTGCCGTTGTTTCCGTAGGAGACTCTTTCGACGGTCGTCATATACGGAAATCCACAGCGACCAGTCAGACTCGTAGCCATCCGTCCTCTTTTTATCTCTTTATTTTCCTTCTTCCCCCTCAGTCCTACTACTCTCTTCCGTTCGGTCACCATCTTGTCTCGTAGGTCAGGGTCAGAAGACGGCTTGTCAGAATAAACATTTTACTGACTGTTTGAGGAAGTTTCTAAATCGACTGTAAGATAAACTTATGTGACAGATCAAATGTAGAGTTCGTCTTCCTTCTGATACTCTTTGGGTTTACCTTTTACGAAAAGTATAAATACATCGTATAAATGGTCTTTTTCTCTAAAAACAAGGTCCAAACCTCTAACCTACTTATTAAGGGATTCATATATATTAAGATCTAAGTTATATGTTTGACTCAAAAGAGAAGAACCTTCGGAGAGACCCGACCTCGAAGTAAGAAGTTTTACAGTGGAGGATTAACTTTGAAAGTGGGTTGGGAGGGTCCTTTTACATACATAAATATCTTATTGGTAGTTCACGAATGATACACGGTCCGTTATGAAATTTGGGACTCCTATGGTAACAGTGTATTCTAAGTAACAGAAGTCTAGAGTACCTCGAATATAAAATTGCCTCCCTCTTCCTTGATCACCATACCGTGTCCCTCCTCTCCCTACTTTTTTGTACTTATTTGGTCTATTGAAATTCATACAATTCACCATACCGTTTCTATTTTCTCACATTATCTCCTGACAGTCCAAACCCCTCATAACTTTAACTCCAGTGACCCCTTCTCAAGAGACTCTTCCCCTATAAACTCAACACTGGACTTTTTTTTTTTATCTACTCTCTCCTTCCTTCTCTCACTTATTTTGACCCGTTTTTTTATAGTTGGGTCTCGTAAGGTTCCTTTACTAGGTCTCGTAAAGACCGTCTCTCCGGGATTCTATCTTTAATCTCTTTCAAACAATATAAACCGTACACGTTTATTTTGGTTACGGTTACACCGACCTTGTGTCACTTAACAACAACAAATCAGGAATTCAACACAGGCTGGGAAAATTTTGGGGTACCTGACCTCGGGTGGTCAGAGGAGACAGGTACCCTAAAGGGTCCGTTCTTATGATCTCACCCATCGGTAAAGGAAGAGGTCCCCTAGAAGGGTTGGGTCCCTGTCTTGGGTGTAGAGGACATAGTCGTCCGATTAAGAATTGGTGGCTTGGTGGACCCTTTGGGTCACTTACTTCGTCTTTTATGATTACGTCTTTCACACTGATTATCCGTCTCCAGTCTATATTGTCCGGGATCTTTCCCTTCACTTAAACTAAGATTCAAGTCAATACCTTTCGCAAAACTCCCAAAATTTATCTCCTGACTGTCCTACATTAAACGTAAAATTTCCTATTTAGGTTGTAGACACCCCTCTGACCTGTCACTTCTCGGTCTCTTCTTACTTTCAAACCTACGATCGAGAGAGTCCACTCTCGATAGTAACCGGACGTAGTCCTGTCCTCGTCACGACGGAGGTGTTACGAGGAGTCATGGGACTTACTTGGAGGTGGTGTCTGAATAGTGTGACTTATGAAGACTTACCCACAATGGATGTAATCTGTTATCGTAGTATAAATGGAAAGATCGGGGGTAGTATGTTACGTACCGACTGAGAGTCATTTACAAATCCCGTACTTAATGTTATGACGTCAGAGGACACAACGACTCTCGATCGTAACTATATTTTCTTCAGTTTTCGGTTTCTAAGGTAAGACCCAGGTACTGAGTGTCAAGAAGTGGAACTTATCTAATAAACTAGGGGTCTGAGGGGTTCGGAGCCAAAGGAGTAGACAGTTTCGCATACTGTGTTAAATTAATTAAAGTACCAAAACAGTTGTCATTTTATCTACTACCTACTTATCCCGTAACATACTTATTTTAATGTAAAGTTTCAGGGTAACTTTAAATTCAGAAATAACAATCAAGGAGAGAAGAAAAAAATTTGTGAACGGTAAAAATACTCTCTTTTTAGAACGGAGGTTTAGTGTTGAGTGATCTTAATCGAAACCTTTAGAATCGTCTAGATGACTTTTAAACCTTTAAGTCTTATTGGTAAACTAGGAGAGTCGAAAGGCCAACATCATCTATCACATTCTTTCAGGTCCATTAAGGATGGAGGAAGATTCAAGGGGTTAATAAAGGAATGGGGGAAGTATTGTCACCCGAGCTGATCATTTCTAGTTTTCGTTTGTGTTCCTTTCACGTCACACCTCTTTTATCGTGACGTGAAAGTCCGTCCTCCGGACCTCAGAGGGCGAACCAAAACGATGGAAGGTCACGTCAAACGTCGTACTAAAATCTACATAGTAAATAGTACAGAACTAAAATTTGAAAGGTAGTAAAAACTCTTCTGACGTTCTTTCCACAAATCAAAAGGTTGTTGCCAAGAGATTATGGTTGACTTGTGGGCTGTTAAGTCAAGTTGCGTCTATGATTTATGGACTTCAATCACGACTGGGGTGTCCTATTCGTAATTGGGGTGTCTAATTCCGTCAGGCGATCTAGTGGAGGTGAAGTTATGGTCAGTCTTTACCTCAGGGGTTCAATGGAAGTGAAGTCGAGTCAAGTCACCGAGTCAGTACAGGCTGAGAAACACTAGAGTACCGGCCGTCGTGTGGTCTGAAGGAAGAGGTAGTGGTCGAGGGCCTCGAATGAGTTTGAACACAGGTAACTCAGCCACTACGGTAGGTTGATGGAGTAGGAGACAGTAGGGGAAGAGGAGGGTGGAAATTAGTAAGGGTCGTAGTCCCAGAAAAGTTTACTCAGTCGAAGAGGGCAGTCCACCGGTTTCATAACCTCAAAGTCGAAGTCATAGTCGGGAAGGTTACTTATAAGTCTTGACTAGAGGAAATCCTACCTGACCAACCTAGAGGAACATCAGGTTCCCTGAGAGTTCTCAGAAAAGGTTGTAATGTCAAGTTTTCGTAGTTAAGAAGACATAAGTCGAAAAAAATATCAGGTTGAGAGTGTAAGTATGTACTGATGACCTTTTTGGTATCGAAACTGATCTACCTGGAAACAACCGTTTCATTGCAGAGACGAAAAATTATGAGACAGATCCAACTAGTATTGAAAAGAAGGTTTCTCGTTTATAGAAAATTAAAGGACCGACGTCAGTGGTACACATCACTAAAACCTCAGGGGGTTTTATTTCAGACAAAGGTGACAAAGGGGTAGATAAACGTACTTCACTACCCTGGTCTACGGTACTAGAATCAAAAGACTTACAACTCAAAATTCGGTTGAAAAAGTGAGAGGAGAAAATGAAAGTAGTTCTCAGAGGAATAAAACAGAAACGAAAGACGGTATTCCCAACATAGTCGACGTATAGACTCCAACAACTATAAAGAGGACCGTTAGAACTAAGGTCGAACACGAAGTAGGTCGGGTCATAAAGAGTACTACATGATGAGACGTATATTCAATTTATTCGTCCAACGGTTATTAATCGGAACTACATGAGGAAAGGGTCCGAAGGGTTTTACGTGGGTAATCAACGTTTTTAAACGATTTTACTAAGTGTTTTGAGCCCTTTCATGATATGAACTTCATAATAATATTTCCGATGTCTAAGGGACCACCGAGTCGACCAATTTTTAGACGGACGTTACGTCCTCTGGACCCAAACTAGGGACCCAACCCTTCTAGGAGACCTCCTCCCGTACCGTTGCGTGAGGTCATAAGACCGGACTTTTTAAGGTACCTGACATATCAGGTACCCCAGTCTTTCTCAACCTATACTGACTCGCTGAAAGTGATATTGGTGTGACGGTGGAGTCCTTGTCGGTTTACCTTCCTTACGTGTCCTGTTTCATAACCTCCTCACCCTCATACGTCTCGAACGTTCGGGAGGGTCGTGTAGTCACACAAGAGGATCTTCAGGTGAATCGGAACAAAGTATCAAAGATAGTTTCAAAGTAATTTTTGTGTCGTTCTGTACTGACTAATTTAGCAACTGGCGTCCATTAAGTTGAGTTAGAAGTCGAGAAGAGAGGAGGTCGTCCAACTGTCCACTCCGATTTTGAAGATTCGGAGATTAGTCCACCTGACGAAAGGATTACCCCTGTTCAGGGTGAGATTTCGATAGATCCAAAGGGAGTTTCACAGTGGAGTAATAGTCTTTGAGTCCACACACCGAGGAATACTTTTTATTTTGTAAGAATAATGAGTCTTAAGGACCCCAAATCCCGAGACACGGTCTTGGTTCCAGGTTTATATATATATAAAAATTAATGTAGTGTTTCGTATGAAGTGATCTAATAAAGATTCAGGAAAAGGTCAAGATTTGAAAAAACAAAAAATGACAAGAGAAATATGGTCAAAGACTTCCGTTCAAGACACGATTACCGGTGTTTTGGTACACTTATATCTACATACACCTGATATAATTAAAATGGTGTTTTCATCTTACTTTTACCAATCAAGACGTAATGAATATTGTTTTTCTTTTCTAAGAGTTATGATTACTTTAAAGGGTTCTGATCCATCTTTCTCTTTATCTTGTTTTTGTTGTTAAATCCCCCACTCCCTCCTTTCGTACAATTACGTTATTCAGGGTACTTAAGATTGAAAAAACATCTAAATTAACATAAAATTTGATGTTTATTATCGTTTACAAAAAGGGTGTCTTTTAAGTTTATTTTTATATGTAAAAGACCCTCCTGAGGAACTTTACATAAATTCTATTAGTTTAATTCGTTAGTTTATATATGTGTAAGTTCTTGTTTTTTTAAATGTTTATAACCATATGATAAGTGTTGTTAAATTGATCAGTAGTTTTGTATTTAAAGGTTTCGTGGTGTAATTAGATCCCAAAAATATTTAGATTGTCTTGCAATCGGTTTAAGGATTAATATTTTTCCTTTTGTTTTTTTTTTTTCTCTTCTTTGACCGAAATCCGAACTACTTAGTCTGTCTCACTCTTGAAAGGTAAGAGTACAAAAACGGTGTGATGACACAAACACCCTTAAAGTTCATCTCTAAACAGTGACGTCCCTATGTTTCCGTTGATTTCATTGCTATAGTGAGAGACGTGACTCTCGTTTCATCTACAATATAAAAGAGGTCTAGTAAAAGACATGTAAGAAAGTACCGGTTATTGTTCACTAGTATTTCAGTGACTGTTTGTGAAACAATGACCGTTCATTAGTATTCTGTCTCAAACTATTGATTTGTACTTTAATAAGGTTTGACATGGTTTCCGTAGAATTTGCAGTTAGTTATTTCCCTTCAGTGTAAATACCGTGGTGGAACACTTTTGCATTTCTTGACTGAACGGTTTCATCTTTCGTTTTCCGTTCGAAACGATTCGAGGAATTTCCTTTGACGAAATAAAAAGTAACAGAAAAACAAGAAAGCGTTATATATGTATACGATTATCCGTTGCGTTAAACCTTTCTAAAAATGAGTAAAAGTCATAAAAGGACGTTCGTATTAACTTAGTAAAACTATAATTAATGACCTTTGTGTACCTGATTTTGAGATACACGACAGGAATTCGTTTATACTCAAATATAAATCACTTCGGTTTGCAAGCAGTAGAAGGAAAGGACAGAGTCACAAGAGAAGAGAAAAAAGGGAGGGAAGGAGGAAGGGAAGAAAAAAGGGAAGAAGATTGGAGTAGAGAACAGGGAGGTATCCATGTTCCTGTAAGTTAAAATTTTACTTACCTTTTTTATCTCCAGTCCCTTAAGTAAATATTATCAAAATGTAGTATCTCGTATTTAGTCTCGTCGTACTTAACATACAGATAATAGATCATAAGGTTAGTTATGAACAAGATGTTTAATTTTCATATTTTAAATACCTACAATAATACTGTAACCAAAAGACTTAAAGTCCTTCTTCTGAGTAATTACGAAATGAGTAACTTAAAACGTTTTACAGTAAATAAAAAGATTAATAAACGTTACACATGTTGATGGATCAGGTCACCAAAGGTCTATAATCGTACCTATTCTTTGTAAATCTCATAAACTATAAAAAATGGGTGGTCTATAGATAGGGATAAGGGTCCGTAACTAAGGTCCCTTGACTTCAACCCTGGGATACGGAGCGAAAAAGTGGTCGTGTGTCATTAAGATTCCACTGACTAGATACCCGGTGAGAGATTACTTGTGAAGTTACTGAGATATTGTAAAGTAAAATGGTGTACTTAGACAACTAAGAGAAATAAGGGTAAGTTAGTTAAATAAAAGGAGAAGACAGTATAAAAAGGTACCTGATAGAACCGGGATCTAAACGACAAGATAAGAAACTAAAGAGTTAGAAAACTTAAGGAGTCATATTTTACCTAAATAATAGTTCACAGACTGAACCCCATTCTCCTGTGAGACAATTAAAGGTCTTGTTTCCTTTTTGAATTTCCAAGTTGTTAATTGTTATAGGTCTGTTCTAAAACTCAAGAACTCCTTGACAAACAGGAAAAGTTACGTCCCAAGGGAACTGGATCGTGTTGTGGATAGTGATTATCTGTCAGTTATTTATCAATGGTTTATTACCGGTTTACTTATTTATGTGTAACTTTTTTTAAATCGAACTTTATTGATGATGCTTTCATGAGACAATGACTGTGACTAGGAATTTTACTAGATGTGATTGAAGGAGTAAAATGTCTACGTGTCTCCGTGTCTCTCAGGGCGGACCCCGTGAACGGAACTCGTTCGGTGAATGTCTTTGTGTTCGGTTCAGAAGCCTGAGGATCATGTACGGGGGCTTGGGGTAATGATGTCGTCTAATAGGCTAACAAAAGAATGATTTATTGGAATACCGTTAAATCAGTGACAAAAATTTATTACAAGTTTAAGGAAAAAAGGGAAATAAAGAAATAATAGGAAATAACAAGTCAAAATTGGACTGACGAATCTTAAAGAATCCTGACGATAGAGAGGTGAGGACAAGAGACTGGAAGTTGGAGGTTTTAGCATAATAGAAGTTGAAGTTTTAAACGGACTTATTTTAGGAATTGGTCTTTTCTTCTCCGTGTCGATACGAGATTCGTGTCGAGATGAGTGATGTTAGTAAAATTGAAAAGATTGACTTTAAGGATATCAGTCCGTAAATATCTCATACAAGTCATTGACACAAAAGTAGTGTAAGTTTCATCTAGTAATCAGAGGAATCAAACACCTTATTCACCCGTCTCCCTTTGTTTACACACCTGTGTGTGTGCACTACTTACATGTGCGACAAATATGTAATATTTACACACGTTTATGTGTATATTTATTACTTTTCCTTCGGTAAATCCTACGATCTCTCTCGAAGTATCTTCGATAACACATTGTACTAAGACTCGAAACCAAGACGGTGATCGAAAACGTTGTAAAGGAAGGAAGAGAGTTGGGACAGGGGTAAAAGGTTCAGTCTCTAAACTTGAATCACCAGATCGCTCCGGATTCTAAGGGAGGTCTTCGTCACAGAATCCTTAGAATTCCAATGTCTTACCCATTTAACGAGTGTCAGATTTACTAGATTGAACATGTCAGAATTTCAAGCTTGTACTCAACATGTATTCTTTTCTAATCTGGTATTAAGATGACAGTCGGGTAAAGATCAGGTGTGACTGTCAAGAGTTGGATCGCTTCCTTTCAACCTTGAACTCGTCAACAAAGACAGTAATCGAGTAGCACGACACGACACGAATCAACGAGTCAGTACAGGTTGAGAAACGTTGGGGTACCTGACATCGAGTGGTCCGAGGAGATAGGTACCCCTAAGAGGTCCGTTCTTATGACCTCACCCAACAGTACGGGACTCAACCCTAGAAGGGTTGAGTCCCTAACTTGGGTCCAGAGGGTGTAATAGTCTCTTCCGTCACCGTGGGATGAGATCATGAGAACGGACCTTTTAGGGTACCTGTCTCCTCGGACCATCCGACGTCAGGTACCCCAGCGATTCTCAGTCTGTGCTGACTTGCTGAAGTGAAACTGAAAAGTGAAAGTACGTAACCTCTTCCTTTACCGTTGGGTGAGGTCACAAGAACGGACCTCTTAGGGTCCCTGCCTCCTCGGACCACCCGACGACAGATACCCCAGCGTGTCTCAACCAGTGCTGACTTCACTGAATCGTCGTCGTTGTCGTAGAGGGTGTAATATTACCTAGGAAATGGTGGACTCGATGGTCCCTTCGGGTAACTCGGGTAAGCGGGTAACTCACTCACTCACTCACTCACTTCAGCGAGTCAGCACAGACTGAGAAACGCTGGGACACCTGACAACGGGCGGTCCGAGGAGACAGGTACCCTAAGAGGTCCGTTCTTATGACCTCACCCAACGGTAAAGGAAGAGGTCCCCTAAAAGGATTGGGTCCCCAGCTTGGGACCAGAGGACGTAACGTCCGTCTACGAAATAGGAGACTCGGTGGTCCCTTCGGGGTAATCGAAAATCATTTAGATAAGGTGGGTGAGGGGTGTGAAGAGTAAGAGTCTGACTCAATTCTGTAGTGACTCCCAACAACCACACAGAGGTTTCTCGTAGTTCAAGTGTCTATAGTCAGAGGAGAGAAGCGAAGTAACATCCGTGGTGAGAGTGAGATAAAAAATGTCTTTCTAGGTAAGAAAGTGAAAGTTCTTGGGTTTATCCTTGGAAAATGTTTTCAAATAAGAAATTGGACTCTTGACTTGAAGTGTTCCAAGTACTCTACCAATTTTTTTGTCTTTGTCTTCGTCGACCTACTTCTTAAGAGAGAGACGATGAATGTTAGAGATTCTGGAACTTGTTCGAGGTATTAACACAGCGCGGAGATATTTACTCCTAATATTGTCGGTGGAGTGTTTTAGTCACAACAGTAGTTTCTACTACAAGTTTCTTAGTTAGAGTCTCGTATCGGGTAGTGTTCACTACTTTTTGTCAATGTTATGGGTTTTCCGGGAAGGGTACGGAGTGTAAAGTCTCTCTGCACACTCTCTTTTTAGAGTAAAATGTACTAAACTTCAGACATTTTTACATTACAATAACAGTAAGAGACTCTTTCAAGTCACGACACGTTTCTTGTGTCTTTCGACGGGTGTATGTAGGACGGTGACAGTAAATCTTTCTTCAAAATTAAAGTGTTTTAATTTACGTCGAGATGGACAAAAGATGGACTAAATACTGAACTATACACCGATTTAGTCAACTGGAGGGACCCACAAGTCCTGGGGTAGGTACGTCCTGTTCTTACCTCGATCTGCTGGAGATTAGCAGGAAGGACAAGTCCCTGACGTCGCCACGTCGGTCGACCTCCGAGACGGTGAATTCGGGACTCGGGGCGACCGGCTCACGGTCTTGCCGAGGGACCGAAGGAGGAGGGTGCCCTTCCCGAAGGGACCCGCTGGGTCCTCCGACGCCCGACCTCACCCCCGCCGAGAGGGCGCGTCGAGGCCTCTCCGCTCTCCGCCGTTCCGCTCTCGACAGATGAGTGGTAGTTATTACGCCAGAAAACAGTCGTTATTCAAGGGAGGTTTTAATTACTTTGTCGGGAAAATTTAAGAGTACAGTGACGGCGTAGATCGTCCTCGACCCGATCCGGAGGACGAGAGATTTATTTATATTTTCGGCATATTTAACAGACCTCCGCTATAGATCGAACGACCCGTGTTAGATTAGAAGAGTTGGCGGATGTCTTTGTTCCTCTTCCTACCTTTGGGTCCTAGCTACGAACGAGAGGCAACGTCTTCCGTGTCGTGAGGTAGTGGGTGGGTCTCGTCCCGTCCCGAGACGACCGTAGGCAGCGGGACCAGTGAGTGAGACGTCATCAGACGTACACTGGACCAGGATCTCCTATGGTAATTCCTTATAATTCCGTCTCCCCTCTTGGGGAAGGAAAATGGCCACTTCTGCGGTTTAGGGTCTCCTTTTTTGTTTCCTGGCGTTAGATGGGAGATCACGGAATCACAAGATTTAGGGTCGAAGAGTCCAAAATTACACGTACGTTATCAACCCCCACCCACCTCCAACCCAACACGTAAAGACATTTCAGGGGTTCACGACGAAGACGACGATGACCACCATGACGTACGAAGACGTCCTCGTGTCCACCCCGTTTGGTGTTCGAGGTCCTCCCGTCTCGGTCTAAGCAAACAAAAATGACAAAGGTCGTTGACTGTGTTACAGTTAATTAACCACGTAATTTTTCCGTCGTAAAATACTAATCTTTAAACATGAGACCTCAGTAGGATGGATCCGAGTGTAGGGTCATCTTGGTGATTGTTCAACACACGGAACTCGTTCAATAAATTGAAGAGATATGGGGTCAAAATAGTTGACATTTTAACATAATGATTTTTATACACAGAATATCTTAACAAATCTACTCTCCCTTTACTCGATTATATATATCTTGTCATAGACCTCTCACCATATTGTGTTTTACACTGAACTAAGTCCAGTGTAAATCTTCTAGAGTCTTCTAGACCCGATAGTGAGCATAGAGCCTGTAATATCAAGTCACAATCTTTCGTCATAGACCGTCTTCTTGTAAGATAAATAAATCAATGTTTTGTACTGTATAGGTGGATTGCTTGGACATCTCAATACTTTACACTTACGTTTAGTGTACTTTTCTATAAGAGACCGGTTTCCACCGTTTATTAACTTGTGTTTGTAAATTCGGTTAGTCGTTGAGTTTGTGTATACTGAATCATTATACTTCCTCAGGTTCGGAAAACCACTGTGTATAGACTCAAGTTTTGGACTAGTAGGTGTAAGTTTGTCACCTTTCCATTCGGTCGGTAAGCGAGTTTTACTGTTAACCCTGTCCCTATTTTACCTCTTTATAAATAGATCGAATCTCCCAACTGTACGTCTTATTTACTCTATTACAAGTATACCGTACATTACGACGGTACATGTATTGTTTTCGAGTTTTTTATTATCGAACATTGCCATTATCATCATTTCGGTATTTCGTAAGTGTTGTCCACGTCTGACTTTTTTCGTTGATTAACAAAAGGTTGACCACAGGGATTTCCGTTCCACAAAAGGTTGTTCCACAGGCAATTCAGAGTGTTTCCTTTACACCTAACCTTCTTACAAGTCCGAAAGAGGTCGAAACTATCTATACTGAGGTTGTATGATCTTTGAACATCGAACCTCGGACTCGACCTTCAACACAGTCCGAGAGATCACTCCCTGGTCTTATCCCGGACACATCTGGACTTTGCGGACGTACGTTGGTCTGTGAGCTCTCTTTACCACCCAACAGTAACTGGAACTCAAGATTTTCCTCGTACTACTTAGAATCCTAAATTATAAATTCGGTGCCACAGGACTTACTATCATATGAGGTTGACTTAAGTACACCCCTTTGACACTTTACCAAAAAGAGAGACTCTTTTGTAATCCATACATACCTAGTCATTGGACTCAGTAGTCATATTAGTTTTCGGGAATACAGATGACAGTTTGTCATTGAGGTAATCATGTACGAACTTTCAAGTTTTTTTGTATCCAATCCCTCTTAAAGACCTTAGTTCGTTGAGAGTATATATGTATATTTCACGAATCTTCAACAGTTGTTGTTGTTTTTGACCTGTTTGATTTTGGGTACTGAAAAGAACTAAAATGGTCTATTGTCTCTAATGTCCCTTTGGTCGATGTGGGTTTTAGACCTCTTTGTCCGTTTAGGTCTCTTAATGTCGTTGGTTTTAGATGAATTAACTTCGGTTTTAGTAGTCTGGGGATTCGACCATCCTTATAAATTTACTAAAAGAACTACTTAATGACCGTTGACTGATACCAGATTGTATTCTCACTCCTTTAATATCCCTGACGTCAGAATCGCCCCCGAGGTGTAAAATACCCGAAATGGAGGTCTTTGGGGTTGACACTCTTAGGGTCTCTTTAGAGTAGTACCCAAGACCGTCCCCCTACGCTCCTTCGTGGTATTGTGTGATATGGGTGTCAAAAGAGGTATCGTTTCCGGATACGAGGTCCTTTTTTTGTATAACGGACTTGTGTTAAAACTATGGTAGAGGATCGATCCCTTTACCTTAAGGAGAAATCAGGGGAGGTCTTTAGAACAGATTGGATTCCCTTTTTCTTTAGTCAGTCAACCCTGTCACGAAGTTCCTTTATTAACCTTTTGACATTGGTCCTTTCCTTTACCTCAGTCCCCTTCTAACTTTTTTAATGAAATCCAGGGTCGGTCCATGTACCGAGATGACTTTTTGTCAGATTTAACCTGAAAATATCTTATGAATGGGAGGGGTGAGGGTATGGAATGGTGGTGTCGTTGTACCGAGATCATATTGTTGGTACTTTCCGGATACTTACCTGCGGGAAACTCGTCAGGTACCCCTTCGGTCCTTCACTCCTATCCTTCCTCTGTTTATGTTCCTATACTGTCTGACCATGTTTCAAATACACTTCTCTGTTTCTGGGTCTTATGAGTTGTGTTATAACTTCTCGTTTCAGCATCTTGACTGTCATTGGTTGAAATTGTGAATGATATTTCGACGTCATTGTTTTTGTCATGACCACTCTCTTACCTGTTTGTCTAGTTACCTTATCTTCTTTCTCGGGTCTTTTTCTGGATGTATTTATATCGGTTGACTAGAAACTGTTTCCTTGTTTCCGTTACGTTCCTCGTTTCCGTCAGAGAAGTTGTCAGTACTTTGTTAACCTGTAGGTGTTCGTTTTCATTTAGATCTGTGTCTGGAATGTAGGAAGTGTTTTTAATTGACTTTCACCCAGTGTCTGTATTTACACTTTGTTTTTTTGATTTTAAGGATCTTTTATTGTATCCTCTTTTGAATCTATTAAACCATTACTGTTACTGAAAAAATTTCTAAAAAAAAATTACAGGATGGTGACAATTCTAAATTCACCGTACGAATTAAATAAAAAATTTTTCAAAAACTGGTACGGTACCTTGTACACCCTAGAATCAAGGGATTGGTCCCTAGTTTGGGTATGGGACACGTCACCTTCATGTCTCAGGATTGGTGATCTGGTGGTCCCTTCGGGACTGTTACTGAAGACTGTATGTTGTGGTTTCCGTGTTAGGTTCCCCTTTTTTCTTTTTTTGTGTTATTCGACCTGGAGTAATTTTAATTTTGAAGACGAGACACTTTCTGTCACGGTTCATTTACTCTTCTGTTTGGTCTCTGACTCCTTTTATAAACATTTTCTATTAAGACTATTTCCTGATTTTATTTTTTATATGTCTTTTGAGAGTTTTGAGTTGTTGTGTTGTTTTTTAAAACTATCCGTTTTAAAACTAGTTTAGGGAGTGGTTTCTATATGTCCACCGTTTGTTCGTATACTTCTGGATGTATCTATCGACAGGAGTCCCTTTACGTTTAATTTTGTTGTTTCTCTTTGTTGACGTTAGAATAATTTTATTCATTATAGAAAATTTTTACTGTTAAGGTTAACGACCATGTCTACGTTTCCTTGTCTTTGAGAATAAATAAGGAGTATCCTTACCTTTTACGATGTCGGTAAAACATTTTATTAAACCGTCAAAGAATGTTTCGATTTATATCAGAATTGTATAATAAGTCGTCAAAGTGTAAATTCGGAATTGGGTTACCTAAATATTTGAATACGGTTGTGTTTCTAGACATACGTTTATAAATATTATCGAAATAAATATTAGTAGTTCTATCTAAAATTTTCCACTTAAACAATGGTTCGACACCATGTAAGTATGTTACCTTATGATAAATCACTATTCTTCTTTATTTGTATTCTACTTAAAATTTGGGTACAAAGATTCACACTCTTCGGTCAGACTTTTTGGATGTAGGACGTACTAAGATTAATATACTGTGACTTTTTTCGTTTTAATACCTCTACCATTTTTCTAATCACCAACTGTCCACAAACCTCGCAACTCTCCACTTCTTCTCACTTCTTCACTTCATCTCCCTGAAAAAATTCCACCATTCTTTTTGTAAGACATAATATGACATTCCCACAAATGTACCGTAATATGTGAACAGTTTTAAGTATCTTTACATGTTGTGTTTCTCACCCGGAAGTACATACTTTGAATTCTCTTTAGTAAATACTCCGACCCCTTAGGGTCCTGTCTCGCGTCTGACACTGATTTTAGGTTGACACGGTGTTCCAATATTTCATTGAAGTGACTTCCCCTACCTTCCTTTACACGACTAGATTCATTAACACCTTCACTCATCTTAGACATTCTGACCGTTATGTCTTCACTTTTCCTTGATATGTCTTGTGACGTGAACTGAAGTTTCAGTAAAGGGAGTACCTGACTAATTCCTTAAAACTTTAGTGATACGTATATATGACGTTAAATTTGTAGTCTATTTGTCTACTGTCTCTAATCCTCTGCTCATAGAGTGAGAGTATTACCCTTCAAACTCTATTGGTTCTAATCCTCTGATCTTACTTGGTGCACTATTGTCTAATTTCAACCTCTGTCTCACACTCGTGTATAGAGCCAGTCAAAACTGTCTCTACTAATAATAGTTATTCACTTATATGTGTCGTATTTGAATCTATAAAAAGGAACGAGACAGTCCACTATTACTCATCATTGGCACTCGTGTTGATCGTGGTCTAGAACCAAAATTTATGGTGTAAAATTTATCAAAGTCAAGTCAGCGAGTCAGTACGGGCTGAACAACGTTGGGGTACCCGACGTCGTGCGGTCCGGAAGGACAGGTAGTGGTTGAGGACCTCGAACGAGTTTGAGTACAGGTAACTTAGCCACTACGGTAGTTGGTAGAATTTAATTTAAATTGCTAAATTTATCCAGTTTAATAAAATTTATGATGAATTCAACATTTAAATTTAATGAAATTTGTCATAAAAATTTTCAGTAAAAAGTTATTTTCTATGGTCCCGAAGAAGTTCTTTATCAATTAAGATCCCGACACTTACCTTTATGTGTTCTACTCGAACATCGTATACCATAACGGTCTTTTATTGTTTCACGAGTTTTATATGTTATTACCCTTATACAGTTTACGTATGTCCTCGGTTTACTTCTTGAGGGTTACCGATTACGACCTTGTCCAACTTGTGTTTTATTTCAACTTTAAAATGGGGATACTCAGGTGTGACTATATTTATAACTTTTTTTCCCTTTTTTTCTTTACCATCTCTAATTTGTTTTGGGGGGTACCCTCTCTGAGGTTTATTAAATATACCTATGAGTCGGATTTTCTTTTATTGGTGTGAGGTACTTACCCTTATAGAATCGGTTTTCCTTGGATTTTTCTGTACTGTTTATAAACGTCATAAAATAGAGCCTACTCTAAAAACCTAGTCTTTTTCCCTTGGTCCATTTTTTGACTCATTTAGACTTATTTTATATCCGAAATCAACTACTATTTTATAGTCATAATCAAGTACTTAACATTGTCTACGTGACACAGTCTACAATTGTTATTCTTCACCAATACCCTACATACCCTTGAGAGATAGAAGTGTTACAAAGATATTTAGATTTTGAAAAGGCACCCAAAGAGACCGTCGAGTCTACCATTTCTTAGACGGACGGACACCCTCTGGACCTAAGTCAGGGACATAACCCTTCTAGACGACCCCTTCCCTTACTCCCTTACCGATGGGTGACATCATTTTGTTCTTCAATAGATCTGTTTTTTCACTCACAGAAAGTTCATAGACTTTTGTGTTTACGAAGGTCCCTGAATAAGAAAATAGACAATAGTCAGTGTATATAATCATTCATTTCTCTACACTCTAGTTTAAGACCAGACTTCAGACGTCTTTTCTCTTCTTTCTCAAGTCACTGAGAACTTAGATTTCTCCATTTTTCGTCCCACACACCCCCAGTACTATGCGATCCACCTACTCATATGTAAGATTAAAATGTAGGGACATTGTCTTTCGAGTCAGTCTATTGTATTCGATGTCCTACAAAACCCTTTCTTGTCTTTCTCGTCAAACCATGAGAAGGACATAATAAATCCAGTTCAGTAAAGGATCGAAGTCGGAGTCAAAAAGGTACGTGTATTAGTCCCTTACCTAATATCGTAAATTTCTCAGTAAGTTGACATAGAAAGATACTACGGTGTCATAACAAGATAGTATACGATTTACTATCCCCTTCAATTTTTCTCCGTCTTTCAAATCAATTTAAGTGGAATTGAGAATACAGTTAAAGTATTGGTTCCCTTTTCCGGATAACGTTAAGAGTATACTGTGTTCTAGAGGATGAATTTTGTCCTTGGTTTACTTTAATTTAAAGTGTGAACTAAAAACCATTGTTTTTTTAAATAAAAATTTGCCTTTTAAACGTAAACTAGTCTTTTTCCCTTGTACATCAACCGAATAAGAAAAGTAAACCAATGTGAAGTGTCTTTGTCTGGGTATTTCATATTATAGACATACAGTGTCTTTCTTCTTTTAATAAGTACAGTATTTTCTTATCTTCGTATATAGACAAATTTATTTAATCGCAAATTTTCCTGTAAGAGGTGAAGGATATACCTAACGGTGAAGTACTTTAGAGAGTCTACATTGTAATACTTTGAGTTCAGAGTGACGGTTCTAAAGTATGTTTCTCTCTAGTTTAGTTCTTTTTTTCGATTACTAATATCCGAACAAGACAAATGACCTCTTTAATTACTTCCTTATTTGTTTGATAGTTTTTATTTCTTAACAAAGTTAGATTAAACGTCAACAAAATGTGTCATCTTAAGGATGAGTTTTAAATTAGAATTTTCTGTCTTGGTTATCTTTTTCTCTTAAGTAAATATCGTTAAGTTAGAATTTAAAAATAATGTGAAAGGACTATCATGACTATGAACTACACACATGTAACTCTCAGTCACACTAACTACTCCCCTTGCGAAACGTTGAAATTAACAATGTCGGTATGATCTAGAACCTCTTGTAGTTAAGTTGACAGTATACAAGGTCGACTCTTCGGACTATGAACTCTCTGTATTTTATTGATTGGATCTCTGTGTCATTTAAATATGGTTCCAGTAATGTTTTAGAGTGTAGTACTCCCAGAATGAAATCACAACGAAATGGGTGTAATTTTCTGTCTTGATCCGTCCTTATAAGTCCTTAAAACACCCGGTCTCCAATTTGTTAACCGTCGAAATTTAACTGTTACTACCCACCTAAATGTAGTACCTTTACTTGTTTATAATTTTGACAACGGAAAAAAAAGAAAGGAAAATCCCTCAACCAACTTGTTGTGTGATAACCGGAATCAGGAGTTCAACGTTAATCTATTATCGCCCAAAGGATTTTTTATTTGAACTATGATTTCTGATGTTTACAACTATAGAATTCCGGTAAGAATCGTAAAGATTCACTACCACATAAGATAGATACATCCTTTTCGAATCTTTATCGTAAGGTATAAACATTTCTCAATGTCAACTTGTATACACTTTAAACACATTGACACTAACTATCTCTTACAGTTAGGTGTCATGTCTCTTAACTCCTAAAGTTAAAACCAACGCGAAGAGAACATGACTAAAGAATGGTTTAATCTTTAGCCATATTGATAAAACCCGAAGGGTCCACCGTGACCACCATTTCTTGGGTGGACGGTTACGTCCTCTGTATTCTCTGTACCCAAGTCAGGGACCCAACCCTTCTAGGGGACCTCCTCCCGTACCGTTGGGTGAAGTTATAAGAATGGACCTCTAAAGGTACCTGTCTTCTCGGACCAACCGATGTCAGGTACCACAGTGTTTGTCGACCTGTACTGACTTCGTTGACTCGTACGTGGCTATCAATAAAATACTTTGGTCCCAATAAAAATACCACTACAATAGTTCTATACCACTAATCAATTGAATTGAATCGGTTTTTCAGTCAGATTGGACCACTCCTCGTAGTCACCGAGGACCCTTCGTGACTCCTCGGTTCCGTTCTTGTTTTATATCCCTTGTCTAACGGTTCCTATATACTTGGACTAGTTCCTTCTCTTTCCGAGTGTCCGGTTGAATTCAGGAAAGAGAAGTTAAACAACGACACTGAACCATTTTTTTTTTTAACGACTGAGTTAAGAGCCTGAACCTACTGGATTGAAGTAATATCTTTGATAGTATCAATTATTTATAGTAGTTCCGAATCGATTGACTTACCTGTCTGTAAGAAACTTCAGACCCTTTACTTTTTCACTACGTAAAGTAAAAATATTGTCTTAAACTCCGTAAATACTCTGGAAGTTTACTTCTTCCGGTTAAGCGTCAGACTGTATACTAAGATATCGTCCCAAAAAGACAAAGTCGAGTTAACTGACGAACCTGGCCCAGTAAAACAACCCTCAACTCCCCTTCCCCCCCATAGGACACGGATTTTTCTACGAAAAGTCGTTGTGAACCGGATTTCGGTAATATATCGTCATTGTGTGAGGAGGGGACGAGTAGTTTTTACAGAGACGACGACGACGATTCAGTGCAGTCAGCACAGGTTGTGACACGCTGGGGTATCTACCGTCGGGTGGTCCGAGGGGGCAGGGACCCTAAGAGGTCCGTTCTTGCGACCTCACCCAACGGTAAAGGAAGAGGTTATGTACTTTCACTTTTCACTTTGACTTCAGTGAGTCAGCACAAGCTGAGATCGGTAACGGTTAAAAGGGGACCTCCTTTGTAGACGAGGGTCAACTCTTGGTATTTATATATCACACCTTTATATTTCGGATGCCAGTTCTTTATCTAAACCTTTAGTGGAAACTCCATTAACAATTTAGAATTTATTACCACCTTTAAGACGTCTTCGTACAAATTCCATTTTTATTTATTTATTTATTCTTCGGTTTCAGTAACCTCTGCAATCTTGGGAAAGAGAACATTTACTGTCAATAGATTGAGATTAATTTCTTTATTACTTTAAATAACCTGAAGATCTTTATTTAGAACAATTGTGACTATAAATTCCTTGGTCTTATTACACGAGTACTTCCTTTTCTTTCTTGTTCGTTACTACATTTTTCTTTGGGTCTTTTTTACCATTATTTATTGTTCCTCTAAGTAATAGAAGAGATGAGTTGAGTATGACTCGGAGGGACAAAACTGTGACTCAAGTTGAAAGGACAAAAGTGACTTCAATAATGATATAGAAGTGAGTAATGATAGTAAGAACAGAGACTAAGGAAAAGAATCACTGTTACAGTTCGTTCGAACACTAATTCACTCGAGAAAAGTCGTCATAGACAAAGACAAAACATTTAAGACAAGAGGAAGGTCGATCGAAAGATAAAGGACTTCCTATTTTCGAACAGTACGACATCATCTGTAGGTCTCGGAGACTGTCCGAGTTACATCAATCTTTCAGTTATCTATAAAGTCATAATTTTCTACTAACCACGGTATATAACAATAAAATCTTCTCGTAGTAAAATCATTTGTAATTACTCATAAAAGGAGTACGTGGTGTGAAACAAAATCCGTGTTAGTCTTTTTTATTTCTACGGTGTGTTTGAGTCTCATTATGATCGAATTGTAGTGAGAGGTTACCACGAGGGAGAGATATGGTGGATGGCTGTACGATTAATGATAAATGGAGTTTCTCTCCATTTAAACCGAAGTAAAAGGCAGATTTTAAGTTTAAATAAAAGGGTGATTTTGTAAGATTCTGTGTGGATATCAACAAAAGGAACTTGGGTTAGACACAAAGGTTGTTCTTATACCATACGATAAATCTTTATCATGATTTACTTCTTATCTTTCTGTAAAGGTAAGAATGTAATGGTGATTGAAAACGATACTTTAAAGTATTTTCATAACGGGAAAGACCAGTAGTCAAAGGGTGAGACATTCCATCAAACTATTTACTAAGGATTCATGAGGAGATTAAAACTGTATCCTAAATCACTGAATATAGTTCATTCAGTAAAATGAACTACAAACGGACGTCGTAGACATTTCAGAATACGTGACATCTTCTATCGTTATGTGTTACATACATAAAGTTACTAACCTTTTTCATTAAATCATTTTCGTAGTTTACTCAAAAGTCGAAATATTATTCAGTACAGTCAACTGTTGTAAAGAAAAAAAAACACCGTTTGCCTAGATCAAGTAGAACCGTTATTCTATCTCCGCCTATCTGGATACTTATGATAACGTTGATTAAGACGAAGGTCGATGAAGCTCTCTTACGACTCCAATCGTTCTGTCACTCCACCCGTTATTTAACGAAAAACATATCTACCTATATAAAATGAAAGATAGTGTTCTGACGGATTATTCACTCAGGGAACTCGTGTTCAACCGAAGATACTTATAATAAATTAGAAGAGTAAAGTAGTGAAATTAAATTTATTATAGGGTATAAAATGAAATAGATGTCTATCGGTTCGAAATAGTAGTGTTACGACACGACTTTTTAGTGGTAAAGGATAGGTTACCCCCGGATAAACTACTCAAAAAAAACGACACCCGTCCCTACGGAACGTGTAGATAAAATACGGAGGACAGATTACGATTATTAGTACGTTTTATTTTTCTCTTAAACACTGAGGGAAACAAAACATCTCAAGGACCTTCAGTTTCTGATACGTGTTACTGGTGACTCAATTTACACGGTCAATGAACACAAAATTCGATACATATACTTAACGTTTGTAAGTGTAAACGTTTTATATTGGTAGACGTTTGATGAAGGTACGTAAAGGTTTATAACGTGGGTATTACTATTAACTTTTCTTTTCATTAATTGACCTACGAAGGTGGGATTATAGAGGATAACTATTTAAAACAACACCAACCATGAAGGAAGGTCGGAAACGAACACGTCTGTATTAAATGTAAACCGAAAAAATGTAACGTATTGCAAAGAGTAAGACGGAGTGTCAGTAACATTACATTTTACCGCCGAATTGTAGGTTAAAGAGTCCGAGTCTGATTCGGTTTACCATGAATAAACGGTAAAGAATATGGGTCCGATACTAGACCCCGGAGTCTTGGAAACGTACATGATAAGGGTACGGAATTTTTACATCCGGATAGAAGGTGTACAAGTGTAAAATATATATGAATATCCAACTCAAGATCCTTATACTAAAGTCATCTTCAAAGGTAGAGGTCTCTCCTAAGTGAAGAGGAAAGAGACTTAAAGGTCAATCAAAAGTAAACGGTAGAACCTAAAAAGGGGAAACTTAGTGTCTACACTGATTCTACTTAATAAACCGAATTGATACTCTAGGAACCCCTCTTTTGAGTACAGACTGGAAAGTAACACAGAAGATACTGTTGGTCATGTATGACCTCTGTTTATTTTCAACTACTTTATTCACTATACACCCGACATGAATAAAAGATATCGACAGAATATTCTAATGACTTTTAAACCATCGTATTTTGTTAAAGAAAAATTAAAATGATCATATCTAATCTTTATATTAGGTCCAGGGCGACCCAATTTTAGTTCCACTGTTGTTTCGATAGAAGGAAAGATATCCTAAAAGATCCACTCCTATACAAAGGAACGGCACGGAAAGAAGACATTAATGTTGAAGAAAAGTGAGACTGAGTCGACCTTTTCCACCAGACTAAAGTTCCTGAGTACCCTAATCTAAGGTAGACTTTCACTTTCACTTTCACCCAAAGGGACCACCGAGTCTGCCATTTCGTAGACAGATGTTACGGCTTCTGGACCCAAGGTGGGGACTCTGCCTACCACTAGAAAGGGACCACTGCTGTGTGAGTCAGCACAGACTGAGAAACACTGGGGTACCTGACATCGGCTGGTCCGAGGAGGATGGTACCCTAAGAGATCCGTTCTCATCACCTCACCCAACGGTAAAGGAAGAGGTCCCCTAGAAGGACTGGGTCCCTAACTTGGGCCCAGAGGGCGTAAGGATCTATCAGGGTTTATAGGGATGGAGTTGTAGAAATTAGTATACATATTTCAATGAAAACGATGCATGCTGTTTCTAAGTATCCAAGGTCCCTAATTGTGGAATTATAGAAACCCTGTAATAATAAGACGTGATGGTGTCTACGAGTATCATCTCAATTTTATCTTACCTCGACTCTTCATAAGTTTTCACTAGCCCTCACAGGAGAGGAATTTATCGATTCTTTTGTAAGTTTTGTCTTTTTAAAGAACAAGGTTTGGGGTTTATCTCAATTACTTTTTAATTCTAGAACTGTGTGACCCGTCATTAGAAGCATAAATTTAGATGGACAAGGGGTATAGAGACGAGGAATAACCTTTGTCTTTTATAAAATGAACGATTCTACATATGCCGAGTTTCTTCTATTTCTATAAACGAGTTTTAATGTGTCTACCTTTCTCTTTCTTGGTCCGAACTCAAGACGGAGAAATACTTAAGATGAGATCACGGAAGGGAACGTCTGGTGAGACCAGTGGTAGGGGTCCATTCAGGTTATTTGTTTATTGCTTTTTTTTAGGGTATTACTGAATGACACTGTTTTTAGTTAAAGGAAAAATATAAGAGTCGTTATTGTTTCAAACAATTATTTAGATTCAACAGATCTGAGGGAACCCCCAACATTAACCCCCTCTTTAACCCAATGGAGTCCTCTTTTAAGGAGGGTACTGAGAGACTTTTTATTCCACTATATAAGGAAAGATTCTTGATTTCACATGATTTCATATAGGAGAAGCTCACGGGAACTCTTTTTAGTTTTGGGACTTCTATGAAATCGGAGTCCTGTCCGGTTCTGTTGGTTGACATGATAAATTTCCTCACTCCTAAGATTGACGATAGTGACGAGAAGACTCGTTCCCTATTCTTCCGAACAGACTCGGGTTCATAAACCCTTCACACTTCGTAACTTTCCTTTACTTAAAGACTTTAATAAGATGTCTTACTTTCACTTCTCAGGATATTGGGTAATCTCATATGTATACTGAAAGTGTAGAGAAGTCAATTAAGAATCTTATGGAACACTCCTTGTCTAAAAAGAATCGGGGTTAACCTGTACCTTGTTCTCTGACCAAGATTTATCCTTTTTTCCTCGTGTGGTTCCGACATATAACAGTGGGACGAATAAATTGAATAAATTGAATATACGTCTCATGTAGTACTCTTTGCGACCCGACCTTCTTCGTGTTCGACCTTAGTTCTAACGGCCCTCTTTATAGTTGTTGGAGTCTATACGTCTACTGTGGTGAGAATACCGTCTTTCACTTCTCCTTGATTTTTCGGAGAACTAGTTTCACTTTCTCCTCTCACTTTTTCAACCGAATTTCGAATTGTAAGTCTTTTACTTCTAGTACCGTAGACCAGGGTAGTGAAGTACCCTTTATCTACCCCTTTGTCACCTTTGTCACAGTCTGAAATAAAACCCCCGGAGATTTTAGTGACGTCTACCACTAACGTCGGTACTTTAATTTTCCGTGAATAAGGAACCTTCCTTTCAATACTGGTTGGATCTGTCGTATAAGTTTTCGTCTCTGTAATGAAACGGTTGTTTCCAGACAGATCAGTTCCGATACCAAAAAGGTCACCAGTACATACCTACACTCTCAACCTGACACTTCTTCCGACTCGTGGTTTCTTGACTACGAAAACTTGACACCACAACCTCTTTTGAGAACTCTCAGAGAACCTGACGTTCCTCTAGGTTGGTCACGTAAGATTTCCTCTAGTCAGGACCCACAAGAAACCTTCCTTACTACGATTTCGACTTTGAGGTTATGAAACCGGTGGAGTACGCTTCTCAACTGAGTGACCTTTTCTGGGACTACGACCCTCTCAAACCCCCGTCATCCTCTTCCCCTGCTGTCTCCTACTCTACCGACCTACCGTAGTGACTGAGCTACCTGCACTCAAACCCACTTGTGGTCCTCAACCACTACCTGTCCCTCCGGACCGCACGACGCTAAGTACCCCAGCGTTTCTCAGCCTGTACTGACTCTTTGACTTGACTTGACTGTCACTTTTTAATCAGAGGCTGACGACATTTACCTAAACAGGTTCTAATAGAGTTTGTATCACAGAGGCTGGTTGAAAAAAGGTACTACAGTACAAGGATATCTCCTTACGGAATATATTGATGTTTAATTTTACAAGTGTCGTAAATAGTTCCCAGATTTATTTTTCCTTTTTACTCATATTGACTGAAAACTGATCAAAAAAAGGAATGGAGGAGTAAGGACACAAGAATCCCTGGAGAGTGCATGTTTGACAAGTAGAAGGGACATCTCGGGTGGGAAAAAAGGGCGAAGATTTGATTAAAAAGAAACGACCCTTGACAACATAGACAACAATGTTTGTAGAGGTCACTCACGACGGTGAAGAGGGTCTATACCTAACGAAAATTCGAGTAAGACGCATGGTGGTAGAAAGGACACAGGTGTAGACGAATAAGAGCTATGGTGGTGTAGGTGACGTATATCTCATATACAAAGGTGGTCTAAGACGGTACAAGGGTAATAGGGGTACGACAATACGGATGGTTTAAGGTGTTGAAAGTAATCTGTGATGATAACAAATCAGTGATTAAACACGGGTTAAAAACACTGGTTTACCTGACATTGTGTAGTCGAAAGAGACAGGTACTCTAAAGGGTCCCTTCTTATGACCTCACCCAACGGTGAATGAAGAGGTCCCGTGGAAGGACTAGGTCCTTAATTTGTACGTATAGGACGTAGGAGACGTAACCGTCCACCTAAGAAATTGTGCTCGGTGGTCTCTTCGGGTAATCTGGGATAATGGTCATATTAATTCATAGTAATTCCAGGACCTCTAAAGTGAGACCCCGGTTAAGATATTTATAAAGAGAATAATAATGACATAAAATAAATCAATAGTCGTACTGTTTAATATTTTCATTACTAAAGGACTTGAGACGGAATGTCTTTAATTATTAATAGAATTTGTACAGGAGAAAGCCTCGGTTTGTGTTTCAGATATCTACTGGAGAAGTGGGATTGTTAATTTGTCTGTCGGGACTCCATGAGAGAGAAGAAAATATAAGAGGGGTTTTCTGAGGAGTCGGAGGGTCTTTCTAAAGATTTTCCGAGTAAAGTAATGCCAGGTCCGTACTTGACTAGATATTATGTCGTAATAAAACTGGTTAATTACCTAACGTTCTTTTCTTATGTGTCTTCTTGACATGTTTTTTCTAGAAGTTCTGGTTCTATTAGTGCTACCACACTAGTGAGTGGATCTCGGTCTGTAGGACCTTACACTTCAGTTCACCCGGAATCCTTCGTAGTGATGTTTGTTTCGATTACCTCCACTACCTTAAGGTTAACTCGACAAAGTTTAGGACTTTCTACTACGACAGTTTCACGACGTGAGTTATACGGTCGTTTAAACCTTTTGAGTCGTCACCGGTGTCCTGACCTTTTCCAGTCAAAAGTAAGGTTAGGGTTTCTTTCCGTTACGGTTTCTTACGAGTTTGATGGTGTGTCAACGTGAGTAGAGTGTACGATCATTTCATTACGAGTTTTAAGAGGTTCGGACCGAAGTCGTTATGCACTTGGTACTTGAAGGTCTACAAGTTCGACCAAAATCTTTTCCGTCTCCTTTGTCTCTAGTTTAACGGTTGTAGGTAACCTAGTACCTTATTCGTTCTCTCAAGGTCTTTTTGTAGATAAAGACGAAATAACTGATACCGTTTCGGAAACTGACACACCTAGTGTTATTTGACCTTTTAAGACTTTCTCTACCCTTATGGTCTGGTGGTCTGGACGAAGAACTTTTTGGACATACGTCCAGTCCTTCGTTGTCAATCTTGACCTGTACCTTGTTGTCTGACCAAGATTTATCCTTTTCCTCATGTAGTTCCAACGTATAACGGTGGGACGAATAAATTGAATATACATCTCATGTAGTACTCTTTGCGACCCGACCTTCTTTGTGTTCGACCTTAGTTCTAACGACCCTCTTTATAGTTATTGGAGTCTATACGTCTACTGTGGTGAGAATACCGTCTTTCCCTTCTCCTTGATTTTTCGGAGAACTATTTTCACTTTCTCCTCTCACTTTTTCAACCAAATTTCCAGTTGTAAGTCTTTTGTTTCTAGTACTGTAGGTCAGGGTAGTGAAGTTACCTTTATCTACCCCCTTGTCATCTTTGTCACAGTCTGAAATAAAAACCCCCGAGGTTTTAGTGACGTCTACCACTGATGTCGGTACTTTAATTTTCCGCGAATAAGGAACCTTCCTTTCAATACGTCTCTGTAATGAGACGGTTGTTTCCAGGCAGATCAGTTCCGATACCAAAAAGGTCACCAGTACATACCTACACTCTCAACCTGACACTTCTTTCGACTCGTGGTTTCTTAACTACGAAAACTTGACACCACAACCTCTTCTGAGAACTCTCAGGGAACCTGACGTTCCTCTAGATTGGTCAGGTAAGATTTCTAGTCAGAACCCACAAGAAACCTTCCTTACTACGACTTCGACTTTGAGGTCATGAAACCGGTGGAGTACACTTCTCAACTGAGTGACCTTTTCTGAAACTACGACCCTCCCTAACCCTCTTCCTCCTCTTCCCCTGTTGTCTCCTACTCTACCGACCTAACGTAGTGGCTGAACTACCTGCACTCAGACTCACTTGAGTCCCTCTACCACTACCTGTCCCTCCGGACCGTACGACGCTAAGTACCCCAACGTTTGTCAGCCTGTACTGACTCGCTGATTTGACTTGACTTGACTTGACTCGTCTTAAAAGAGAAATTTCTCTGAGTCAATTATAAAATCCTAATGTAAAATAAAAGAGGTGTCTAGGTTAATGTGTTGAACCAAGACGTCATTACTATAAGGGTGGTAGAATTATTACATTTGTTAAACCTAAACAAAAAGTGTTAAAACAGTTGTTTCATATCTTAAGAATAGATATTTAGTACCTTTACAATTTTAATACGATGTTAAGAATCTTTGATCCTCCGTCTTTTTCCCTGCTTTCTCTCTCTTCTTCTCAAATATGGACTCGTTTTACGTAGGAATCAAACCCTTGTTTGACGATGACGATGTCAAATAATTTGAATCCCCACCATTTCATCCCTCATGGTTTATGGGTGGTCTTTTTCGTTTCAGTTTCTTTTCATTCTCTAACAGGGACATCATTTGGGACGTACACGTTCTCCCCACATTCCCAATATGAAAAACAACAAACGGGACGGTATCATTCTCTTATAAACCCCCTAGTTCGAGAACACATGAAGTTAGTTAAAAAAGAGTTACACGTTTATCTTAAGTGGATAGGATCCATTATATGTACTTGGGTACCAACTTCTCGTGGTCGGATAATATTGGGTCTCATCCATAAGGGCCAAAAGAGGAGGAGAGAAGATCCGTTCTTTCTGGACAGTGAACGGTGGTATTCTCCAGGATTTCTAGTCCCTTTGTTTAGAAGTAGACTGTGACTGAAGAGACGGAGATGTTAGAACACGGAGGAATTCGAGACGACATCCTGTCTCGGGTTTGAACTTCTTCCGGAAAACATTGAAGAGTTTAAAAATATTCGTACGATAGTACTTTACTTCCTATTTAAGGTACAATAGGTGTTTTCTTTTAAAACATTAAGTCTATTCATTTATATGTTGTAAACGACAACAAGTCAGTGGGTCCGCACAGGCTGAGAAACTTGGGGTACCTGACGTCGTGTGGTCCGAAGGGACAGGAAGTGGTAGAGGACTTCAAACAGGCTCAAGTACAGACAACGTGACCACTACAATAGGTCGGTAGAGTAAGAGACTACGGGAGAAGAGGAAGACGGGAGTTAGAAAGGATCGTCGTCCTTGAAAAGGTTACTCAATCGACAAACGTAATCTACTGGTTTTATGACCTCGAAGTCGTAGTCAGGAAGGTTAGTCATAAGTCGCAACTAAAGGGAATTCTAACTACCCAAACTAGAGGAACAACGAGTTCCCTGAAAATCCTCGGAAGATGTCGTGGTGTCAAACTTCCGTAGTTAAGAAACCGGAAGCTCCGGTTTATATGTTGTATTGGTATTGGTTATATGTTGTAGGGTACACTTCTGTCTCACGACGACGACGACGATTCAGCGAAGTCAGCCCAGGCTGAGACACGCTGAGGTCTCTGCCGTCGGATGGTCCGAGGGGACAGGGACCCTAAGAGGTCCGTTCTTGTGACCTCACCCAACGGTAAAGGAAGAGGTTACGTCCTTTCACTTTTCACTTTCACTCCAACGAGTCAGCACAGGCTGAGAAGCGCTGGGGTACCTGGCGTCGGACGGTCCGAGGAGGTAGGTACCCTCACGACGGTAGTCGGTAAAAGACCACTGACCGAAGGACGTGACGGTCTGCGGATAAATACTTGACGGACCGTGAATCTTCTTACTACACGTAGTCTGGTCGAAAAACCTTCTCAGTACGTGTACAATTATTTTTGACATTTTGTTTGTTTGTTTGTTTTTTTGTGAAACGAGACAAGGTTTTAGTTTCCGTTTACAAATAATTGGTCGTCATTGACATTTTAAAAATATAGTATTGTAGATCCTCCGGGATTTTTTGTAAGCAACTTTTATCTGTAATATTTGTGTGGTGATTTTTACCATTTGACAAAATGGCATTTATAAAAGGGGGATTCAGGTGTGCTTTACTCTCACCCTTTCTTTCGATACTTAGGTTAACGGGTAGTCTGAGGATGGTAGGAAAAATTTACCCTGTGTCCTTTATAACAAAGATATAAGTTTAATGTTGGGTGTGTACTATGGACGATCCTTGTTACTGTAAAACATATATTATTTATTAATCAGTAGTTGGAAAAAAAAAAAAAACCAGTCAGACATTAATTTACAATAAAAAACGGACAGCCTCCTTAAACGTTTTAATAGATCTGGAAGATTTCGAATATTTTGTCACTTGACAAAAAAAAAGAACAAAGAAAGTAGGACACCTTATTAAGAAGGTCGTCAATTTTTCGTTAACCCATATGGACTAAACATCGGACGTTACTAAAAAAATATACCGGTATTTGTGATTTGAAACCTACCGGGTAGATCACGTACTATGACTAAGATTCTATCGTTCCCTAATTCGTTTAAAGTTTTGACGTTGAGTGGTTTCTCCGGGTCTCTAATATAGCTGGGTAAACACAAATTTTAACGTCTCAGTAAGTTCTTTTTCAACGATGATATAGAGGTATGGACCTTCACTAGGGACTAGTAGAAACTGTAAAAGGTTTTGTCTTTTAATAAACCGAAATGAACTTTACAGTGAGAACACGTCCACTTCTCAAATAAGTAAAACCTCTCACGTCCTACCTTGTTTGGTACGACTGTGTACGACCGATGTCTTTCAAATTGTTTTGACTGATGCAAGAACACTTTATCTTAAACTCACAAACGACTTAGTACACCTCCGTTACTCGTTTTCTTTTCGAGAATGAATTAGAAGTCTTCGTCATCCCACGACTCCCTTCAAAAGACCAGATTCTCAGTCTTACGTCCTAAACTGAGGGTCGAAGTTGAGAGAGAAACCTCCTCTCAGTCGGTGAATGGATCCAGAGACAAAGATGTAGACATTTTTGTGTCAACCCTTATGATAAACCATGATCATCATCAAGAAACCAAATAATTTTTCGGAAACGAAAGAGTAAAGAGTAAAATATAGAGTAGGAATCCGAGGAGTAGACTTTTTATCCCGAATTTTAAGGTCCGGGACTATTTCTACGACAAGAAATAGGTCTCTTATACCTACACTTAGGTGAAACTTTTGTTATTTTTTTTAGTCCGTACTCAAAATAAGTAACTATATCGACATTTTATTATTATATAAAATTTCTTAGACAACGGAGATAAACGGATTTTATAAAAAATTCGTAATTTTAACTCACAATACCGGTATTGGATTAAACAAATTTAACTAACCGATAAAGATTAGAGAGTTGAGTGTACCTGTACAATAGAGAATCTTGTCTATCCCTTAAAAGAAAGACCTGTTCTTACACTTATCGACTCTTAAGTGTGGTCGGTAGGAGATTCAGACATAGTTTCGGACGTCGTACCGATGACTTACTTTATGTCCCTTTCCTCGTTCTACGTTAATATGTTAATATCAGGAGTCCCAGTCGTGAAAAGGAGAAAAAAAAAAAAACTTCGTCACAGAGTCCTCACAGTAAACTCTTTACGTCACCATAAAAGAGAACTCTCCTTTCTTTCGAGTGTCGGTAAGACTTCTTCGAAGCACAAAAGAATACACCCCGAGAAGTGATAAGACAGGGAAA
Source organism: Capra ibex (assembly GCA_006410555.1). NCBI lineage: Eukaryota > Metazoa > Chordata > Mammalia > Artiodactyla > Bovidae > Capra > Capra ibex. Next base: position 67,468,402 of record SJYO01020080.1, read on the forward strand.
CGGTAAGAAACGTCAATATTTAAACCGTAGTGGACTTTCTTAAAGATACTACTCGCAAGAAACTCTTTTGTAGAGAGGACTGTATAGACATCGGTAAGTTTGGGAAGGGATGTCATGAATGACGATGGGATTAGTTTGACATAAAGAGTGATAAGTAACATATAACGGGGAATAAAAGGACGAAGAGAAGTACGACAAAGAAGTGAACCCTAAGAGAGGGAGTCACCAAGGTACCACTGTAACAGAGGTAGAAAGTTTTAGGAAAACTTTAAGATTTGTGACCTACTTCTGAAGATACTACTGGAAGTGTACATGTGTGACGACATAAATTTTACCTATTGGTTGTTTCTGGATGACATATCGTGTCCCTTGAGACAAGTTGCAATACACCGTTAGAACTACCCTCCTCACAAACCCCCTCTAACTTATTTAGATATACATACCGATTAAGAGAAACGACAGGTGGACTTTGATAATGTTGTAACAATTGTTCCGAAATTAAATAAAATTATATTTTATTTTTCGAAAAAAAGGGGACTTCCAAACTTACAAAAGTAGGAGACTTTAGGTGTCAAAAAATCGGGGTAGATTCTTTCATGAAGTGAAAGGAAAATGGAAAAACACGTAACCTCTTCCTTTACCGTTGGGTGAGGTCACAAGAACGGACCTCTTAGGGTCCCTGTCCCCTCGGACCACCCGACGGTAGATACTCCGACGTGTCTCAGCCTGTCCTGACTTCACTGAATCGTCGTCGTCGTTCTTTCATAAGTTGTTATAATGAAAACGACAAATGGATGGAGAGACCAGACAGGAATTTTTTTTAAAAAAAATCTCTTGTTGTAGGAAATAAGCCGTGGTCATTACGTTATTCACGTAGTCAAGTCAAGTCAACTCAGCGAGTCAGCACAGACTGAGAAACGCTGGGGTACTTAGCGTCGTGTGATCCGGAGGGACAGGTAGTGGTAGAGGGCCTCAAGTGAGTCTGAGTGCAGGTAGCTCAGGCACTACGTAGTCATCCCAGAGAATTAAGTAAGGTTGTGACTGTGCGAGTGAACGAGCGGGGAGATCTCTACCAAACAGACTCGACCTCAGGGGTCATCGGTGTTCAGGTTCAGAAACAAAGAAACAGGTTCAAAGACATGTAAAAGCACACCGGTTCCCGGGGCGGTGATAGTAGTGTGTCATAGTGACCTGAGAGCTGAAACGAGTGTCCGACAAGACGATAGTATAGTTAACGTTTCTAAAGTAACTGGAGAAAGACTGGTGGATGTTTAGTTTAAACGGACAGCAGAAATGCAGACGCACTGCAAGAAGGGTCATCCATTCTAGGTATGGGACCATGGGGTCCCGTCCGAGACGCACTACGTGGTGGGAATCCCAGAATCTTGGGATTCCTTGTGGTCGTGACAGGGGTGGAACTCCTGGCTGGGAACTAGGTCGCCAGGTTCTTCGACTGGTTACTGCGTACGCGTGGCGAGAGGATATCGACTAAATTTAGATGAACGGAAACCCGTCTCTACACCAGTAATGTAATAAAGGAATTCCTGAACCGTGTATTGTCAATTATACACGATTTACTTACCCATATCTAATAATTTAAATTTACGATAGTTAATAGAGTCGTCTTTACAGTTATTGGAGTCTATACGTCTATTGTGGTGGGAATACCTTCTTTCACTTCTCCTTGATTTTTCGGAGAACTAGTTTCACTTTCTCCTCTCACTTTTTCAACCGAATTTCGAGTTGTAAGTCTTTTGCTTCTAGTACCGTAGACCAGGGTAGTGAAGTACCCTATATCTACCCCTTTGTCACAGTCTGAAATAAAGCCCCCCGGGGTTTTAGTGACGTCTACCACTAACGTCGGTACTTTAATTTTCTGCGGATGAGGAACCTTCTTTTCAATACTAGTTGGATCTACCGTATAAGTTTTCGTCTCTGTAATATAACGGTTGTTTCCAGGTAGATCAGTTCCGATATCAAAAAGGTCACCAGTACATACCTATACTCCCAGTGTGACCCTTCTTTCAACTCGTGGCTTCTTAACTACGAAAACTTGACACCACAACCTCTTCTGAGAACTCTCAGGGAACCTGACGTTCCTCTAGGTTGGTCAGGTAAGATTTGTAGTCAGGACCCACAAGAAACCTTCCTGACTACGATTTCGACTTTGAGGTCATGAAACCGGTGGAGTACACTTCTCAACTGAGTAACCTTTTCTGAGACTACGACCCTGCTTAACCCCCGTCCTCCTCTTCCCCTGCTGGTTCCTACTCTACCGACCTACCGTAGTGGCTGAACTACCTTCACTAAAACTCACTTGAGACCCTCAACCACTACCTGTCCCTCCGGACTGCACGACGTTAAGTACCCCAGTGTTTCTCAGCCTGTACTGACTCGTTGACTTGATTTGACTTGACTTAATAGAGTCGTATGAGTCCGATCATTTTGATTCATATTCATTCAGAATGATTAAGACTCAGAGGTCATGGATGTCTTTTAAAACAGAGAACCTCTTTCTCAGTAAAAGTGAAGTCATAGAGACTCTGAGTGAGTTCTTCAGACGAGTACAAAACGAATCCCTACAAACCTTACACGATATTGGGAATAAGTCGAGTACTATGGAGTACTACAGAAGTTTCATGTTAACAAGGTCCATCAATGGAAAAGGTGAGTGAAACATCAAATGGTCTTACAAAAACAGTGACTTTTGTAGGAACTTACAGTAGGAACACAGAAATAAATAAATAAATTATAAATAAATAAACTGACGTTGCCCGTAATCAACACCGTGAACCCTCGAGGCTAGAAGTAACACTGTACTCCCCAGAAATCGACGTCGTACACTCTAGATCAAGGATTGGTCCCTAACTTGAACCTGGGGACGTAACCCTCGAGTCAGAATCGGTGACCTGGTGGTCCTTCCAGGGGTAGGGACACATAAATACGTGTAATAAAGAAGAGAGACACTAACAGTACCGAAAGAAGAGACGTACAATTTTAGAATACTTAGGAATTTTTCGATCTAGTTCACGGAGAATTCTATGGTAGAGACGAAAGAATTGTCCTAAACTGAGAATTGAAAGAAACTTTGAACTAATCGTCAAATATAATTGACATAATTGAATGAAGGGGATCTTTACCTTCATTAGAATAGAGATGATAATGGTACTTGAGTAGAAGGGAGACGGTGTCAAGATGGAGGAAGTTGGGAGGCGTGTGTGTTGTGGATCATAGAAACTCCAGTTCTGGTTCATACAAAGTAGAGACGTCAAGAGTGTAATGGACTATGTAATGGTTCATGTATAAACTCTTAGTCATTCAAGACTACTTGGATTTTATGTTTTTAACGTCTCCTTTTTAAGTTACCTTAAAGTTCTAAATGGAAAGTTGACGAGACAGTGTTAGCACGTTTGTCGGGATATCGTAATCTGTCTCCTCTGTCATGTTTCGGATTCTCGACGTCTTAGGATGGGTCCTGGATTGGGTCCTGGAATGATCTTAACACCGACATAGACACGGAGTTATCAGGTTCACCTTTTACATTTATTGTCCCGACCGTGTATTAGACCTTCCGACCGTGTTTACGTATACGTCTCGAGGGTCCTCACTCCCTCAGGAGAAGGGTCCCCGAACGAAGACTTGGGTGTCACTTACCCATTGGAGGTTTTCTTGACTTTAAAAATGTCACCTTACTCAAATTATGGAACTAACCTCTATCCACTCTCCAGGAACGGTTTGACGGACGTGTCACGGGATACCGATCTTTCGTCACCACCTTGTGTCGGGAGGTTCATTGGACCAGTGAGGGAACTCGTTCCCCGTCGTCAAACAGTGTCCCTTTTTTCTTCGTCCGTTCTTGAAAGGGGTCCTTCCACCTCTCTACCACCCTCCGTCCTGTGACGTCGACGTGTCCGGGGACAGAGTGACGTACAAGAGGTGACAGCGCAGTTTAAATGTTCTGTTTTTAAGCCTATAGTTTAATAATTTTTTAAATTCTACCATTGGTTGGTGTCTTGTAATTTGTGATTTACGTCCCGAGGTACGTCGACGTGATCAATGTCCGAGTACTTTCACTTTCACTTTCAACAACTGAAAAGTTGGGGTACCTGACATCGTGTGGTCAGAGGAGACAGGTACCTTAAGAGGTCCTGAGATGGCAAACTTGATGAGCCCTTAGATCGTTCAAGTACTTCAGTGTGATTTTAATCATTATTTAGAGATCTCAACTACGTTTCAGATGTAAAAGTACGTGACTTATCACTTTTCTGTACATTTAGAAGTTCTAAACGACAAATATGACCCGTAGTGTGGTACTTATACGTAGATTGAAATCAGACTTATAAGGAGGGAAGATTAGGACTGGGGATATTTCTTTCTCCTTCCCCGAAGGGAACACCGAGTATCCATTTCTTAGGTGGACGTTACACCCTCTGTACCCAAGATAGGGACCCAACCCTTTTAGGGAACCTCCTCCCGTACCGTTGGGTGAGGTCATAAGAACGGACCTTTTAGGGGTACCTGTCTCCTCGGATTGTCTGATGTCAGGTACCCCAGTGTTTCTCAGTCTGTGCTGACTCACTGATTCGTGTCCTTCCTTCCTTCCCTCTCTCCCATCCCTCCATTCTTTTTTCCCTTACTTCCCGTTCTTTCCTTCTCTTCTTCCTTCTTTTGTTCGTTCAAGGTAAAAGTCAAATTGATCCTGTATCCCTTTTTTAGGTGTTTAAGTTTTTATGTATGTCAGATTTCGTCGATTTTAAACGGGAATCGGAGTACCTTACTTCACCGCATCTCTCATCACCGTGTACCATCTCTTTGGTTCAAAGGTCACCCCGAATTTTTGTAGTATTTCTTGGTTTTTCCTTTTTTTTTTCCTTTTTCCTTTTTGACATAAAGAACCTCCGGTCCTCAGGCTCCGTTTTCCTCAAACCTTTTTATAAAACTCGCCTCTACTCTACTTTATCTGACTCTAATCTGACTCTGTCGTATACCCAATTTTACCTCACTAATTTACCTTGGTTTCAGTTTCTTACTCTCAATTCGGAATTTTTTAAGTCTTTCTAGGTCTTCTTGTGTTGAAGACTATCATTCTCCGAGTCAGTACAAAGACCCTGTCTTGATACGAGGAACCAACATAATTGGTTGTTCCTTCGTCCTTTCGGGTCCTGTCCTTCTTTAGGAGGTTACAGGTCAAACCAACTCCGTACACCTCTTCTATGTAGGAGTGTCCTTTTGAATGTCATACTAGGATGAACTTCTTCTGTCAACCATAGTAAACGTCGTCTCCTGTTTAAACCTTCCGGTATTATAAGGAACTGGAGAAAAAGGAGAAGAGTTTGGAAACTTCTCGATGAAGTCCGTTTAAGTCAAGTAAGTTGGCACATAATATTTCTCTACTAGATTGTTTCGAAACTATTTTTTTTTGTGATATTCTTTTTACTTTTTTAACATTGAATGACAATCTTTTTTCGATATGTTTTTCATATAACGGTATATAATTATTGTATACTTTTAATATTAGTTTCTAGATAATAATTTAAGTTTTCAAATTATTTAGTTAGTACCGGTGTTTCCTTTTACCGTTTGACTTTTTTATCCTTAACTCCTCTCTCCCTTCTATTCTCCTCCTTCACTTTATATTCACCGGTTTAACTTTCTTCGTGTTCTTTCTTACCCATAACACCTTTTATGTCATTTCTTTTAACTCCTATCCTTATTTGTGAAATTTATTTCTTTATCTTAATTTTATGCAATCACTTTTACTATCTATACTTTACCCTACTTTACCTTATTTCATCACCTACTATATTTCACGTTTACTGTCTATATCTTCCGACCGTTCCGTCCCGTTTATCTTTGTATTATTCCAGAGACTTCTTTTTATTTTGTCTGTTTTTCTGTCCTTTTTATAAAATTTTATTTTAACTTCCTTTAAAAAGACCGTATTTTTCCGTAGCTAAATTTATAATTTTCTCATTTAATACATGGTCACACCTTTACCATTCGTCTTACATGTAAGGTTCTTATCACCTCCTTCACTCCGTGGAGGTTAACGGTTCTAGGCCACGCTTCCTTTTAAATGACTGTACTGGGGGAGGTTGTTGTGTTCTACTATAAACATTTATTATACTAATATAATGAACTGGGTACATTGATTGATTTTTGGATCATATCAGACTCTTAAGTCATTATGTCGTCCCGAGGTTTGATATTTAGTCTTTAATTTTTTTAGATACATTTGTCTTTTATTCGATTTCCTAATTTATCCCCCCTTTTCGTGTAAATATAGTCGACAATTTTTTTTCTTTCTCTTTTAATAATCCTCTTTGAATTCTTTATAAGTATACAATGTGTTCCTTTTTAAATCTTGTGATGACTTTTAGAGTTTCCTTGACTTGTTTAATTTTTATGGAGATGAAGAATTTTTCCTTCTTAGTTGTTGTCTTCCTACAGTTAAGAAGACTCAAATAAATATTACATTGTTCTATAAATACAAAATACTCGACGACGAAGAGGGTCCGTGTTAGAGATACGGACTCGAGACCTCGACAACCGTCATGTTACCGTTCGAAGAGAAACTCACTTGGGGTGTCGTGGAACCATCCACCTACTCCCCCGTCGGGTGTCAACCTTTAGTGGAGAACCGAACGGAGAAGACATAGATTGGTGATGGAATGTTCGGGCCCGTTTCCGTAAATCTCAGAACATGAGAGTCGTATAACGTGGGTTCATCTCACAAGAAAAGTGTTCATCCCTGACTTGCCCTTTAATTTTAGAAGTAAAGACTTGGTTTGAACGGATCGTGACTCGAGGACTCCATGTAGTGCCGTCTTACGTTTGACGACTACAGAACGAAGAAGGTCCTTCTTTCAAGAGAATAACCCTCGACGACCCCTCCCTCGGAACACAAGAACCGACACCGTAAGACTTCACTTAAAAAGTGGAACGACTCGACCCATATCTCTCCCTTGAGTTTGTGGTATCTAAGACCGGAAAGGGTTAAGAATACCAAAAGAAAAGAAAAGAAAAAAAAAAAAAAACGAAGAACGGGTATCCTGGTAAAGATCTCCGAAATTTACCAACGAAAAATATTAAAAGTGACAAAGAGACCCTTTCTCTAATTATCTTAAGGAGTGTGACTGTACGGTCCTCAATTAGACGATTTGAAAATAAACATTATTCTTTTAATTTCCTCTTTTGACATGCTTCTAAAAATTAGTTAGTCTAATCGTTTTAAATTCGTACAAAGTCGTGTGAGACAACTACTGAGATTTATTTGGTAGGATGTGTTATAAGTCCAACCTATATTTAAATATACTAGGAATCTTTCCAGTTAGGACTTTTTGTTTAATGTTTTCGTAAATGAGACCGTCAAGATGACCAAAAATAGGATACGTGTCGTAATAAAGATTCTTTTTTTATGACCTTTTTACCTTAATAACTTCCTCCGATTTAATTCTCACTTCTTCATTAAATACATCACTATACTTTTCTCGAAGTCCTATATAAGTTACCCCATTCTTTCCATATATGATCGAAGAAACACGTCTCTTCTGTTACCGTGGGGTGAGGTCATGAGAACGGACCTTTTAGGGTACCCACCTCCTCGGACCACCCGACGTCAGGTACCCCAGCGCTTTTCAGCCTGTGTTGACTCGCTGAAGTGAAAGTGAAAAGGGAAAGTACGTGACCTCTTCCTTTACCGTTGGGTGAGGTCACAAGAACGGACCTCTTAGGGTCCCTGCCCCCTCGGACCACCCGACGGCAGATACCCCAGCGTGTCTCATCCTGTGCTGACTTCGTTGAATCGTCGTCGTCGTCGTCGTCGAAGAAACACTCTTTAACCTCCCCTCCCTGTTTAAATGAACTTAAAAGTCTTTCTTTGAGACATACACTCATACCCTCATCCTCTGTGTTGGGCGATGCGTATTTTATTCATTGTTCCTATATAACATATCGTGTTCCTATATGTCAGTAAAAAAAGTATTATTGAAATATACTTCTTAATAGACAGTTTGATAACTTGGTGTTACAACATGTAGACTTTGGTTATTCTATGACATTTAGTTGATATTAAGTTTGTTTTTATTAAATTTTCCTTTGACATTTCTATAGTTTCTTTAGTTATTTTAATCTTTGACCATGTCTTGTATCTATACCGTCCCCATCCTTACTCCAAAGGTGTCACAAGAAAATTATAACAATCCGCAAAACTTGGTACTCTTACATAATAGACGTATTTTATTAATTTAAATGTTTTCTTAGTTTTGTATCTTAAAGATCATCCTATTTGAATGGTCTGTCTTTCACCGGAAACGAAAGTAATATAAGTCGAGAAACGTAAATGTCTACTTCTTTACTTCCAGTTCTATCCTTTTCCCTGATGGTATCCTATGTGCGGTTCAAGAGTCGTCTTAACCCTAACCCTGAATATACAAGGCTAAGATTTAGTCCAGAAACGGGTAAAAACTTATAGACGAAAATATAATCTCTTAGGAAACAAATTGAAAATGATACATAATACCTTTCCTTTGTAGTATGACTTTTGATTATATGAGACTCGGGAAAGACGACACAACACGGGAAATAGGTGGACCTTACACACCGAATAGTTTTATCGTCGGAGGTGTAGTGGGGATTACTTCCGTACTGTCGAGGTACACGGCCCTCGTGGAAAATAATTTTTAAGTACTTTCGTTTGAGGTTTACCGGTGTAAGACGTTGTAAAAGAAGAACGTTTGGTGAAATAATTTCAAAAAGGGAAAAAACCGGTAGAATCTTTACGGTAGAATCCGTAAACAGGTGGAACTACTATCTTATCCATAAGTATAGATTTAAGTGTGGATTTTAGTAAGTATAGAAACCATTACGGTGTTTTGTCAGACAGATCTCTAGTCTCTCTCTCACAGGTTTAATAGTTTATGATTTGGTCTCCATTTTCGACATCTCTCGTTCTAAACTAACTTCGTTTACTTAAATTCGAGAAAGATGTCTATAAAGAATTATGTAACCGGGACCGACGAAGAGTTTTACACATTTCTTCCGTATCAAAAAGAAACATATCAGAGAGGGACACTTACGAAAGAGGACGAGTGTGAGTCGGGGACTTCAAGTTTCTGACAACTACTCGTGGTCGATGTCCTAATTGACACACTAGGTCTACGTCGGTCTCCTGAGGGTAGGAGGACTGGTTTCACTAATCTAGTCCATATCCGTGTATTGAGTCTGAAGTGTCCACCAGGATCACCATTTCTTGGACGGACGGTTACGTCCTCTGTATTCTTTGTATCCAAGTTAGGGACCCACCCCTTCTAAGGAATCTCCTCCTTTACTGTTGTGTGAGGTCATAAGAACAGATCTCTTAGGGTACTTGTCTCCTCGGACCACCCGATATCACGTACCCCAACGTTTCTCAGCCCGTACTGACTTCACTTAATCGTACCTTATATTAAGTTGGATTCGGTCATTCTTGTGTACTTTTAAACGACCGGTACAGGTCTTTTCGGAGGAAAAAAGAGAACCTCAACCATTTGACTTTCTTGTAATTCAGATCTCTAAGGTCATCAGTCGAAACGAGAGTGTGTTTTTCTTAAGTCTTCTTTGGGTTGTGTCTCTTTAGTCTTAGACTTTGTGAGGACTACTGTTCATGAACATGGACTTAGTCGACATAGAATATTAAACAGGAACTTGAAGGGTCCAGATACTTTTCCCTTTTATCCTAGAAAAAAACACCAACAAATCCGATCTAAACCTCTTCCGTTACCGTGGGGTGAGGTCATGAGAACGGACCTTTTAGGGTACCTGCCTCCTCGGACCACCCGACGTCCGGTACCCCAGCGGTTCTCAGCCTGTGTTGACTCGCTGTAGGGAAAGTGAAAAGTGAAAGTACGTAACCTCTTCCTTTACCGTTGGGTGAGGTCACAAGAACGGACCTCTTAGGGTCCCTGTCCCCTCGGACCACCCGACGACAGATACCCCAGCGTGTCTCAGCCTGTGCTAACTTCGCTGAATCGTCGTCGTCGTCGTCCGATCTAAACTCATAGACGGAGGACGTCGACTTTGTAGGATTGTCTTTTGAAAAGAATAAATTAATATTCCATATAATATCTTTGTAAAAGAATTCAAAATTACGAGAAGTTTAATATAATAAAATAAGGTTATTTCAGGGGTACTTTTGTGTTTCTAATATAAATTCCTTCGTCTATAAATTACATATAAGGAGTGAAATTAGAGTTTAAGACACTTCGTGAATCTTCAAAAAGCCATCTTTTTGTTCTAAGATCTCTTTTTTTGTGATCCTTATTAAAGATACTAGGAAGAATATTCAATATTTCGTGGTAGTATACTATCGTTAGCGCAAGAGGAATCGTTTATAACTCTCTATCATCTTCTGTCTCCTCGGACCGTACGATATCAGGTACCCTAACACTTGGCAGTCTGTGTCAAATCGTTGACTTGTTGTTGAGAGGGATACTCTTCAAAAATTCCACCTGGTACACACTCGTTATAGTAAAACTTTTATTTGTTTCGGTTCAGGATTGAATAGGTTTAGTGTCTCGATTCATTCCGTTGTTCTAGACTTGTGTTCATAAGTTTAAATAAGAAGTATACAGGTAAGGTGGTGTAACTGAATCTAGTCTTGTTTGTTTTACACTGACAAGTTAACTTTCTAAATTAGAGTTAACGTTGACAAGTAAAAGTGATCTCAAGACTTTTGGGATACCTAAGAGAGAAAATACAAACGTTAGTCATTTAGATAGACCCGGCAAAAAGAAGTTGGTCGAGACAAGTCTTTTAAACACAAGTGTAATATGTCTCTATGACTAAAACGAATGGTTTCTTTATAAAAAATTCATAACAAATACTTCTCAACATCCCCTTTTGGAGAAAGTAAGTATTGTCCGTTCATTCGTAAAGAATGTCTCGACGGACTCCGATGAAATTCTATTAGATTAAACGGAGTTTTTGGTAAATGTCTCAACTATTTGGGACACTTTATCACAATCTACACTACCACCTATTTCTACTCCTTTTCCTCGTTTTCCTCATTCTATCTCGAGGACACGATCCCTTTGTTACCCACATCGTACCAATTCCCCTGTCCCGTCCCGTTCAACAAGTCCTAAACCTTAACGTTTGGTGTTTTAAGAAAGGTGCAATTGACCCTTTTCTCAGACCAAACGTCCAACACACTCACGGACGATTCAGTGGAGTAAGTCCAGGCTGAGAAACTCTGGGGTACATGACATCGGGTGGTCCAAGGAGACAGGCACCCTAAGAGGTCCATTCTTATGACCTCACCCAACGGTACGGGAGGAGGTCCCCTAGAAAGACTGGTCCCTAACTTGGGTGTAGAGAGTGTAAAGGGTGTGACTGCACATCTAAGAAATGGTGATCACGGTGGACCCTTCGGACCAAACGTCCATTCCACCTAGTTTTATACAGACTCCATCTCTATTTCAGTCTTAACCTATACACATCTGTTCTTGTTTTAGGTCCCTGACGGAGACGTCTGACGTGACAAGGTGACTACCCCTGTGTATGCCGTCGACAGGACCTGCAACCTACTATCTCGGACTTTATGAGGACAGAAGTCTCCGGTATGTAAAACCATTGGTCCGACCGGACTTTTACCAAGGGTACCCCACTCACAAGGGAGTCCAACGAGAGAACACTCCTACAAAGACCGACCCTCCCAGATCCGGTGTATAGGCGCGGAGACGACGATCCTTCTGTTTCGTTTGTGTATGGACCTAAGACTCGACTCTTATCCCTGTGTGCGAATTGCCTCCCTTTGAAGAGTTTGTACTTTTCCGACGATTTCCCGTGGGCTGTAAAAGATTCGTATATGTACAGATGTTCTGTCTAATCTCCTGTGTGTTTCCCGTCTAAAATCGTCCTTTAGAATGGAGAAGACTACCTTCTGCGCCGTCTCTCTGAACCTCCGTTACTGAGACTCTTTCTAACGTGAACTTTATCTCGAATCCGTCGTTCCCATCTAAGGCTCGGGGATTAATAAGATTAGGAAAGTGTCTTCCGAAACGGGCAGTGAGGAACTTATAGGGTCTACTTCAGTCACACGTGATTTCTACCAAAATCTTCGAAAGTTCCACGAAAGTCTCTGTTATTATGATTTTACATTTAACGGGGGGGTACCACAGTTTGTCGTTTGAGTATCTACAGTCTGAGATTTGATTTAGGTTCATGTGATTTTAGTAAACAGTTTACTTATTTTGTTTTGAGGTTTTACCTTCTAATCGTAGAGTTTCAGATTACTTCTCAGTTCGTTTCGTCAAGTGTAAGTTGACAAACTTCACTAGGGGTTTCGTGACTAAATACTATCGGGACTCGATTGTACTTCGACCAAGACTTCTTTAGAAAGTAGGAACGAAATTTCTTACTGCTCGTCTCGTAATCTCTTTGTCCAGTCTGAGATAGTTTCCTTTCCGTCCTAAGTACTGACATTGTAGGAGGTCCCGTGACATGTCCTGTGGTCCAGTGTCCTGTGTTAGGGGTTCAGTAGAAGGGATTGTGAGGTTGGACACGGAAGGACTTCTTCGTTGACTGAAAGTACCCCTGACAAGTCGATCGGTCGAAGATTAGGTAAATTTGAAAAAATATAAACTTCAAAAATTTTCCGTCATCCTTTTATCTGATAGGGGAACGAGAGACTTTCAGATTGTATCTATTAAATGTACTATCAAAACACCCCAAAATTTTTAAGTGAGTCAATTTTTCTTTCTAATCACTAAGAATGAATTTTATCTTATGTTACATTACTAATGTTAATACAGACACCTCTTTACGTCCCATGGTTCATAAAAACTATATACTCAATATAAAAACTTGTGTGTTTTTTTAGAAGTCCCTATACGGTTAAAAATTGTTACTAATACAAATTCACAAACCTATAACACACCACGAAAATTAAGTCGAAATTAAAGAAGTGAAGAACCTACAAAGTTTAGTAGTCGTTTTGTATGTATGTACGATGTAATTATTAGTCTTCTTATTATCATGCCCGTGTCGAATCCTACAGTTTCAGTACTAATGAAATCATGCTACATTTTATGTACTAAATAATTACAAACCTTATATACAATAGGGGTCTTTGAATAAAAGTTTTATTTCATTAAACATTAATCAAGAAACCCTTCAAATTGAAAGATTTAACCTGACGAAGGAATAGTTCTTTCTTTGTCGTTCGGATTCTTTGTGATTAATTTAAAAAGAGTTCCGGAGCGTAGTTAAAGTACCTGTAGGTATGATGTTTCTTTCATCATATTGTAACAAATGACGTTTTAAAATGTAGAGATGTCCATCCTATTCCGTCCTTCATCCTCCCTCCCCTATATACATATGGATAACGACTAAGTACAACTATATACCGTCTTTGGTTGTGTTATGAAATTTTGTTAATAGGAGGTTAATTTTTATTTACAATTTTTTTTTTTTGTCGTAGAGATCTGATAAAGACTCTAGGAAGTAAATGTACAACAGGAGACCAGACGTAAAGACACCCGAATACATCGACACCGGTGACAGGGGATTTCGGTCACAACGAAAGGGAGTAGGAGTGATAGAGGAGTGACCATCTTCTCGAACCACCTTTCTCGTACGTACAACCGTGGTACGTCGGACGTAAACTTAAGCGTAAGCTCGTAAATGATCACAAATACTAGATTGGTAAATTAGTAGACATTTCACCCGTACACCTATTTATCATCATGTGTTTTTTGAGTTTATCATAGGTCATCATGGATTTTTATTATCATGAGTTGTTCGTAAAGTAAAAAACCTTTTAATTTAATAAACCCTGTACACTTTCGTCGAAAGTTTATTATTTCATTATACGTTTACTAAAAGAACCCGAGGTTTTAGTGACACCTGTCACTGACGTCGGTACTTTAATTTTCTGTGAACGAGGAACCCTTCTTTCGATACTGTTTGGATCTGTCACATAATTTTTCGTCTCTGTAGTGAAACGGCTGTTTCCAGGAATAACAGTTACGATACTAAAAATCAGTGTACTTTCAACCTGGTATTTCTTCCGACTCGTGGCTTCTTAACTACGAAAACTTGACACCACGACCTCTTCTGAGAACTCTCAGGGAACTTGTCGTTCCTCTAGTTTGGTCAGTTAAGATTTCCTCTAGTTGGAACTTATCAGTAACCTTCCTGACTACGATTTCCACTTCGAGGTCATGCAACCGACAGACTGTACTTCTCCACTGAGTAACCTTTTCTGGGACTACGAATCTTTCTAACTTCCTTTCCCCCCACCGTCTCCTACTCTGCCAAACTAATCGTAGTGGTTTAGTTACCTGTACTTAAACTAGTTTGAGGACCTTTATCACCTCCTATCTCCTCGGATTGTACGATGTCAGGAACTCTGACATCTCAGCCTGTGCTGAATCGCTGACTTGTCGTTGTCGTTGTTACGTTTACCAAATGAGACGAGTCGAGATTTAAACAAGGGAAATTAGTAATCGAGACCGGAATTTTTGGTCTATTTTGATGGCTCATATTTTCTTTAGATCATTTACTCGAAATTCACAACGGTCCTCAGACTTGACTTGATTTCTATGGTTCACAATACATATATGTATATGTTCTGTACGTATGATAAGGTTTCAAAGTTGTAAAGATTTTAACCTTACATAGGATTTGGTCACCACAGAATATTGACGATGATGGTCTACCGTGACCCCTGTGCTGGCAATGGATGGATTCCCGTTCGTAGCTTTCTTGGTAGCAGTTGGGAACGTTTCACCCAGGGACATCGAACCTTCTTTCAGGGTCTCATTTCCTACTTCGTGATAAACTTCTTTACGACGTTGTAGTCAAAGGATCATCACGTCTCCTTTTATAACCCTCTTTACTGTACCTACACTCAGGTTTGTTCTGGGTCTACTCAGTCTGAGACTTACACCTCTTCGACGTCATTCTAAATTGGTTAAAAAATACAAAAGTAAAATCTATACATGTTCCTCGACACATTAAAATGTTTGACAGTGTTTACTGAATAGCTATTTTTTCATAGTTATGTCATATTTTATGTTTCTCTATACTTTCGTACGTCATATTAAAAATAACTGTCGTAAAAAGAGAATCAACAATTTGTTTTACAATGTAGAATGTTAGTTGTCTATGTCACTTTATGTCATTCACATGTTGACAAGTAAAAAAAGGGACAATGGGACTTGTGAAATCATACAAGAGAATTTTTATTCCTGTAAGAGAATATTTTAACACCATGATAATAATGTCGAGTCATTTACCTACTATTAAGGCATTACAGTAGATTATAGGTCAGATATAAGTTTAAGAGGTTAACAGGTTTTTACAGAAAATATCAAAAGAAATTTAATCGTAAATTAGTTCAAAGTACGTAACGTAAACTGATTTTAAAAATAATAATAATCGTGACACATAGTCGATGAGTATCCCTGTTTAAGCAAAATTTGGCCGAGGATAAATAGAAAATTTCGTGACCACAAGTAATAAAAGATAGGGTAATCATTGAACACCTTGAAAAAATTTCGTCCTTTATTAATCGTTGAAATATTTTTTTAAACGGACGGACCTTAACTGTAGTTAAAAAAAATTACTTCAAAGAATTGGAAAGTCTCAATTCCTACTTAACTTCTAGTAAAGTAAAAGACTTGAATTGAAAAGTTAACTTAGTCTAGATTCAACGAGAGACCTCGTTATGTGCGCATGTATTCTTAAAGGTTTATAGATCTCTTCATCACGGGAACTTTCAAGTCACAGTACAGGGGACTCACAAAATTCAAACCGATTAACACTGATTGAAGGAATAAAACGACTTTATAAGGGTAGAAGGACCACGGTGCAATTTTTTTAACAAAGAAAGTATAAAGGAAACCTCTCCTCAAGCACGAAACTTATACTACAAGTGTAGAACCTTTCTTATCGTAAGGAGCTACTTAATTTTACTGGAAAAAGTTGTTTCTTGAACTACAAGGAAAAAACATATTTTACCAAATCATGACAATATCCCCTTATATATGTGGTTGAACTCCCTTCGTATGCCTGATTTCTTGTTTCGTTTGACTACAAGTTTTATCATCCGACCCGTGTGACGTATAAAGGATAATACGAAAAGTAAATACAACTTCAGTTTTATTTACTCTAAAACCCCCCTTTTTACGTATGATTTTCAGTGTGTTATGGGTTATATCTCATGTTGTCTCTAATGGCTTAAACGGTAGAATAAATAAAAACTGACTTGTCAAAAGATAGGTCATACGATTTTATAAAGTAACTTTAACAGACCATTGGGATCACGACTTTAATACAACATATAAGTATAAAATTCAACAAGTCTTACTAATAAAACAGACGAAAATGGAAAGTTATCCTAAAAGGTATTCATTCTGTAGATCTATCATCTTAAAACATACCCATCTCAAAAAGACGAATATGTTTAATGAGGTACAAGTCATCCATCGTTTGTTATTCGATTAGGTCTTTACACGATATATGTCACTATAAATTAGTAACCAAATCGTATAGGAGATAATTCAATAATATATCTAAATGATACGATTGGTCAAAGTGTTATCTAATTAGAATTAAAGGATAGTCGACTATACAATAATTTATTCACCTATCTGAGATACTTGTTTGTTTGTAAGGGAAATGAAGACAAAGATGATATGAGGGTCTTATTACTTAAAAAATTTTAGGTTTATATACAAGAACTCTATCTTCTAAGAAGTCAAAACGGAGATTCTCGGTAGTAATG
Organism: Capra ibex; assembly: GCA_006410555.1. Classification (NCBI taxonomy): domain Eukaryota; kingdom Metazoa; phylum Chordata; class Mammalia; order Artiodactyla; family Bovidae; genus Capra; species Capra ibex. The sequence goes on from SJYO01020080.1 coordinate 67,485,170, forward strand.
GTGGATTCTTGGTCCTGTAGAGTCACCCACTCATTCAGTTTTTGTAAAGATAAAAAACTCCAAAGGTCAACAACAGGTCAACGAGTCAACACAGGTTGAGAAACACTGGGGTACCGACGTCGTGCGGTCCGAAGGGACAAGAAGTGGTAGAGGGTCTCAAACGAGTTTGAGTACAGGTAACTCAGTTACTACGATAGGTTCGTAAAGCAGGAGACAGTAGGGGAAGAGGAGGACGGAAGTTAGTTCCAGAAAAGATTGTTCAGCTGAGAAACGTAGACCACCGGTTTCATAACCTCGAAGTCGAAGTCATAGTCAGGAAGGTTACTTATTAGTCCTAACTAAATGAAATCTTAGCTGACCAAACTACAGGAAGGTCGGGTTCCCTAAGAGTTCTCAGAAGAGGTAGTGGTGTCAAGTTTTCGTAGTTAATAAACCCCAAGTCTGAAATACTAGGTTGAGAGAGTAGGTATGTACTGAGACCTTTTTGGTATGGAAACTTATTTACTTGGAAACAACCGCTTCATTGCAGAAACGAAAAATTATACGACAGATACAAACGGATCTCTAGAGAAGTTCTTTTAATCTCTACGGTTCCTATGTAAAGTACGTCTCTAATCTAGTTATTTCCTGTCTTTACCATCCCTGGATTGTCTTCGTCTTCTATAATTCTTCTCCACCGTTCTTATGTGTCTTCTTGACATGTTTTTTGTAGAAGTTTTGGTTCTATTAGTCCTACCACACTAGTGAATGGATCTCGTTCTGGAGGACCTTACACTTCAGTTCACCCGGAATCCTTCGTGGTAATACTTGTTTAGATCACCTCCACTACCTTAAGGTCAACTCGATAAAGTTTAGGACCCTCTACTACGACTCTTTCACGACGTGAGTTTTACAGTCGTTTAAACCTTTTGAGTCGTCACCGGTGTCCTGACCTTTTCCAGTCAAAAGTAAGGATAGGGTTTCTTTTCGTTACGGTTTCTTACGAGTTTGATGGCGTGTTAGCGTGAGTAGAGTGTGTGATCATTTCATTATGAATTTTAAGAGATCGGTCCGAATTCGTTATGAACTTACCACATGAAGATATACAAGTTCGACCAAAATCTTTTCCTTCTCCTTGGTCTCTAGTTTAACGGTTGTAGGTGACCTAGTACCTTTTTCGTTCTCTGAAGGTCTTTTGTAGATAAAGACGAAATAACTGATACGGTTTCGGAAACTGACACACCTAGTGTTATTTGACACCTTTTAAGACTTTCTCTACCCTTATGATCTGGTAGAAGGACGGAGAACTCTTTGGACATACGTGTAGTCCTTCGTTGTTAATCTTGACCTCTACCTTGTTGTCTGACCAAGGTTTATCCTTTTCCTCATACAGTTCCGACATATAACAGTGGGACGAATAAATTGAATATACGTCTCATGTAGTACTCTTTACGACCCTACCTCCTTCGTGTTCGACCTTAGTCCTAACGGCCCTCTTTATAGTTATTGGAGTCGATACGTCTACTGTGGCGGGAATACCGTCTTTCACTTCTTCTTAATTTCTCAGAGAACTACTTTCACTTTCTCCTCTCACTTTTTCAACCGAATTTCGAGTTGTAAGTCTTTTGATTCTAGTACCATAGGCCAGGGTAGTGAAGTACCGTGTATCTACCCTTTTGTCACTTTTGTCACCGACTGAAATAAAAAGACCCGAGGTTTTAGTGACATCTACCACTAACGTCGGAACTTTAATTTTCTGCGAATGAGGAACCTATAAGGACCACCGAGTCTGCCATTTCGTAGACAGATGTTACGCCCTCTGGTCCCAAACTAGGGACCCAACCCTTCTAGGGGACCTCTTCCTTTACCGTTAGGTTAGGTCCTGATTACGGACCTTTTAGGGTACCTATCTCCTCGGACCATCCGATGTCGGGTACCCCAACGTTTCTCAGCCTGTACTGAGTCGCTGAAGTGAAATGAAGTGAGGAACCTTCCTGTCAATACTGGTTGGATCTGTCGTATAATTTTTCGTCTCTGTAATGAAAAGGTTGATTCCAGGTAGATCAGTTCCGATACCAAAAAAGGTCACCAGTACATACCTACACTCTAAACCTGATATTTCTTTCGACTCGTGGCTTCTTAACTATGAAAACTTGACACCATAAACTCTTCTAGAACTCTCAGGGAACCTGACGTCCCTCTAGGTCGGTCAGGTAGGATTTCCTCTAGTTAGGATCCACAAATAACCATCCTGACTAAACCTTCGACTTTGAGGTTATGAAACCGGTGGACTACACTTCTCGACTGATTAAATTTTCTAGGACTACGAAACTTTCTAACTCCCGTCCTCCTCTTCCCCTACTGTCTCCTACTCTACTAACCTACCGTAGTGGTTGAGTTACCTGTACTAAAACCCGCCTGAGACCCTAAACCTCTACCTGTCCCTTCGGACCGTACGACGCCAAGTACCCCAGTGTTTCTCAGCCTTTGCTGACTCGTTGACTTGACTCGACTTGATCCAAACAGAATCGAGAAGAAAGTTCCTCGTTCGTAGAAAATTAAAGAAAATTAAACAACATCTAATTGCTTTACGGTTTTAAACCGATGGTTTGACTACATACAATTTCCAAGTGTAAATTGTTTACTTAATACGAATATGAGATCTTTTAGGTCAGTGATATACACACTGTAGAATCTCTATTATAGTTTTGATATAAAACTTCAGAGTTGTGCTACTCTCTGGGACACGAGACACCAGTGAGACGTCGGAGGTCAGAGAGATTTCAGGACAGTCAGTGTTGTAAGTGCATTTCCAAACTAAGAGGATAGTAGAAGTTGAGGACATTTGATAAAAGTGAACCAGTGACATCGAAAAAACAGTATAAACATATATTTGTACTCGGTATCACTTCATAATTTGTGACTTTAGATGTCGTTATTTTCTCTCTGACTTTTAATGAATAGTTATAGAACAAGGTGTGTTGAAAACAGTTCTGTTTAGTAAAATATAAAAATCACATGGTAAAGTCAAAGTACTTCCGGTAGTCTTAAGGACACTTTCATACAAACTTTTAGGTGTCTTTATAACGGTAAAATAAAATAAAATAAAAAATAGTGTCTCCTCTAAAGAGAATGAAGGATTCTATATCCAGTGGTAAGTTAAAGGACGGAAATGGAGTAGGGACAGGTAGTTATTTATCGTTATAGAGGTGACCGAGAATAGTAGAGAGAGGTCAAAGTGTTCATTCAACTATAATATATCTCAGTTTGTATTAGGAAGTTTGACACAGGATTTAACATAAAGGAAGGAATCCTTGGAGTGTTATAGAAGGGAAAAAAGGACGTGTGAGTTGTTGGGAGAGATGACGAAGGAAAGATAAGTATGTATTTATGTATATTTAGAAAGAGGGTAATATTTTTTAATTTACAACAGATTAAAGGTCTCAGAAGATCGGTAGGAAAGTAGAGGGACCAAAGGAGACATTGGTTGAAGAAATTTTCACCAGATGTCTCAAGGGACCACCAGGTCACAAATTCTTATGGGGAAGGTTACGTTCCCCACTCCCAAGACAGGAAAAGTCCCTCAATTCTAGGACGTATGGAGTGTCGATTTTTTTTTTTTGTTTTTTTGTTTTGTATTTTGTCTTCGTTATGACATTGTTAAGGTATTTCTAAAATGTTTACCAGGTATAGGTTTTTTTTTTTTCAGAATTTTGTTTTGGGCAGATGCACAAGAGGAAAGGTAAGACGGGAGTGGGATGATATTATACTAAAGATAGGAATAGAGAGGTCCCTTTAAAAAGAGTGTTTCCACTAGTCAATGAGGTAAAAGGAATATTTTATTTGTATACAGTCGGAAAAAAAGAATAAAGATTAAAATAAAATAAAACTTAATACAAACGGTGAAATAAATATTAACGATTTGTAACCTTGGGTGGATGACAGTTTATCCTCTTATAATGTCTTTATCAAAATTATCGAAATACTCGTACTAACTGTATGTTATTGACACTTATCAAACCACTCATCAACACTTTAGACTATGTAAAAATACAAACATGGTACTTCGATGGTGGTGTTGATTCCATTGTTTGAATAGGTAGTAAAGGTTTTCAAAGGAACACAGGGAAAATAAATAATAATAAAAAATTATATTTAAATAAATAAAATTAACTTCCAATTAATGAAATGTTATAACATAACCAAAACGGTATGTAGTTGTACTTAGACGGTGTCCATAAGTGAACAAGGGGTAGGACTTGGGAGGAGGGAGGAGGGAGGGGCATGGTAGGGAGACCCAGTAGGGTCACGTGGTCGGGGTACGTAGGTCATATTATCGGTCCTGTACCTTCGTTGGGTCTACAGATAGTCGTCTATTTACCTATTCTTTCGACACCATGTATATGTGTTACCTCATAATGAGTCGGTAATTCTTCTTATGTAAACTTAGTCAAGATTACTCCACCTACTTTGACCTCGAATAATATGCCGTACTTCATTCGGTCTTTCTTTTTATGGTTATGTCATATGATTGCGTATATATACCTTAAATCTTTCTACCATTACTATTGGGACATACGCTCTGTCGTTTTCTCTGTGTCTACATATCTTGTCAGAAAACCTGAGACACCCTCTCCCTCTCCCACCCTACTAAACCCTCTTACCGTAACTTTGTACATATTATAGTATACACTTTACTTAGCGGTCAGGTCCAAGCTATGTAAAGTTGGAATTAGAATGAAAACAACGACGACGTACGTACGAGTCAGTACAGGCTGAGAAACACTGGGATACCTAGGAGGTCCGAGGAGTCAGGTACCCTAAGAGGTCCGTTCTTATCACCTCATCCAAGGGTAAAGGAGGAGGTCCCCTAGAACGGTTGGGTTCCTAGCTTGACCGTAGAGAACTCAGAGGACGTAATCGTCCGTCTAAAAAATGGTGAAAGTCTTAAGGAGACTTTATATATCTTCAGACATGGTTTTAAGAGAACTTTACCAGAGGACTTTCTCAGGGTACTAAATTAAGAGTGGATAAGAAAGTAGGTGTAGACGTCGGTACATAGTTAGAGGACGTATTTAAGTAAAAGAAAGTCAATGGGGAAATCTCTGTCACAAGGAGTCTCAAGGTAGAAACGAGAAAAAGAGGAGAAATATTATATAACTCCTATCCCGGTGACCGACCGGGATAGATGAGAAGCCTAAAGTTAACTACAACCCAACGATTTCGTGTCTAGATAAGAAGGTTGGATCCACAAAGAGGTTTTATGAACTGGGGTTGTTTACGGAAACGTGAAGAGATAGATGCAAAAGTTCCCAGTGGAATCGCGGGTGTCCTAGTGCGTTTTGCAAAGTAGTAGAGAGAATTGATAAAGATAAAAGTCAGTTACCTTGGTGGTGGAACGGATTAAGTCTTAGGTTCTTAAGACTTAAGAACAAAGACTTAAGACTTACGAACAAAGAAGAGAGAGGGGACGCGGAGTGTATATCAACCGGTAGTTTGGACAACTCATAGAGGTGTTTTCCAGAAAACTAAGACAGTTCACGATAAGGGGACGTGTCAAGGACTTCGAGTCTTGGAACAGTAAATGTGTGGACGGATGGAAAAGAGGACCGGGGGTCAAATAAGTGGAAGTCATAAAAATAGTGTGATAATACTCTTACTAGAAACATTTTACGTCTCGACTAGTTTGATAAAGAGTAAAGGTTTTGACGAATTTTGTCACGTAACCTAAGGATGTCTGACGTTTTATTTTATAGAGGGGGACTCATACCGGTAGGTACCAAACCGTGACGGTCAGAGACGTTGGAGTAGAGATTGATGTAAACGGAACGTCGGATTGAAATCAGTTTGACGTCACATAAGTCAAGTCAAGTAAAGTCAAGTCAAGTCAGTGAGTCAGTACAGGTCGAGACGACTTAGAGTCGTGTGGTCCGACGTCTTGTGTGGTTGAGGACCTCAGATGGGTTCGAGTACAGGTAACTCAGTCACTACGGTAGGTCGGTAGAGTAGGAGACAGTAGGGGAAGAGGAGGGCGGGGGTTAGGGAGGGTCGTAGTCCCAGAAAAGGTTACTCAGTTGAGAAGCGTAGTCCACCGGTTTTATAACCCCAAAATCGGAGTCGTAGTCAGGAAGGTCACTTGTGGGCCCTGACTAGAGGAAATCCTACCTGACCAACCTAGAGGAACGTCAGGTTCTCTGAGAGTTCTCAGAAGAGATTGTGGTGTCAAGTTTTCGTAGTTAATAAACCGCGAGTCAAAAGAAGTGTCAGGTTGAGAGTGTAGGTATGTACTGGTCACCTCTTTGGTATCGGAACTGATCTGTCTGGAAACAACCGTTTCACTACAGAGACGAAAAGTTATACGATAGATCCAACCAGTATTGAAAGGAAGTTATATATCGTTTATGACTGTAAAGTCACTATAACTTTATTACGAAACTTACTTGGGGACTATTTTATGAGAGAACTCCTAAGTGTGGAGACGTACAGTAAGAAAGAACTGAGTCGACGACGTAGTAGTCCTCGAGGTAAATGAGAGAGGATTTTCTACCCTTTAAGACGACGGTACATGAGAGTGTCGAGTAAATTGATTTGAGTCAATGTTCTGACACAACAAAATGCTATCAGATACATAAAAACACACGTAAGAGATTCGACGTCTAAGTCACAGGAACTCCTGTACCTAGGATAGAAGAAGTACAGGAGTAACAAAGAGAGTTAAAGACCGTGGACGATACATGAGACAATTACAGTTTACTCACTTATACTCATGATAAAGTTATGAGAAATCGTCAAGTGAAGTCAAGTCAAGTCAACGAGTCAGCACAGGTTGAGAAACACTGGGGTACTTAGTGTCGTGTGGTCCGGAGGGACAGGTAGTGGTTGAGGGCCGCAAGTGAGTCTGAGTGCAGGTAGCTCAGACACTACGGTAGGTCGGTAGAGTAGGAGACATTAGGGGAAGAAGAGGACAGGGATTGGGGAGGGTCGTAGTTTCAGAAAAGGTTACTCATTTGAGAAACTTGCTCCACCGGTTTCATAACCTCAAAGTCGACATCGTAGTAAGGAAGGTTTCTTTAGGGTCCCGACTAGAGGAAGTCTTACCTGACCAACCTAGAGGAACGTCAGGTTCCCTAAGAGTTCTCAGAAGAGGTTATGGTGTCAAGTTTTCGTAGTTAAGAAGCCACGAGTCGGAAGAAGTGTCAGGTTGAGAGTGTAGGTATGTACTGGTGACCTTTTTGGTATCGGAACTGATCTACCTGGAATCAGTCATTTCATTACAGAGACGAAAACTTATACGATAGATCCAACCAGTATTGAAAAGAAGGTTCCTCATTCGCAGAAAATTAAAGGAATCGTCAATTAGTATACTATTTTTAAATACCAGAGTAAATTTGTATGTTTACAAAATAAAATATAGCTACATAACTATTTATATATTTTGTTTTTATTTAGTCCTTAAATAATTGTACATGTGATCCTTAGATGACATGTGTAATTATAGAAACGGGTATTAAAACGTACGTACGGGTATATGTTTGTATGTACGTATTTCCAAAGATTAAGACGTCTTATGTTTAATAATAAAATCCTTAGTGATCGTTTCTTTTAATAAATTTTACGAAGACACTATCCCTTTCCGTATGACATTGATCTTGTCCATCCATTTTTTCAGAATACGTTCATTTCGTAAAAGGTAACCGTATCAACTCTAAAATTAAGAGAAAATTTATTACATAAGATTTCCCTTCATAATACATACCAATAGAAATTTTGTAATAAATTTATTAGTTTACGTAGAGACTCTGAAGTTTCTGATAATTTTTTATTGCGATTCTGAGATTCTTTTTAGAACGTATTTTCGTATATAGGACATTTACTTTTTCAGTACTCTACAACTTTAAAATTTTTATTCATATAGAGTAAGGAAATAACATTTATTAACCAAATTAAATTTTATAGTATCGGAGGTTCCAGAAAAGACTTTAAAATGTCAGAGTAAATCTTAAGATTCTGTCTTTAATTATCTTCACTAAGATATACCATAGGTGAATAGTACTCTGAGAAAATACACTCACATTATCATGGTGTCTCCGTAGACGAAGGTAGAAATTTGAGGACTGTTCATCTTAGAGTCCCTTACGTTAAATATATAGTAATTTAGCAGTTCTTCTAGTTTGTTCAATTAGGATTTCCTCTGGTCAGGACTTATAAGTAACCTTCCTGAATGCGACTTCGACTTCGAGGTTATGAAACCGGTGAACTACCCTTCTTGACTGAGTAACCTTTTCAGGGATTCCGACCCTTTCTAACTTCCGTCCTCCTCTTCCCTTGCTGTTTCCTAGTCTACCAACCTACCGTAGTGGGTGAACTACCTGTACTGAAACTCGTTTGAGGTCCTCTACCACTATCTGTCCCTTCGAACCGTACGACGTCAGGTACCCCAACGTTTCTCAGTATGTGCTGACTCGTTGACTTGACTGACTGACTGACCTTAGTAGTTCCAGAAACTACTTTCCTCTTTGGATTTTAATCTATTGTGGTCGACACCGAATTGGTAAAACTCCTGTTCCTTTGGTAATACAGTGTTCTTTTTCAGGGGTCTTTTCGTTTCGGAGGAAAAAGTATAGGTCAGGGTGTTGATTTCCCCAATAAATGGGATGGTCAAACCAATGTGGTGTAGACGGTGTGTCTTCATTCCGATTCTCTACCATTCTCCCCCTATGTCTACACAGACCGTACTCTAGTGACGGTGAGGGTGATATAATATCAAGAAGAATGACCATGGTTAAGTCACGTATAACACGTTTACTCAAAATCTAGCGTGTAAATCAAAAGACTTTTACTCTTTGATAAGTTACTCGTTATGTTCTCTGTAAAATCTATTTCATCAAAAGAAATAAAGGGATTTTACAAAGTATACGATTCTCGTTGAACTACGAATACAAATTTACACCAAAATATAATATCCTTAAGAATAAGTAAGTAGTGTTCTTTTTATTAGAGATGTTGAATCGTTTACGTTGTATGTCAAGTGTTTTACAAAATTTCTCCATATTGAGGTCCCCTAGAAGGACTGAGTCCCTAGCTCGGGTGTAGAGGACACAGAGGACGTGACGTCCGTCTAAGAAATGGGAGACTCGGTATCCTCCCCGGAGATGTTTTACAAAATTACAAAGTAGACTAGGGATGTCAGTACATTTATAAAAATAAAAAATGAAATTCTTAACATCATGAGGAATTAAGATGTTACAGAAATTATTATAATCTCACATTATATAAGTAAAAGAAGTTGTTTTAATAAGTTTCATATAGCCCAATAACCATATATCCTAAAGTTGACATAAACGAAATAACACTATATGAAGGTGAGATTCTTTTTTTCATGAATTTGAAAACTCAGAGATTTATTTTTTATCTTTAGTGACCATTTCCCATTTATTGTACTTTTTATATTTCCTTCTTTCTTCCTCCCTCCCTCGTTCCTCCGTTCCTAACCATTTTCCTTCTTCCTTCCCTTTCTTTTCCTTTCCTTTTCTTTGTAGTCTATGAAGTAAAATTTCTTTTTCCACATAATGCATAGATTTTGTCAGGTGGAAGATTTAGAGATCGAGAAAATCGTTTGACGTATGTTAAGAAGTATATTTATCCATACTGAAAGACCTTTTTTTCTCATATTCGGAAAGTACATATCTGCAGATGACGTCGTAGTAGTCTCTTCATATAGACGATTTCATTCCTTAACAAACATATCCTCTCTCTTTTATTATTCCGTTTTACAAGATTCTCATTCTTTCTTCGTTAACTTATTTCGTTTCCCTTAGAAGTTCCCAAATACTTTGAGTACCATAAACTTTACCCAGAACTTTATGTCCAGCTTAAAGTTGTCTCTCTTATTTCCTTTTTTCCTGTAAGACACGAAACTCTTTTCATCCTCGTTACTATACCTTCCTTTACACACGGACCCTTTTACGTTTACAACGCTGTATTACTCCTGAACCTAACACAAGTCCCCAGTCCACCCGACCTGACGAAGTCTTTTTCCTTCGTTCAAATAAAATAAAACTTTCGTCAAACACAATCGAAGTCATTCTTATTTTTGTGCTCAGAGACTGGACTTTTTCTACCAAAGAAAAGAAGGGAAGAAACAAAATGTCTCCTCTTTCGACTCGGGATTTAGGTCAAAGGTCGAGACACGAAAGAGAATCAAGAAGATGTGTTTGCTGTTCGGATCCAAAATAATGATAAGGTAATCTCTTTCAAAGTCAATCACGAAAAATGTGATACATACGAAGGACGGAGTATAAGTATTCGTTAAACCACTAAAGAGACCCGAAGGGACCCCCGAGTCAACCATTTCTTAGACGGAGGTTACGTCCTCTGGTGGACGTTATGTCCTTTGTTCCCAATCTAGGGACCCAGCCCTTCTAGGGGACCTCTTTTTCTACCGTCAGGTGGGGTCATGCGAGCGGACCTCTTCGGCTCCCTGTCCCCTCGGACCGTCCGATGTCAGGTACTCTAACATTCTCAGTCTGTTATGAATCGTTGAGTTTGGTGGGTAGTTTCTTCAGTTTATAGAAGGGAATTCATATAGCTGTCTCGTCTGGAGTTTCGTAGAAACGGAAAACCTATCGCATCTAAGATTAGTATTGAGAAACCTTACTCGACTCAATTGTAGGGGTGGATCGAGTACGAGTAAAGAAAAACCCAAGGAAAAAGAGTAGGTAGGTTGATTTTGTAAAGGTCAAGTATGTCAAGTTCTTTTGATCCAACTAACTTCAGTGTATACAACTCTCATTTGCAATAAAATAACAAAGTAACGATAGAGTTAGGTTGTGATTGTAGAAATTCCTTTCTGAACTGATAACATACCTTTATTGAAATCTTTGTATTTCAAGTACCCAATAAAATACAAGAGTTAAAGAAAAAGAAATCTCCTTTATGTAAAAATATATGAAATCGATAAAAAATTAACGAACTTGTACAAAGTTTAACAGGATTCAAGAATCTATAGTACTTCACCGGGGAATATATGCCTAATTCAAGATTTTAGTCGTGTCTTCCATTTTTCGGTTAAAAGGTTTAATGGGATATACACACATATACATACATAATATAAATACACATTTTGAATGATACTATTAAATTTTATCACGACAGTGTTATTTGGGATGAGTCATAGTACACCATCAGTCCCACCATTCTCTCAAACCCTTCTTACCTATGTACATGTACATACTGACTTAAGGAAACGACGGGTGGACTTTGATAGTATTGTAATAATTAGTCGATATGAGGTTATATTTTATTTTTCAATTTTTTAATTTTATTTTTCTGAGTAAGTGTCTGTCTCTTTTGTTTGAATATCAACGGTCCCCTTCTCTATCAATCCCAGAAACCCTTTCAGTACATGTGTGATGATATAAATTTTACCTATTGGTTGTTGTTGGATAATATATTGTGTACCTTAAGACGAGTTACAATACACGGTCGGACCTACCCTCACTCAAACCCTCTTTACCTATGTTCATATACATACCGACTCAGGGAAACGACAAGTGGACTTTGATGGTGTTGTAACAATTAGTCGATATGGGGTTATGTTTTATTTTTCAATTTTTAATGTTTTTTTTTTAGTTTATTTTATCACGAATAGTTTCTATGGTTCTCTGTCCGTCTTTAGTCTTTAGGTAGTTAATGTCTTATTTTTCGTATATCTCAATTTTTAATTACGGGATTTTACGGTAAATTATTTTGAAATAATATATAAAGTAATGTCCTGGAATGATATAATTATTCCTTTTTACATATGATTCTTTAATGAGAAAAACATATTTTTTACTAACACCGACAACTAATCAATAGTCAAACGAGTACGGAGGTGTAAGTAAGACATGAGACTCTACCACCTCGAGTTTAATGTGGTTGAGACAAAGGGTCTAAGGGTACGACCTACCGACTGACACTGGAGGATGGGTTTCCATCGTGAGACTCTCGTCGGGGTCTTTCATCCTCTTCCCTTGTTTCTTGTGGGTAAGTCGGATCGTCGAAGAGAAATCAAGGGGTTTGGTCGATGAGACACAAGGAGTAGAAGTGTCAAAGGAGAGATAGGGACCGAGAAGGACATCGATAATAAGATCCGATGGTCCAAAGGAAAAACGAGAAAGTCGAGATACGAGACATCACTATAGGGTTTAGTTTAGATAAAATAAAAGTTACTGATTACATCAAAAGTAAAAGGGTAGTCCTAAGGTTGACTACGATATTTCTTAAAGGTTAACTTACGGTCAGACATTTACAAAATGGTAAAGGATGTTATTGGTATCTACCTATTCTCCTCTTCTAACCGTGTTTCTTTTACCCTTTTTTCTTTTTCGGTCATTGTCGTAGGACGGGAAACCTCGGTCTTTTATCATGTCTTTATTTGTACACGTCTTAGGTCACTCGTTTTCTACATAAGAGATTTCAATGGGTTTCGTTTCGTTTTAAGGGATGTGTAGTTAGTGAGTCTTTTCTCCTTATTTCCCTCTTGTTGAAACATACTCTCAAAAGGAGATCTTTGACCCAGTTTTCTCCACCCCGTCTAACTCCTTGTAAAAATAGAAGTGAAGTTCTGAAAGTTGTAATAAAATACGAGAAACCGAAGTTTTTACCGGAGTAAGTATTTTCAAAATACTCATTAAATCCATAAAAGACGTTTCACTATGTCTTATATGTTACTTAAAAAATCACATCCTCAAAAGAGGTAATCGTTGATTAAAGACGAAGGAGAGTTTTCAGAGGGGTCTTTAAAACGGTAGAAAGTCGATAGTGTGAGAGTAAATCACTTCTTAATTCACTTTTGGCTTTGGCAGTAAAATTACATTAGAACCCCTATTTCCATTACGATAAAATTTACAGTCTATAAAGGCAAATTCTTTCGTTGAGTCGTGAATTTACAGAAAATCTTACTTCCGTTATTTATCGTGATCATCCGGTGGTTAATTCCATATAAACTCTTATTAAGATACCGATGTCGGTCGAATTGAGAAACTATACACTTAGTACCGTCTCAACAAGATACCGAAAGTTTTTCGTTTCGATGTAACTTTGGGGTGACTCACGACGGTCGTCTTTATCGTATATTAGATAACTTTCATTAGTTCCTGGAAGTTCTGGAGACTTTATTTCTCTGTACATAGCGGGTATCCACAATTCTCGTTCGACTCAAAGACGAGTAGACATTATAAAGTCGTCTCGTTAATTAAGAAATGTAACTACAAAGATCTCTATCTGATAACATCGTTTTATCAAAACGAGGATGAGTAAATTTAGAAAATTTTTATGTTATCACAACCCTGAAGGGACCGTTATGTCACCAATTCTGAGACGAAGGTTGCCCCCCCACCCTATCCACCCATTTTAGGGACTATCCTTTGATTCTAGGGTGTATTATGAGTCAGTTTTTTTAAAAATTTTGAATTTTTTAAAAAACGGTAAAGTATAAAATCTTCTTAATATTTAAGAAAGTATAGAGAATTGATTAGACTGGGTACGTATTCGTAGTGAGACTGAACTGTTTACTCTTTGTACTTACGAAGAACTCTACCCGGGAATCCGGACTAGTGTCCCTATACCTTACCCCTCGGTTCTGATTCTCAGTCTTAGTAGTGTTTCGACCCCCTGTACCATGAGTTATAAGGGTTTGTCTCTCCTATATGAGTCCCAAATTGAAGGAAAAAGGTTTCCTTTTTTTTTTTCAAAATAAAGTCTGGACAAGGTCTCTATAGTCTCCTATTTAATAAAGTCGGTCTTAGTTCGTTCTAAAATAGGACATAAGTGTCCTTTTACTGTTGTTTAATAACTCACTGTATTGTAAGGGAACCTCGATCAGAAAGAAAGTATTTCCTTTCGGGTTTCTTATTTGTGAAACTAGATTGTGTTGGATCTTGACAGGAACTTACTGAGTGCATATATTGTCATATTTTCTACAACTACCGAGAGATGTTCGATCTTTCGTACATTAAGATTGTTTATTTGATATCGTCTACTCTCAAAGCTTTTGGAGTCGTATCAGATCTCGTTACCAAGAAACACCAGGGACGGTCATTGTAGTTGTAGTGACCCCTTAATCACTCTTCTTGTTTAAGAACCCACTACCTCGGGTCTTTAGACGGAAAATGTTTACGAAGGTCCATTGTGACTACGTACGATTTCAAACTCTTGAAATCCAGATTACCTTATTAATTTAAATTCCAGTTTAAACTCAAACATTTTCACAAATGACACAATAGATCCCGTTTGCTAGGTTAAAAAGTATCAGATTTAAATAAGAGACCGTTTTACCCTGTTTTTTGTGGAGGAATGTCATAATAAAATCTTAAACTTTATTAGTATTATCGGTGACGAGAGTACGACTCTTGAGTCGTATCTATATAGGATTATTTCTCCACTTAGTTTATTCGTAAAGTGTTCCTTCAATGATGATTTTATTTTAAGGAACCTGTGGACGAAGTGGAACTCGTTACGAACCCGGTATCTTCAAATTTTTAGTGTCTCCGACAGTTTTCTGAGGTGTGCCTCTTCCGGTAAGACGTTCTTACGACTCGTACCAAATACGTAACTCCGTCTTGAGTCAAGAGTAGGTATAACGTAATGAGGAAACTTCTCACCTACATGTTCTAAAGTCTGGTATTTATTAAATGGATTTATGGGTGTTTAGAAGATTCATAGTCCCGACAGGAAAATTTATCCAGTTTTAGAAACTTTTAAACGGTTTCTTTCTGTCGATACGGATTCGTTTTAGACAAGAAGTCACTCTGGGTCCCGGACATTACCTTCCCAACCGTAAGGCCCTGATTAGGTCAGGGACCTCTACCCCCTAAAAGAGTAGGAGAAGGGTGACTTGGACCTTTCGGAGTCTTGGAGTGTCACCCAGAAGAGTTAACAAAGGTCTTGTCTATTTTAGATTGATCGTAGATTGAAATCTTCAGATTGAAGGTCCTCGAAGTACGTGTGGTACGGTTACCCAGAGGGACTAGTCACTAGTGTGTCCCAAGTCCCCTAACACGGGACCCTTGGGGTCCTAACGGGACTGTGAGAGTACTCCGTTAGGGGGGACGAGGGAGGGGTCCCTATTGTGTCGGGATTTCCGGTGTCCCTCATAACCTTAGGTTCTACGTCTAGAGCTTCTAAGAGAGTATAAAAGACCTCGTCCGTCCCTGACAGTGAACAAAAGAGTCGAATCTCGTTTACGGTCGTTCGTAATCGGTCATCAGGATAACTTTCAGATCTACTTCGAATAACTTTTAGATAGTCTCGACTGACATTTCAAGAGTGTCGGTGTGGTCCTCGAGGTTCAGTTGAGACTACTTCAACTACGATAGTTCTTGAACTGAATTTGGACACTAATCTCCACCGTAAGACTAGTGTAAGTCAAGTCAAGTCAGTGAGTCAGTACCGGCTGAGAAACGCTGGGGTACCTGACGTGGTGTGTTCCGGAGAGACAGGTAGTGGTTGAGGGTCTCAGATGGGTTTGAGTACAGGTAACTCAGTCACTACGGTAGATTGGTAGGGTAGGAGACAACAGGGGAAGAGGAGGACGGGAGTTAGAAAGGGTCGTAGTCCCAGAAAAGTTTACTCAGTCGAGAAACGTAGTCCACCGGTTTCATGACCTCAAAGTCGAAATCGTAGTCCGGAAGGTTTTTTGTGAGTCCTAACTAGATGAAATCCTACCTGACCGACCTAGAGGAACGTCAGGTTCCCTGAGAGTTCTCAGAAGAGGTCGTGGTGTCAAGTGAGTCGAAAGAAAACCTCTTCCGTTACCGTTGGGTGAGGTCCTGAGAACGGACCTTTTAGGGTACCTGCCTCCTCGGATCATCCGACGTCAGGTACCCCAACGATTCTCCATCTGTGTTGACTTGTTGAAGTGAAACTGAAAAGTGAAAGGACGTAACCTCTTCCTTTACCGTTGAGTGAGGTCACAAGAACGGACCTCTAGGTCCCTGCCCCCTCAGACCACCCGACGGTAGATACCCCAGCGTGTCTCAGTCTGTACTGACTCGTCGTCGTTATCGAAAGAAATATCAGGTTTAGAGTGTAGGCATGTACTGGTGACCTTTTTGGTATCGGAACTGGTCTACCTGTACAGAGACGAAAAATTACTCGACAGATCCAACCAGTATTGAAAAGAAGGTTCCTCATTCACATAAAATTAAAGTACCGACGTCAGTGGTAGACGTCACTAAAACCTCGGGGGTTTTTATTTCAGACGGTGACAAAGGTGACAAAGGGGTGGATAAAGGGCACTTCACTACCCTGGTCTACGGTACTAGAATCAAAAGGTTTACAACTCGAAATTCGGTTTGAAAAACGAAAGGAGAAAGTGAAAGTAGTTCTCCGAAATATCAAGAAGCAAAAGACGGTATTCCCACCACAGTAGACGTATAGACTCCAATAACTATAAAGAGGGTCGTTGGAACTAAGGTCGAACACGAAGTAGGTCGAGTCGTAAAGAGTACTACATGAGACGTATCTTCAATTTATTCGTCCCACTGTTATATGTCGGAACTGCATATGAGGAAAAGGACACACTTTGGTCAGACAACAAGGTACAGGTCAAGATTGCCAACGAAGGACTGGACGTATATCCGAAGATTTCTTCGTCCAGTCCACCAGACCATAAGGGTAGACAAAGTCTTACTTTCTCTGGTGTATCTCTTGGAGTTAAGATTCCGGGGACCTTAGAATAGGATTTTCACTTCACCGAGTCAGTACAGACTGGGAAACGTTGGGGTACCTGACGTCGGATGGTCCGAAGAGGTAGGTACCCTAAAAGGTCCGTTCTCATGACCTTACCCAACGGTAAAGGAAGAGGTCCCCTAGAAGGGTTGGGTCCCTAGTTTGGGTCCAGATGGTGTAACGTCCGTCTGAGAGATGAGAGACTCGGTGGTCCCTTTGAATAGGATCTGAACCTGTTAATTGTAATGACCTGATCTCTTCGAATATACACTTGAACTGGTCTAATAACCCCTTACAACCGAAATACTAACTTATAGAGTCGGAACCCTCAGTCCACAATCTCCGAAAACTATGGTTTTTATTTTGTTTAATTGTTGTTTTATTTGTGTCCGATTAAGTTTGCAAATCATCGGACCAACGGTCCCTTCAACCTCAATGATTTATTAGAGTAGGAGGGAGGTCATCTTGTGGGTATCTTCTTTATGAAGACGTTCAGTGTCTGCGAGGGATTACCATCGTTATCCGAAGTGAACCACTCTGGATTTACGAGAGATTCTTGGTCCCTGAGATCTTTCGGTAAGGGATCAAATAAAGTGTCCAATAATACAACCCTAGTCTAAATCGTAATCGACTACGATCAGTTCCGATACCAAAAAGGACACCAGCACATACCTACACTCTCAACCTGACACTTCTTCCGACTCGTGGTTTCTTAACTACGAAAACTTGACACCACAACCTCTTCTGAGAACTCTCAGGGAAGCTGACGTTCCTCTAGGTTGGTCAGGTAAGACTTCCTCTAGTCAGAACCCACAAGAAACCTTCCTTACTACGATTTCGACTTCGAGGTCATGAAACCGGTGGAGTACGCTTCTCAACTGAGTAACCTTTTCTGAGACTACGACCCTTCCTAACCCCCGTCCTCCTCTTCCCCTACTGTCTCCTACTCTACCGACCTACCGTAGTGACTGAGCTACCTGTACTTAGACTCACTTGAGGTCCTCTACCACTACCTGTCCCTCCGGACCGCACGACGCTAAGTACCCCAGTGTTTCTCAGCCTGTGTTGACTCGTTGACTTGACTTGAGTATGACAATAAAGGAATTGTTTTCAGGGACTTCGGTTGATAAAGAATTTATTTTGAACATTCATCGTATACAAACAATATCAATAAATTCCCGTAGGGAGTATCGAGTCGACCATTTCTTAGACGGACGTCACGTCCTCTGGGGTCAAGTTAAGGACTCAGTCCTTCTAGACGACCTCTTCCCTTACCGTTTGGTGAGGTCATAAGAACGGACCTCTTAAGGTACTTCTCTCCTCAGACCGTCCGATGTCAGGTATCCCAGTGTTTCTCAACCTGTGTTGACTTCGTTGAATTGTGTATCATTAAATTTCTTTTGTATCAGTTAATATCTTATTTTAACAAAGAAGGAAAGAAAGTGAGAAAGACGATGTTAGACTATATATACATAAGTATGAGATAGTTTACTGGTTGGATCTATCGTATAATCTTTCGTCTCTGTAATGAAACGGTTGTTTCCAGGCAGATCAGTTCCGATACCAAAAAGGACACCAGTACATACCTACACTCTCAACCTGACATTTCTTTCGACTCGTGACTTCTTAACTACGAAAACTCGACACCACGACCTCTTCTGAAAACTCTCAGGGAACCTGACGTTCCTCTAGGTTGGTCAGGTAAGATTTCCTTTAGTTAGGACCCACAAGTAACCTTCTTGACTACAACTTCGACTTTGAGGTTATGAAACCAGTGGAGTACGCTTCTCGACTGAGTAAACTTTTCTGGGACTACGACCCTTTCGAACTTCCGTCCTCCTCTTCCCCTACTGTCTCCTACTCTACCAACCTACCGTAGTACCCAAAACAACTTGAGGCCCTCAACCACCACCTGTCTCTCCGCACCGTACTACACCAAGTACCCCAGCGTTTTTCAGCCTGTGCTGACTTGACTTGTCTTGACTTGAGATAGTTTTCCTTCCTCCCAGAAGGGTTGGGTCCCTAGATTGGATCCAGAGGACGTAACGTCCTCCTAAGAAATGGTGGACTCGGTGGTCCCTTCGAGGTTTATATATGAGTATATATAAAGTCAAGTCAAGTCGGTGAGTCAACACAGGTTGTGAAACGTTGGGGTACCTGACGTCGTACGGTCTGGAGGGACAAGTAGTGGTTAAGGGTCTCAAATGAGATTGAGTACAGGTAACTCAACCACTACTGTGGGCTGGTAGAGTAGGAGACAACAGGGGAAGAGGAGGACGGAAGTTCGAAAGGGTCGTAGTCCCAGAAAAGTTCACTCAGTCAAGAAGGATAGTCCACCGGTCTCATGACCTCAAAGTCGAAGTGGTAGTCAGGAAGGTTACTTGTGGGTCCCGACTAGAGGAAATCTTACCTGACCAACCTAGAGGAACGTCAGGTTCCCTGAGAGTTGTCAGAAGAGGTCGTGGTGTCAAGTTTTCGTAGGTAAGAAGCCACGAGTCGAAAGATATATCAGGTTGAGAATGTAGGTATGTACTGGTGACCTTTTTGATATCGGAACTGATCTACCTGGAAACAACCGTTTTATTACAGAGACGAAAACTTATACGACAGATCCAACCAGTATTGAAAAGAAGTTTCCTCGTTCGTAGAAAATTAAAGTACCGACGTCAGTGGTAGACGTCACTAAAACCTCGGGGGTTTTTATTTCAGACAGTGAGAAAGGTGACAAAGGGGTAGATAAAGGGTACTTCACTACCCTGGTCTACGGTACTAGAATCAAAAGACTTACAACTCGAAATTCGGTTGAAAAAGTGAGAGGATAAAGTGAAAGTAGAAAAAGTGAAAGACGGAATTCCCACCATAGACGTATAGACTCCAATAACTATAAAAAGGGTCGTTAGAACTAAGGTCGAACACGAAATAGATCGGGTGGTAAAGTGTACTACAGGAGACGTATCTTCGATTTATTCGTCCCACTGTTATGTGTCGGAACTACATTAGGAAAGGAATAAACATTGGTCAGACAACAAGGTACAGGTCAAGATTGACAACGAAGGACTGGACGTATGTCTAAAGAGTTCTCCGTCCAATCAAACAGACCTTAAGGGTATTAAAAGGTCAAACACCACTAGGTGTGTCCGTTTCCGAAACCGTATCAGTTATTTCGTCTTTATCTACAAAAAGACCTTCAGAGAACGAAAAGATTACTAGGTTGTCGTTAAACTAGAGACCAAGGAGAAGGAAAAGATTTTGGTCGAACTCGTAGACCTTCAATTGTCAAATACATGACAACTTCGGACAGAACCTCTTAAAACTCGTAATGAAATGATTTCACACTCTACTCGTGTTAACACATCATCAAACTCGTAAGAAACCTAAACGGGAAGAAACCCTAACCTTACTTTTGACTGTAAAAGGTCAGGACACCGGTGACGACTCCAAAGGTTTAAACGACCGTACAACTCACATCGTGAAAGTGTCGTAGTAGAAATCCTACACTTTATCGAGTTGACCTTAAGGTAGTGGAGGTGATCGAAACAAGTATCACTAAGAAGGATTCCGGGTGAACTGAAGTGTAAGATCCTACAGAACGGTATCCACTCACTAGTGGGGTAACACTAATAGACCCAGTACTACTAGAAAAAACATGTCAATAAGACACGTAAGAACGGTAGAGGAGAATTATAGAAGACGAAGACAATCCAGGTATGGTAAAAACAGGAAATGACTCGGGTAGAAATGTACTTTGTAAGGGAACGATACAGATTAAAAGAACTCCTCTAGATCAGAAAGGGTAACGTAACAAAAGGAGATAAAGAAACGTGACTAGTGACTCTTCCGAAAGAATAGAGAGGAACGATAAGAAACCTTGAGACGTAAGTTTACCCGTATAGAAAGGAAAACAGGAGACGAAAAGTGAAGAGAAGAAAAGTGTCGATAAACATTCCGGAGAAGTACTTTCTCAAGGAGACCTCTTTCTTTATCGTTGGGTGAGGTCATCAGAACGGATTTCTTAAGGAATACCCCTGTCTCCTTGAACCGCCCGATGTCGGGTACCCCAGTGTTTGCCAACCTGTACTGATTCGTTGATAGTAAAAGTGAAAGAGTATACATATATGTGTGTATATGTGTATATATAAACTGTAAACCAATTTAGGATACAACGATTATTGATCTTAATACAGGTTTCGTATAGGTTCTATTTACTATTCTTCAAACTCCAGCTACATGACCCGGTTTGTGGACATATAATAGTAGTTCTACGAAAAAGTCCATTTTTTATTTACTATAACAAGTCGACGACGACATGGTCGTGACCATGTTAATCGTCCCATAAGTTTAGGTCCCGGCTACCGTAGGTTCTCGGGTCAAGGCAGGGACACTAGTACACACAGGACTCACACACCTCTATTTCCCTATACCGTTTAGGACGGATTATCAGTCTTCTGGGGTGAGACACACGGTACGTAGTAAACGACAACGGAAAGTAAACAGGACAGAATCTCACTTCATTTGTACCACGACTTATTTCGGCTAAGAAAGAGAGTACTCAAATTGTCAAGTTTGGATTCGGTTGTGGTGACCAGTCCGTCTTATCTGTGACATCAGAATTAACTGTAGAGAGGCTAATGGTATTTCAAGGGTAGACGTAAAGAAGAGGTCTGGTAGACAAACATAAAAATTTTTTAAAAAATGCCCAACAAACACAAAAAGACTAAGTAAACAACCCTTTAAAAAAAATATAATCCACATCGTTAGGAAATAATTATTCGTAATCCAACAAAGAGGATCTACTGACAAGTAAAACACTGAAACAAAATTATCCTGGAAACCGACACGTCTTCAAAAACAAGATACACTAATTTAAACAGGAGAACAATAAACCCCGAAGACCTAAGGATTCTAAATATGTTTCTCATAGGAAATAAAAGAAGAGTGTCAACACAAAATTTAAATAATGTATTGAATAAAGTGTAAACCTGACGTCACATGGTAAGGACTAAAGGAAGTTTCTTTCATTCGACAGGGTAATAGTAATAATTTAAATGGAAGAGGGGAGGTGACTTAACTTTACGTCTGATGTGTCTATGGTTCTTTTATGTATAAATGGTCACATGACAAAGACGAGAGATACGACTAGATGGTTACATAAACAGATAAAGACAAAAATAATTAGTATCATCGTAATTCAACAAAATTTAGACTATACACCCAGAAGGAGGTAATAATAAACGGTTTTAGAAGTTAAAGATAACTCATACTCTATCCGATGTACCCACATGACATGTTGTACCCTTTATATCAGTTATAAGATTTTATTGACATTTGTCTCATATTACAAATTTTTAACATATTAAAATATAACTTTTTATTATGTTTTTATAGAAGGAGTCAAAGATAACCGATTATAAATTCACGAATGTGACCCAAACGTTTTTACATTAAAACTAGTTCAGCGCGACCGAGAGACCTTCAGCGAATCTTTTACTCCACTCACAAGAGGTACACATGGTGACGTCAAGTACTTGAATAAGAGATCAAAAGCCAGGAAAGGATCACAAGGACCTCTAAAGAATGAAGTTCGAGTCAACACATGAAAGTCATTCTAGAGTCAATGGATAGAAGGAAAAACACATTTAAAAAAATAAAAAATTTAGCAAAAGAAATAACCTCGTATCAACTAAATGTTACGACACAATCAAAGAAGACATGTCGTTTCACTTTGTCGGTATGAGCTAATGGAAAATAAGTCGTAGGGTCCATCAACACACACACACACACAACACCCCCCCCTCCATAAAAACGGTATGTCCACCAATATTATCTTCAGAAGTGTAAAGATTCAGACGTCCCTAAAAAGAGACTTTATTCCCTCAACCTGGTCTAAAAGAAGGAGTGACACGAGGGACCTTGTTGTTGGACCCCTAGGGAACCCTTTAATAATTTTTCCGTCTTGTATTGAGGGGTGGAGTTACGATACAAAAATTATTCAGAGTCCCGTTCAAACGTATAAACTCATACTCTTCGTGACTTGACTCACAAAACACAGAAACGTCAAGATCGGGATGTCTTGAGTTATTGATTCAATGTTAGTACCAAAGGGCTAAAAAGGATGGAGTCTGACTTACTTCAGACCCTTATACGAGGTTCAAACCTCTTGAAGAGTTTTCTCAGTCACTCTCCCTTCCTCTTTCGTCATTAGTCCAAATGGACTTTAAAAGGGTTAAGTACCATTTATGTCTGTCACAGCAGGACCAGTGACCGTACTAATATACAGGAGAGGATTAGAGGACCCGAAGGGACTACCGTGTCACCACTTCTTGGGTGGACGGTTACAGTCCCTGTGTCCAAACTAGGGACCCAACCCTTCTAAGGGACCTCTTCTTTGGGTGGGGTCATAAGAACGAACCTTTTCAGGTGTCTGTCTTCTCGGGCAGTCCGATGTCAGGTACCCCAGTGTCTTCTCAACCTGTGTTGAATCACTAATTTGTTGTTACTGTTGTTGGTGGACCAGAGGACCGGGAGTCTGAGAAGAGGGAAGGTAAGAAAGACGTTTAGAGAGGAGGGAACGAGTCGTTATAAAGTGACTGAGAACAAGAGGAAGGGACTGTTAGACGAAGTTGAACACACCGATGTGAGATAGGTGAAAGATATGTCTCAAAGGAAGGTTATAAAAGAAAAGGAAGGTTATAGAATAAACTATTACCCAAGGGATCAAAATTTTTTTTTTCTTTCCTTTCTTTTTTCTTGAGTAGAGACCGTAAGAGTATAAAATCATAAAATGTTCAATCTTTTCTTTTAAATATATTATTTATATTTATCGGTTATTCCTATCCTTTTTTCAAATGAGAGAGATCATCGTTCCTTTACGGTAAATCTTATGTATCATAAAAAGTTGATAGTCGAAAAGTTCCTAATCTTTATAACCCGTTCCAATACGTCCTATTTCAACATAGAGTTTCACTCTCATATGTTGTAACGAAGTAAGACTTTCTTCTTTATACATAGTTTTAAGGAATCCTTTTTTTAGTGTCATTAGTATAAAGGTCCTCAAACTGGATTCGTTTATATATTCACGTGTCTCTAAATCGATATCTCTATCAGTAGTTTTACCACAGGGAAAATCCCTTCTCTCCTTTTTATAACTTTACTGTATTTATACTTTATTTACACTTGATCCAAGTCAATCAATACCATTTTAATAAATCACCTTGTAAATGTATCTTTTGGAAATAAATGTTTTATTATACTAGGGTACAATTATTTTATTTATACACATAAACGTACATATAAACCGAACTCCTCTTACATAATTATTTACTGAACAGTAGAAAACAAGACCTTAATGTTTTACAAAGGGGGAAGACAAAAGAAAAGACACAAAAGATTAAATAGATGCTATATGTACCGAAAATTGATCTTTTCTTTATTCTTTTTTCATAACTATTGAAAGTTTTTCATGTCAGAAAGAGGGTTCCGACTATTACCTACTTTTTCTCTATTTTAGATTCTTTTTCAAGTGGGCCGGAAAAACTTCAAGAATTAGAAAACAGGAAAAACTACTTTCGAGGTTTAACGGTTTAATGGAAAAGTCCACGTACTGACAGAACTACCCCGGTTTCAGTTAATGACCCCCCGTAATAATTAATTTATTTTTACATTGATGAACATAGGGAAGTTATCTGTGTCATAGATCCCGGAAACACAGAAATCAAAGAGAGACATGGACTGTTTCGTGAAAAATCGTGGAAACGGTTTACCCGAGTTCTGTTAACGTATGTATGAATAGGTCTACTGAGTGAAACGGGAAAGAAATCGTCGAAGTCAATTTGAGGTTCACAATTTCACCTACTCTTTTTAACCAATTTTAAACCCTTTCTTGTTCTCTAAAAAAAGTTAAAAAGAGGTGCATTTGTTTATCCTTTTTGGTTTATGTTCTCTTTGGTAACTTAAAGACTAAAGTCGTTCCAATTTTGTCCGTGATTACAAAACGTTTAATTCTACTTTTTATTTAAATAATGAATATTAAAATTAAAGATTCGTTCTACCTTATTTTAGATTACTTCTTAAACGTTCATATTATTGACAACAAAAAAGTAAAGTCGTTTATTATGTCGGTAAACTTATTTAATTGTTTTTTTATCTATTCGTTTTCTTTTTATATAATTTTAATGAGTATTTAGAGTGACGATTCCTTACTATAGAAACGGTAAATATTCGAATAACAAAGTCAGATAAAAGATAAGTTTTATATACACATACGTGTCAAATATATTGAACTTAGTATCGTACGAATAAGAAATATTCGGAAGTAAAGTAAGTTTTTACTTAGTACTTCTATAAGACGCCTAATTCTAAAGTATTGCCATTCCCATTACTGTTTTGTTGCTAGATGTACTGATCCACAGGTTTAAGAAAAAGTACATTTAAAATCTGAATGTCTTCTCGATGTCATTATTATGAAATGTTTCTTTAGGATTTCAGGACAGTGGATTTAAGAGACTTATAACAAGATAACGGATACAAATAGACACACGTACGGAGAAAGTGAGAAGGAGACACACATATACGTGTACATATGATATGAATAAAAGAACTTGGTAAATTCTAATTCGGTGTCTCTTTTACTATGGACAAATTTGTCATCGTACGTCGAAAGATTTGACTTCCTATAATTGAACTTATTTGTGTGATGGTTCTAATTTTCGTCCTATAATTGTAACTATACTATAAAGACTATATGTCTTAAATAAATTTAAAAAGATTAACAGGGTAATGACAGAAAATATCTTAACTTTAAAAGAAAAAGAATAGACCTTGGTTAGTTCCTAGTGTGTAATGTAATTATTCAACTCATTCTCAGTTTAGTCCCACTTGTAATTCTACATCCTGATAAGTCGTTTTCTGTTCATGAGATACTATAGTGAGTGTACACCTTAGATTTTTTTTTTTACTATGTTTACTTGAATAAGTACTTTGTCTTTGTATAAATGTCTGTGTCTTCTCTTCGAATACCAATGATTTCCCCATTCTCCATCCCTTCCCTATTTAATCCTTAAACCCTAATTATATATATATGATAATATATATTTTATCTATTTGTTATTCCTACATAACATATCGTGTCCTTTGATATAAGTTATAGAATATTATTGGACATTACCTTTTCTGTGTATATACATCCACAGAAAAAGCCCCAAATGGACTACGTTTCTCGACTGAGTAACCTTTTTGGAACTACGACCCTTTCTAACTTCCGTTATCGTCTTCCCCTACCGTCTCTTACTCTACCAATCTGTCGTAGTGACTGAGTTACCTATGCTTAAACTCGTTTGAGACCCTCTACCACCTACTGTCTCCTCGGACTGCACGACGTCAGGTACCCCAGTGTTTCTCGTCCTATGTCGAATTCACTCACTTGTTGTACATATATAGACGTACATACATATACTGACTTAGTGAAAAGACATGTGAACCCCGTAATATTTAGTTGATATGAAGTTATTTTTTATTTACTTATAAAAAATTTTCTACATCCAGATAATTCTTAAAAAATGGATTAGAATATTTTTATCTTCTATAACCCCCAAAATTCGTCCTCCCTTCCAAAACTCTAACAAAATAAAAAAGTTTTCCGTAAAGACAACAATTTGTCTTTTAATAAAATGTCTTTTTCCATGAGATTATTTAAGGACCTTAGTACTCTCCTTCCTCCTGTTCCATCTCTGACATACCAATTTCTTCTTCCTTTTATTCTCTGCCTACTTTTAGGTCACACGTTGTCAGTGAGGTGCGACTGTAAGGTATTGTCGTTATTCCGTCAAATTCAGACGTTACGGTCTGGACGAGACTAGTGACCATACTTTTAAGTGTGTATTCTTCTGCTCCTTACAAGGGACGAAAATTGAATGCGAATGTTTTCTACAGAATTCTAACTCAGACATTAGTCCACGGATAAAGAGTAACCTTCCCGTCTCGGGTCAAAGTGTGGAAGGGTAAAGTAAAGATTTTCAGGAAAACATGGTAGTGTTAGGAATAATAATATGAGGTTAATTGGTCACTTCAACGAGTCAGTACAGGTTGAGAAACGTTAGGGTACCTGACATCGGGTGGTCCGAGGAGGTAGGTACCTTAAAAGGTCCGTTCTCATGACCACACGTACCGGTAAAGGAAGAGGTCCCCTAGAAGGGCTGGTTCCCTAGCTCGGGTCCAGAGGGTGTAACGTCCGTCTACGAAAATGACAGACTCGATGGTCCCTTCGGGTTATAAGGTTAATTCTGTCCTGGATTTATGAATCCAATAGGGTATCAGTCGCATTACAATTTCTAGTAAGGATCCAAAATGAACTAAAATTGCTTAGTAGAGAAATCAATAAACATTACGACTTGAAGACAGTACATTGTTCGATTCGATTTCCTGTTAGTTATCGAAATACTTAACTTTACTTTTGTATATGTGTGTACACAACAAAAGGTTAGGATATTTCGGACTCTCCGATGAGATTGGTTTATATAGGTAGTTAATGTTCAGGTTAGACTCTAGAATCATAGAACGTCTAAAGTTGTACGTGTACTGAGAAGGTTCTTATCTCAATTTTACATCTAAGACTAAAGTATCCAAACCCGATCCCAGTTTCTAAGACGAAAACTTGTAAGACGGTCCCAACCCCCATCCCATACCGTGACCAACGATCTGGTGTAAAATTTATTTTTACATCTCTAGTTAATGAATGGTGATTTATTATCTAAAAAGGAACTTTTACCTCCACCTTGTCGTCCAACCTTTCTCGTGTCCCCACCCAAATCCTATTCTTTAGGTTCTGGACAGACGGTAGTCACTTCTAGGAAATTAGTGAAACTCGAAGTCAAAGGTGTTATATCTTTAGACGTTATCTTCGCACTTAACGAAAGATCCTGTATTCCATACGAAATTTATTTTGAAATTCTTTTAAATTCTGAAGTCCTACTTATTTGATATTAACCAAATTAACGTCATTTATATAAATAAATTTTTACCATTTAGAAAAGGTCGACTCTCGCGGTGGGGTTTATCGATGGTACACTAAAATACCTTTTACTTTTAAATTTAATGGAGATATTCTTTCACTGGGAAAGAAAAATGCTTCAGTGTTCGACTTACTTTGTTATTTGTTTCTTGCACTGTTTTTTGGTACTAGATCTTCTAATTTTATAGAAAAGCATATTTTTTTACCTATATGATGAAAAGACGGAGTCCGTATCGAAAATCGTTTTATGTGAGAAACTTGAACCTTACTTTGACTAAAAGGAAAGTTGTAGACAGGGACTTGACTACCCTCCATTTCTTTTTAGTTCACAACTCAGAGAACGAATTCCTTCGCAAGTCTACTCATAACCGTCTCGAGGGTCTCCTTATTTTGACCCTCTGACTTTTAGGTTCTCATATCTGTAATATGTTTTATAATAAAGTATTATTAGTTCACTAGTTTATCGTTCCTACCTCGAAAATTTAAGTCTCTGTCTGTCTGTCTCTCTCAAATTGAACCAGTTCTAGAAGTGAGAACCGACCTACCACTTGTTAGGTGGACGGTTATGTCCTCAGTGCCCAAGTTGGGGATTAGACCCTTCTGGGGTGCACGGTACCTCGTTGACTCGGGCACCTGGTGTTGATGACTCAGACACGAGATCTCGGGTTCTCGGTGTTGATGACTTTGGGTCTGAGGTATTCTTCACGTACGAGACGTTACTCTCTTCGGTGGAGTTACTCTACGGACGTTGGACGTTGACCACTCACCGGGGACGAGTGGTGTCGATCTCTTTTCCGGTACGTCGTTGTTTCCGGATCGCGTCGTTTTTGTTTTTATTTAATAGTTTATTTTTAAAATTAATGTAATAATTTATTTAATGAAGAAATTTATCACTCTCTTCAAAATAATTTTTTTTTTTTGAACCAGTTCGGAATAGAACTTGTGTAAGTAAATGAAGGAGTGTTTACAGTCCTAGTCGACACAAAAACTTCGTCTACTCATAGGTCCCAGTGGAAGACGGTCGACGGACTCAGGACAACGAAAACTAGTGGAGGCCGTCTACACTACACTAAGAAAGACGGTCGAGTGAGGAGACACAGACGATTGAACGACGTCGGGCGAGAGTAGAGTGATCGTTCCGACGGAGACCCACTTCCGTGAATGAGGACGGTGTCCAGGGACAGTAGAGGACTGTCGTGTCTGAGGGCACCGTCGAGAGGGAGACCAGGACCACAGTCTATGTTTCCGGACTGGTCGAAGGCGACCGTCTTCGACGGAGAATTAACGATATCTAGTCTCTCATGACTTGTACAGTTAATTTTATCTCACCTTCTCCCGTCTTCTCTAGACCGTAAATGGTTCTATTGGGTAAGGGAAGACCCAACTACCGAAAGAAATACGGGGTACCAGGACGGACTGATTACCCGTCCAGTAAAGGGTCGTTGTGGTGCTCGCGTCGTTGACTAACGTCACAGACAGAGAAAACGGGATGAGATCGTGTGAAAAGAGAAAGGATAGTAAACAAAAGAAGAAATCGTTTTCCCAAACAGGAATCTTGATCGATGCATAAAGGTCCTCTCTTCTTGAGAGGGTTTGGTGTGTGTGTTTATACTCCTTTCTTCGGGGTCAAGAAAAGTAAGTGAATAAACAGGAAACAAGAAAGGACTATGTAAGGTAAGTACCTTACATACATACATTAATTACTGTACCGATTTTTGAACAAAGAATCTCGCCGTTCCCCCGAAGTGGTGTATCTCAGATTTCTACTCACTTGCTTCTGGGTCTCTAAACTCGACTGAACGTGTCCCGATATGTCTACGAAAGGAACGATGGAGTGAAAGACCCACTACGTGTGAAGGTAACGTACCGATGTAAGGGTCCGAGTGTCACAAAGTTCTTAGACTAATTCTGGATCTCTCCGTTAAGGTACATCCTAACTTTTGTTTCAGATGACAGACGGTGGATAATCGAAGAAAAAGACATGTAACCCTCCAATGTCTTCATTCTACCAGTCATAACCGTTTCGAGAACCAGACTTGTGTATCACTTAAGATGAGTGTCTGAGAATTAATACACCTTTAATCATAAGTCCTCCATCTACCCAGGTCCTGTTTGGACTTAATACCGTAGACCCGTATAACTTTTAGACCCCGACCTTCTCAAACTCTTTTTTCGTCTTAATCTTTCAAGTAGGACTGGAAGGGAGGAACGGGAGAAGGGACTTCGTCCAGTATTTGGAGAGTACACTACCAAGGGAGGGAACATAGTTGAATGAGGAACTCAACCCCTCAAATCTCGACTCCTTAGACATATTTATTTGGAACAATTTGAACGGAAACAGAAGGGTCAATGAAGAAGTGGTAAATCTTGAAGTTCAAGTTTGTGGAACGGTAGAACGGTAAAAAAGTACCTAAATAACAAAGAAACGGGAGGGAACCACCGAGTCACTATTTCTTAGGCGACGGTTACGTCCTCCGGACCCAAGCTAGGGACCGAGACCTTCTAGGGGACCTCTTCCTTTACCGTTGGGTGATGTCATAAGAACGGACCCTTTGAGGTACCTGTCTCCTCGAACCGTCCGATGCCAGGTATCTCAGTGTTTCTCCGTCTGTGTTGAATCACTGATTTGTCGTTGTTGTAACAAAGAAACAGAATTTCTATATTTTCGGAGGACTAAACCAGTAAAGAAGTCCAGAAGGAAGAGAACATTTTGAAGGGTACCTGTACACTTTTAACACGAAAAGAGAACAATTTAGGAACAGTCAAATTAAAAGTCTGGGACGGTTCTTGGGATTCTCCCATTTCCTTTTAAAAAGGGAAGAGATGTTTCACTTTTGTAATAAATTACATGGATTTTCATAATAAATTACATACATTTATTTAATCTTTGATTATGAGAGATTAAACTATCCAGTTGTCAACCGGTTTAAAATAAAAAGGTTCATTCGTCTATTTTTTTAAGATGAAGGGTAGTGTTGTAGAACATTCAATTTCTTGTGAATCGAAGTATCATCTTTCCCATGTGAACCTTTTTATTTTTGTTAGGAAGAGTTTTTCCTTGTTAATAAAACGAAAACTACTGTTTTCTAACAGTCCCGGTCACAACCGTGTTTGGGACCTCGAGTGTACGGGGAACAGAGACCAAGTAGAAGAGATTCCTTCTTAGTGCAACGGTCTCCGACAGATATCGGAGCAAGAGAGGTGGAAGGACACCGTTCCGAGTCCCAGAGACTGACACTTTCTGTTAAAGGTCCAAAGATTTACCTCGTAGACGGTTAGTGGGTTCGGAATCGGTCACAAGAAGTTTAGACGTGTATTTGGGGGAAAAGGTCTTAGTCTTACGGGTTTTGTAGTAGTTTCCATCTACTATCCGTCTAGACGTTTTACTCGTTCGGGACGGGAAACAACTTTTTTTTAGGTAGACGGGAAGACCCCTTCAGGTATTTTTACCATACCTTTTTGGTTATGTTATAACATTTTATTAATTGGAGGTTAATTTCATTTGTTTACATATAAAAATTTTTTAGTTACACCCGAAATATAAACCTCCGAGATTGGACGGTAGAAGAACCAGTCGGTCGAGGGGTTAAAAAAGCGGAAGGATCCACCATTATCACCATTTCTTGGGCAGACGATTACGTCCCCTACAATTCTCTGTACCCAAGTTAGGACCCCAGTTCTTCTAGGGGAACTCCTCCCGTACCGTTGGGTGAGGTCATAAGACGGACCTCTTAGGGTACCTGTCTCCTCGGACCACCCGATGACAGGTATCCCAGTGTTTCTCAACTTGTGTTGACTTCGCTGAATCGTACGTACGTGTACTCGAAGTTGACGTACTTGACACAGGTATGAATTCTACCACTACCGGGATGAGTCGCGACACCCTAAGTCGACCCTCCACTCCACATCCCTGTCTCTATCTGATTCTGTCCGTGTCTCCACTAGTCGTCACGGTCCCGGGACCACACAGTGTTTTCCTGTGACTCCTGGGTCCCTACTGATGTCCCTCTGTCAGTGACTGAGGTTTACAGACTCCTTGACAGTACTCTTCTCTTTCGTTTTGACGACCTCCCGTATTCCAGTTTGCTGACCTTTATTCCTTTTGGCTAAATACAATGTCTTTCTTTTTTGAGTTGAGAATGTCGACAGTTCTCCTTTCTTTTTCTCTTCTCTCTTCTGTCTTCCCCTTCCCTCTCTTCTCTTTTCCTCCTCTCCCCTCGTCTCGCTTCCCCTCCTTGAATGTCTAAAATTGTTTTTCAATCTGTAGAACTATTAGGACGTCAAGCTAGAACTTGTAGAGGACCGAAGAAAGACAAAAAGGAACGGGTGCTAACTTAAATAATAACTACTTAAGTCTTGTAGGAAGGTCAAACTTATACAAGACCGAAAATAGTTATTTATACAGAATTCAAAAAAAAGGGAATCAAAACTAATGTTGATAGTAAGTAACTTATAAAAGATACTTTTTCCGTAACATTTAAAAACTTCATCTACTAAAATAATAGGGGTAAAAATCCATCCCTTTGATTCAAAGTCTCAATTACAAATTAAACAAGTTCAGTGTGTTGGTCGTACTTTCAGTTTTTGAATGAAGATTTGGTTTAGATAGATTACAAATTTAGGATGCCACACTCCGGATTTTTGTCAAGTTTAAATAATGGAACTTTATTATAAAAAAGAGTAAAACGAGATCCTCGGAAACAAAGTAATGACTTAAGATACGGATCTTTAACTGTGTTTAAAGACCAATGAGTTCCTAACGGAAGTTCTAGTCGTAGTATGTAAAAAACGGGAAGGGTCTAGACAAAGGAAACGGTAGTTACGTTTGAAAGTACTGTTGTTGAAGACAGTCCAAGACACTCAGTTCCAGGTGTATTTACTGTACAATCTGATGATTCCCAAGTTACAGGAACTGGGGTTTGATATCGGTACCCTTCATCTACCCCTTTGTCACCTTTGTCACAGTCTGAAATAAAGGACCCGAGGTTTTAGTGACGTCTACCACTAACGTCGCTGCTTTAATTTTCTGCGAATGAGGAACCTTCCTTTCAATACTGGTTGGATCTATCGTATAACTTTTCGTCTCTGTAGTGAAACGGTTGTTTCCGGGCAGATCAGTTCCGATACCAAAAAGTTCACCAGTACATACCTACACTCTCAACCTGACACTTCTTTCGACTCGCGGTTTCTTAACTACGAAAAGTTGACACCACAATCTCTTCTGAGAACTCTCAGGAAACCTGACGTTCCTCTAGGTTGGTCAGGTAAGATTTCCTCTAACCAGGACCCACAAGAAACCTTACTGACTACGACTTCGACTTTGAGACCCTGAAACCGGTGGAGTACGCTTCTAAACTGAGTAAACATGAAACTACGACCCTCACTGACCCCCGTCCTCCTCTTCCCCTGCTGGCTCCTACTCTACCGACCTACCGTAGTGGCTGAGCTACCTGCACTCAACCACTACTTGTCCCTCCGGACCACACGACGCTAAGTACCACAGTGTTTGTCAGTCTGTGCTGACTCACTGACTTGACTTGACTGGACTGCCGGTTTATGGATTTATATATGTATATATACACACACACACATATATATATATATACATACATATATACTGATACACAGAGACCAAGGAGTGGTATAGTCTTTAAAATAAGATACTCATCACCTTAAAGAGATAATTATCACGTTCAAGACTTATTAATAAAAGTAGTACCAACTGGTTAGAGTAGTCGAAACTTTGTACGGGTCTAGACAGACTCGGGTGTAAGGGGAATTATATTGGTACTAATGTACCTTAATTTAAGATACACGTCCTTTCTCGGACCTTGAAAATAAGTATCATTTTTCATAAACACAAAGTCACCCCAATATCCCCACTACGTAATTAACTACATTTAAGATGAATAGTGTTAATATTTTTAAAGATATTAGTCGTGGATTATCAAAGTATTCCATAAACAAAACATTCTCATACTAAAAGGGATTGACTTGGTGACATAACCAAAAAAATAGGTCGGTTAGGTCAGTCATTCTCATTCAGAGATCATGCAGGTTCAATTTCTGAACAGTCGAGGCTCGCGGGAGACGACCATTATAAACCCATGTTGTCCGTTTGAGTACCTTAAATGTCAATCCACTTCCAAGGCAAGTCAAGTCGAGTCAACGAGTCATCACGGGCTGACTGAGACGGTGGGGTACTTAGAGTCGTGCGGTCCGGAGGGACAGGCAGTGGTAGAGGGCCTCAAGTGAGTCTGAGTGCAGGTAGCTCAGGCACTACGGTATGTCGGTAGAGTAGGAGCCAGCAGGGGAAGAGGACGGGAGTCAGGGAGGGTCGTAGTCTCAGAAAAGGTTACTCAGTTGAGAAACGTACTCCACAGGTTTCATGACCTCAAAGTCGAAATCGTAGTAAGGAAAGTTTCTTTAGGGTCCCAACTAGAGGAAGTCTTACCCGACCAACCAAGAGGAACGTCAGGTTCCCTGAGAGTTCTCAGAAGAGGTTGTGGTGTCAAGTTTTCGTAGTTAAGAAGCCACGAGTCGGAAGAAGTGTCAGGTTGAGAGTGTAGGTATGTACTGGTGACCTTTTTGGTATCGGAACTGATCTGCTGAAATCATCCGTTTCATTACAGAGACGAAAACTTATATGATAGATCCAGCCAGTAGTGAAAAGAAGGTTCCTCATTCACAGAAAATTAAAGTACCGACGTCAGTGGTAGACGTCACTAAAACCTTGGGGGGTTTTATTTCAGACTGTGACAAAGATGACAAGGGGGTAGATAAAGGGTACTTCACTACCCTGGTCTACGGTACTAGAAGCAAAAGAATTACAACTCGAAATTCGGTTGAAAAAGCGAGAGGAGAAAGTGAAAGTAGTTCTCCGAAAAATCGAGGAGAAGTGAAAGACGGTATTCCCACCACAGTAGACGTATCGACTCTAATAACTATAAAAAGGGCCGTTAGAACTAAGGTCGCACGCAAAGAAGGTCAGGTCGCAAAGAGTACTACATGAGACGTATCTTCAATTTATTCGTCCCACTGTTATATGTCGGAACTGCATGAGGAAAAGGATAAACCTTGGTCAGACAACAAGGTACAGGTCAAGATTGGCAACGAAGGACTGGACGTATGTCTAAAGAGTTCTCCGTCCAGTCCACCAGACCATACGGGTAGAGAAAGTCTTAAAAGGTGTCAAATAACACTAGGTGTGTCAGTTTCCGAAACGGTATCAGTTATTTCGTCTTTATCTACAAAAAGACCTTGAGAGAACGAAAAAGGTACTAGGTTACCTACAACCGTTAAACTAGAGACCAAGGAGACGGAAAAGATTTTGGTCGAACTTGGAGTCCCTCAAGTGTCAAGTGAATCACGACTTCAGACGGAACCTCTTAAAACTCGTAATGAAATGATCGTGCACTCTACTCACGTTAACACGCCATCAAACTCGTAAGAAACCGTAGTGGAAAGAAACCCTAACCTTACTTTTGACTAGAAAAGGTCAGGACACCGGTGACGACTCAAAAGGTTTAAACGACCGTATAACTCACGTCGTGAAAGTGTCGAAGTAGAAGGTCCTAAACTTTATCGAGTTGACCTTAAGGTAGTGGAGGTCATCGAAACAAGTATCACTACGACAGATTCCGGGTGAACTGAAGTGTAAGGTCTTACAGACCGAGATCTAATCACTAGTGTAGTAGTACTAAAAGACCCAGCACTTCTAGAAAAAATATGTCAAGAAGGCACATAAGAACGGTGGAGAAGAATTATAGAAGACGAAGACAATCCAGGTATGGTAAAGACAGGAAATAGCTCGGGTAGAAACGTACTTTATAAGGGAACCATAGAGACCACTTCCAATCTTAAGTTTTTATCGACTCTACTCTACCAACCTACCGTAGTGGCTGAGTTACCCGTACTCAAACCCATTTGAGGTCCTCAACCACTACCTGTCCCTCCGGACCGTACGACGTGTCAAGTACCCCAGTGTTTCACAGTCTGTCCTGAATCGCTGACTTGACTTGACTTGACTTCCAATCTTTTGTGGTAAACAATGACTAGTTAGTGAAATATTAAATGTTTTACGGAAGTGAAGGTAACGACATATTCTCGATCAATTGTACAATTTTACCCTGAGAGGATCAGAGGCAAACTTGACTACAATACATTATCTGGACACGACAAACAATCTCCTCGGTGATCGGTTCAGGCTAAGGATATGAACTTTACATACTTAACTGTCTAAAATACTCATATTTTATGTGTGGTATTAGGTCTTGAATAATAGCCTTTTTAATTCCAATTTTATAATGCAAAAACCTTCAAGAGTCGATAATAAATCAGGTCATTCGAGAGACGAGAGAAAAGGAAGACCCAATGGGTAATGGGATTACAACGGGAAAGATTTTCTCAACTAACAAGAATCTTTTAAAAGAGTGCAAAAATGTAGAATTAACAGTAAAGGGAAGATGGACATAGTAAAGATAAAGTTCGAGTGATACAGGTAGAAGGTTTAGGGGACGAGTTAATGGTTACGAAAATTTACTTAAGAAGTAGAGTAAATAATTCGAAAAGTCGAAGTCTTAAACAAACCAAGAAAAAAGTCTTAAAATTAAAGAAACGATTCCTTTAATTAAAAAAGTAGTTAATTAGAACAAGTAATCAAAATAGGGACTCGAGTAATTGCCTCTTCCGCTACCGTAGGGTGAGATCATGAGAACGGACCTTTTAGGGTACCTGTCTCCTCGGACCATCCGACGTCAGGTACCCCAGCGCTTCTCAGCCTGTACTGACTCGCTGGAGTGAAAGTGAAAAGTGAAAGGACGTAACCTCTTCGTTTACCGTTGGGTGAGGTCACAAGAACGGACCTCTTAGGGTCCCTGTCCCCTCGGACCACCCCCCGGTAGATAGCCCAGCGTGTCTCAGCCTGTGCTGACTTCGCTGAATCGTCGTCGTCGTCGTCGTCGTCTCGAGCAATTTAACGAAAGGACTCAAAGGAACGTCGAACAACTCAAAGAAGTACTGTCGATGAAAACTTAAGAGATTGTCTAAGATTATAAAACACTGAAATTCAAACTTAAGACTTCTTAACAGTAAAAGAAAAACACTATGTTGCAAAAACACCAAGAAGTACCACAAACTACTCAACAAGAAAACGACCACGTAAATTTCATCACTTTCGTGATTTATGATGCTTTCATCGTAAAGATGAACTCTATTTCGAGAGAAAAAAAGGATTGAACTAAGATTTCTCAGTTGCCCAACCCTTACTCTCCCGAAAGAAAATAAAGGGTCACTCACCGTGATATCGTGTTGTAAACCAAAGAGAAGAGACTCGACAAAGACCAACGTAGTGGGAGGAGGCGGAGACATTCTCCGAACCAGTTCACGAAACTAATCGTGACGACCACGGAAACCCCTACGACCGTGAAACGGACCTCGTGAGTCCACCACTCGTGAAGCCGTCGTAATTTCTAGACAAATCAAAGTCAAGGACGACGGTGTCCCCCTCTCTTTACCCTTCTGTCCCTCGGTCCCAGACGGAACTGGTCACGACAGTCGAAGGGTCCACGGTGTGACGTCCGGTCAGTCCCCGGCTTAGACACCCGTGGAGGTGTCAGCTTTTCTACACCATAGTCTACGGTGATGGAGATGACAAGTCGACCCAAAGGGACCACCGAGTCTACCATTTCTTAGACGGACAGTACACCCTTGGGTTCAAACTAGGGACCCAGACCTTTCAAGGGACCTCTTCCCTTACCGTTGGGTGAGGTCATACTAACGGACCTCTTAGGGGTACCTGTCTCCTCGGACCACCTGACATGAGGTAACCCAGTGTCTCAACCTGTCCTGACTCGCTGACTGTGGGTGGAGACGAAAAGTCAGTGAACACCGGTGTCCGTGGTGATGCCGACCCCCTGACGTGTGGTGAGAAGAACGACTAGGACCCAAGACACCCCGACGTCCGAGTAGACGGTACAGGTCCCCTGGTCCGATGTCCGTATCGGAGGTCACAAGGGGACCGAAATAGAGGAGACAAGGTGGGTGGAAACCTACATGTCTACACACCTTAAGAGATCGTAGGATCGTACCACCCACCTCCTTGGAAACAACTCAACACCTACGAGATAACCAACATCTAACTTTCCCTGTTTCCTTTACGGAGTGAGTTGGTACTACGACCGCAACAAGAGGGAACAAGAAAATAAGAAGTAGGATATTTGCGAAGGTCGGAAAGTGGGGT
Source organism: Capra ibex (assembly GCA_006410555.1). Taxonomy (NCBI): domain Eukaryota; kingdom Metazoa; phylum Chordata; class Mammalia; order Artiodactyla; family Bovidae; genus Capra; species Capra ibex. The sequence goes on from SJYO01020080.1 coordinate 67,523,107, forward strand.
AAAATGTCAAGAGGTTTTCTTCTGAGACGAAGTATCAAACAGACGAATCAAGTAAACACAGTGGATTTAACAGAAGAAATTATTAAAAAATTGTGAGACGTATCAATACTCCCAGGGTTCTTACAGTCTCAACCTCTCCCGGAATACTCAGAAGAAAGGTACCTAGTTAAGTGGTACTTTTGAAGATGTGACTCAAGGATGATATACAGTCTATGACACGATCCGTTCTTATTCTACATCAGGATCGGTCCCAACATAAACCAATCTTTAGTGATAAAGAGTCACATCGGATAAAGTGGAACTCTTTGACAAACATAATCTTTCTAAGACAAATGTAGATGTTATCTTAATATTTTGTCGGACGTACAAACCTCTTTCATTAAAGTGACCCCAACCTCGTATTGAACCATCTATTGATTGATAAGGACTCCGTCGGATTGTCGAAATTGACAATCTTTTAAAGTGACTAGTAAAGCAGTTTTAGTAAGACCATTTCACTTCAAACGTTTAAATGTTTTACAAGGAGAAAAAACGATCATTATAACAATGATTTCAAACGAAAAAGACTTTAAATAGTGTCGAAAGAAAACCAATCACAAAAGTACCTTGTAGAAAACCAAAACAAAAAAAAAAAAAAAATGAAAGTTAGAAAGACTTAGTATATAAAATTTATAAAGAGAATATTCGTCGTATTTAAACCTAAAAGAGACCTTGTAAATCAAGTGTTTGTGTGTCAAATCAAGTGAAGTGTTTGATGACTTTACAAAACCAAACTTAAATGGTAGATTGACGACCGGAAGATTAATAAAGTGAAAAGGGTACAAGGAAAATCTAACTAATATAAAATAAAAAGGTAAAGGAAGTCATAAAAGAGATAGAATCATCAGAATGTAAGAAAATGATGAAAAAAAACAATATTATTTCTAATGTCGTTCGTATAAACTGTATGGTTTCAGATTATTTTCAATTGTAAAAATGAGAAGGTTCTATGACGTCTTTGAAATGGAACGATGAGTCATACAAGACCCTGGTCGTCGTATTTATAGCGGACCCTCCAACAATTTTAAGTTTTAGAGGTCAGGGTGAGATCTGGAAAACTAATTTTAGTTTACTAAATTGTTCTAGGGATCCACTAAGTATACAACTTTCAAACTCTTTATAACGAAATACCGTGGAATTGAGGTAAATGTAAAAATATTAAGTATATGTTAAAAACGTATAAATACAAAATTTGACGGTTCTATGGAATGATAACAAAGACTACTAGTAGTAAGTGAATATAAATGGTTGTTTATATATGAAAAGTAAATACAAATAAGGAAAGACATAAACTGAAAAGTGGGTTCTAGAAAAACGAAAACGGACGTCGTATATATGTAGAAATGACATCGAGAAGTATCAAAAACAAAGTTTTGAATAAAGGAACCGTAAATTTTTGGAAATAATACCTGCAACTACACACGGCTCAACGACGTCAGTACAGGTTGAGAAACGCTGGGATACCTGATATTGGTCGTGTTGGAGGAGACACGTGTCCTAAGAGGTCCGTTCTTTTGACCCTACCCAACGGAAGGGGAGGAGGTCTCCTAGAAGGATTGGGTCCCTAACTTGGTGACAGAGAACAGAGGATTTAACCGTCCACCCAAGGAATGGTGATCACGGGGAATAATACCTGTAAAAGTTTGTGTATATTTTTATCTCTCTCAAGTCAAGTAAAAACGAGTCAGCACAGGCTGAGAATCACTGGGGTACCTGACGTCGTACGGTCCGACAGGACAGGTAGTGGTTGAGAACCTCGAACGAGTTTGAGTGTAGATAACTCAGCCACTATGGTAGGTTGGTAGAGTAGGAGACAGCAGGGGAAGAGGAGGACAGAAGTTAGAAAGGGTCGTAGTCCCAGAAAAGGTTACTCAGTCAAGAAGTGTAGTTCACCGGTTTCATAACCTCAAAGTCGAAGTTGTAGTCAGGAAGGTTACTTATAAGTCCTGCCTAAAGGAAATCCTACCTAACCAACCTAGAGGAACGTCAGGTTCCCTGAGAGTTCTCAGAAGAGGTTGTGGTGTCAAGTTTTCGTAGTTAAGAGCCACGATCGTAAGAAACATCAAGTTGAGAGTGTAGGTATGTACTGATGACCTTTTTGGTATCGAAACTGATCTATCCGGAAACAGTCGTTTCATCATAGAGAAGAGAACTTATACGACAGATCAACCAGTATCGAAAAGAAGGTTCCTCGTTCTTAGAAAGTTAAAGTACCGACGTCAGTAGTAGACGTCACTAAAACCTCGGGGGGGTTTTATTTCATAGAGTGACAAAGGTAACAAAGAGGTAGATAAACGGTACTTCACTGTCCTGGTCTACGGTACTAGAAGTAAAAAACTTACAACTTAAAGGCCTACGGTACTAGAAGCAAAGAACTTACGACTTAAGATTCGGTTGAAAAGGGGAGATGAGAAAGTGAAAGTAGTTCTCCGAGCAATTAAGACGAAGTGACATTCCCACTACAGTAGACGTATAGACTCCAATAACTATAAAGAGGGTCATTAGAACTAAGGTCGAAGACGAAGTAGGTCACACCGTAAAACGTACTACATAAGACGTATATTCAATTTACTCGTCCCACTGTTATTTGTCGGAACTACACGAGGAAAAGGTTAAACCTTGGTCAGGTAACAAGGTACAGGCCAAGATTGACAACGAAGAACTGGACGTATGTCTAAAGAGTTCTCCACCCAGTCCACCAGACCATAAGGGTAGAGAAAGTCTTACAAGGTGTCAAACAACACTAGGTGTGTCAGTTTCCAAAACCGTATCAGTTATTTCGTCTTTATCTACAAAAAGACCTTGAGAGAACGAAAGAACTACTAGGTTGCCTATAACCGTTAAACTAGACACCAAAGAGACAGAAAAGATTTAGGTCGAACTCGTATACCTTAAAGTGCCAAGTGCATGACAACTTCGAACCGAACCTCTTAAAACTCGTAATGAAACGATCGTACACTCTACTCATGTTAACACGTCGTCAAACTCGTAAGAAACCGTAACGGAAAGAATCCCTAACCATACTTTTGTCTGGAAAAGGTCAGGACACAGGTGACGACTCAAAAGGTTTAAACGACTATAACTCACGTCGTGAAAGTGTCGTAGTAGAAAATCCTAAACTTTGTAGAGTTGACCTTAAGGTAGCAGAGGTGATCGAAACAAGCATCACTACGAAGGATTCCGGGTGAACTGAAGTGTAAGGTCCTACAGACCGAGATCCACTCACTAGTGTCGTAGCACCAATAGACCCGATAATCGAGAAAAAACATATCAAGAAGACACATAAAAACGGTGGAGGAGAATTATAGAAGACGAAGACAATCCAGGTATGTTAAAGACAGGAAATAACGTACCCTCCGTCACCAGTTCTAGTAGGGGTTCTTTTTCTTTACGTTTTTATCTCTCTTATTGTATTATTTGGACTAAATGGGTAGGGGTTAATGACTATACACCGGTTAGTAAAGAAAAAATATGGAGTAAATATAGGATAGGGGACTGTGGTATAGTAAAGTAGACATTTATAAAGTCACATATAGATACTTTATTTTCTTGAGAAAAGAAATATTGTGTTGGGGTTATAATAGACTGGTTTTTTTTTAATTATGATTTAAGGATTATAGTTGTTTATAGGTCACAAGTGTAAAGGGCATAGGGGAATATCTAAAGTCAGATAAAAGTTGATTTCATAACGAACGTAGAATATGGGAGGGTCAAGAGGTAACAGACGTGTTCGTATAAAATAAAACTTCTTAAAAACGATAAACAAACTATTTCAAATAGTCAGACTTAAAACGTCAAGTTAAAATACAATGATAAATTTTACCAGGAGTTACGGAATATGAAGGATATATAATCACCTATTTGTGTCTTTGAACCATTAAAACAACTATTATAACAATAAAAGTAAACCTTCCTATATTATGGACTAAAAGGGAGGAAAATTTTTATGGCTTACAACCACTAGTAACGTATCTAGATAATTAAGAAACTCCCAACTTTTTACTAATATTATAGTAAGACAGTAAAAATTTTTAAACTGATTATCAATTTTACAAGATATTTCCCTTCAAATAGTATTAGTTGTTCAGTAAATAAGTGGTTATTCCATATCTAGAATTAAAAAATTTTTTTAACCGTCTTATTTAGGAACTAAAATAAGTGATCAAAAGTTTTATTGTTTGACTGGGTGTCGTAGACTCCTCGGACCGTCCGATGTCAGGTACCCCAGCGTTTTCTCATCCTGTACTGAATCGTCGACTTGTTTTTGGTGGTGTCGTAGACGGTGTCCACTAGTCACACCCAGCAAAATTCGTCTATTTTATTAAAATTTAGTAACCAAATTTGTATAATCTATACAAAGATAGGTAAAGTCAATAATAGGGACAACTACGTGTTTAATGGGAGAGAAACCGACTGACCCCTATATGACTGTGTTGGAATTAAAGAAACTGTGGAAGGATTCGATCCTGTTTGATCAAGTCAAGTCAACGAGTCAGCATAGACTGAGAAACACTGGGGTACTTAGCGTCGTGCGGTCCTGAGGGACAGGTAGTGGTTGAAGACCTCAAGTGAGTCTGAGTACAGGTAGTTCAACCACTACGGTAGGTCGGTAGAGTAGGAGACAGCAGGGGAAGAGGAGGACGGGGGGTTAGAGAGGGTCGTAGTCTCAGAAAACGTTACTCAGTTGAGAAGCGTACTCCACCGATTTGATGACCTCAGAGTCGAAATCGTAGTCAGGAAGGTTTCTTGTGGGTCCTGACTAGAGGAAATCTTACCTGACTAACCTAGAGGAACATCAGGTCCACTGAGAGTTCTCAGAAGAGGTTGTGGTGTCAAGTTTTCGTAGTTAAGAAACCGTGAGTCGGAAGGAGTGTCAGGTTGAGAGTGTAGGTATGTACTGATGACCTTTTTGGTAACGGACTGTTTAGTTCTGTCACATAATTTTTCGTCTCTATAATAAAATGACTGTTTCCAGGTATATCAGTCTCGATACCAAAAAGGTCATCAATACATGACAATACACTCTCAATCTGGTATTTCTTTCGACTCGTGACTTCTTGACCACGAAAACTTAACACCACAACCTCTTCTGAGAACTCTCAGGGAAGGTTGACGTTCCTCTAGTTTGGTCAGTTAGGATTTCCTTTATTTGAGACTTATAAGTAACCTCCCTGACTACGACTTTGACTTCGAGGTTATGAAGCTGGTGGACTACACTTCTCGACTGAGTAACCTTTTCTGGAACTACGACCCTTTCTGACTTCCGTCTTCCGTAGTCTCCTTCTCTACTAATCTATCGTAGTAACTGAGTTACCTGTACTTAGACTCGTTTGAGACCCTCTATCACCTCCTGTCCCCTCGGACCGCACGACATCAGATACCCCAACGTTTCTCAGTCTGTGATGAATCACTGACTTGTTGTCAATAAGATAAAAATTAAACCATTCCTTTGAGGTATGACTCTAAACGATATTCTCATCTAGGGTTCACAAGAGTTGTGTGTGTGTGTGTGTGTGTGTCTGTGTGTGTGTGCTCATCTAGGGTTCACAAGAGTTGTGTGTGTGTGTCTCAATTGATACTCTCCACTACCAATACGATCAAACTAACACTATTAGTAAAGTGTCACATATACATGTAGTTTTGCAGTGTGACATGGAGAATTTGTATATATTATAAACAGTTTTTATCGGTGTCAAAAAAAAATTTCCTATGTTTCAGTCTTTACTCCGGAAAGTTTACTTACGGATCCTTCAAACACCAAAAGGTCCGGGGGTCATCACGTACTCTAAGAAGAGAAAGTCCTCGTAGACTTTCCTTTGACTGTGTAGCATTGCCCTAGGATCTTACAATGTTGACTCCCTCACGAATGTCTAATGGTTGGGAGTGACGTTGTTCAAATAGTCATCTTTCCAATTCACCACAGGACTCCGGGACTCTTCAAGTGTCGTTTCGGTCCTGATCCTGGGTCCAGAGGAATGAGGACAACTAAAGAAATGAGCACCGAAACGACGTCACAAGCCAAGTACAAACAAATTCTTAGACTGAGTCTAAATTGTCCCTCCTTTTGTGCACTAGAAAGACGGAGAACCATACACCCACTCTAAAAAGTTTAGGGATGGGATTGTACCGTATCGGGTTACAGGAGAGTCTCTACAGAGGTTTAAAGGTCTCACATCCTCCACCGATACCAAGAAGACCTACGGAAATTTCCTGCCCCACAGAGCACGCGAAGGAGAGGTGTGGTGCACCGGTCTCGGACTGTGAGTCTGGGTCCGTATACGTGCTCTGGATAGGTTCTTATGACCCATGGAGGACGACGTCCAATGTCTTCAATGGAATTAATACGTGAAATTCAAAATTAACAGAAGATCCACACGTTTGAAAATAGGGATGGTTCGAAGTAGGTAAGAAATCTTTGACTTCCGACTTAGTCGTGTGGTTTAAAGAAGTTGAATTTTTCACTTCTCATTACAGACGTGTAGTGACCACGAGGAACCCACAGACCGTGACTGTGTCACAATTTTGTCTCGTTTCTCGTTAAAACGAATCCGTTTTTACTCACATAAACCCTTTTCCTGAACGTTAAACCCTGTTCGTTCGATACAACTTTGTATTCGTTCAGTCGTCTTGTTTCACTTCCCGACAAAGTTTGCTTTCAAACAAACTCCTCTTACTCTAAAGTTTCGCCACCACAGAAGAGTAACCGACTTCGTATCCCGTCGAATCTCAACGGTTCACTCTCTCCTTTAGAAGGAAGAAGGACGATTTAATGTGCTCGTCGTTGCGCACCCTGCACACTCTCGGGAGGAGAGCACCGAAGGGTTGAGGTTAAAACCTAACCCAAAGGAATCGTGTAAAAGTGTCATCATATTTATGTATTACCTCTAGTGAATCTGAGGGACATTGTAAACGGTTTCTTCTTTCACATCAGATCCAAGACCAGGTCCCTTTGAATTTATCAATAGAGAGAATTTAGTCAAATTATCAGTAACTTTTAACACAGAATCGAAATTTATTGGTCGACTTAAAGACGTCTTAGTTTCAGTAACTTTTAACACAGAATCGAAATTTATTAGTCGACTTAAAGACGTCTTAGTTAAAGATGTAGTACCGATCAGATCGTTTGTTTTAATCTATTTCTTTGTGTGGAGTATTTCGATTTTACAAGTTATTTACAATCAATAATAACTACGGATAAAAGTTGTAGGTACCTTATGTACACACCACGTCTGACAAAAACCGGAGTACCTCATATTAGTAAGCCTAATAACACACTTGTAAGTGCGTGGACAAAAAGAGAGTTTATTTAGTTGGTTCGATAGTTGGTGGTGTGTGTTTTGTTTCGGTAAAGAGATTACCTAAATCTGAACCCTTATGAACAACTTATGTGACTCAACTTATGTAACTCAATTACATGATCCGTAGTTATATGCGAAGGGACCATCGAGTCGACCATTTCTTAGACGGGCGTTGCGTCCTCCGGGGTCAAGCTAAGGACCCAGTCCTTCTAGGGGACCTCTTCCCCGTCGGATGGGAGAGGTCATAAGAACCCGAAGGGACCGTGTCTGCCATTTCTTAGACGGACGTTACACCCTCTGGGCCCAAACTACGGTCCCAACCTTTCTAGGGGACCTCTTCCTGTACCGTTGGGTGAGATCATAGGTCATATGAACGGACGTCTTAGAGGTGCCTGTCTGCTAGGACCGTCCGATGTCAGGTACCCCAGTGTGTCTCAGCCTGTGTTGACTCACTACTTGGTGTCGTGTGTCCGTAGTCATATTACAATATATACCAATGTCATTGGTCACATTTTCTTTTTCGATGACAATAATTTACTGTAAAGTCCCAATTGAAATATGTCTTTTTTGTTTACTTACAAGGGTCTTGAGGGGTTCAGGAACTTACGTCATTTCTTTTGTCTCTCTCTCTCTCTCTGGTGTCTCTGGTGACTACGTTGTTTACTCACTGAAATAATTCTCTTTTACTGTTCCAACCACAAACGGAGGTTAGTGAGTCCTTTTGTTCGTGTGTCTGAATATGTTATGAAACCAAATTTTTAATAAGTATTATAGTTACAATTCGGACTGCAATTTCCTTAGTTTACCCTACGTTCCACATTTTTTACTTCGTGACTTTGTGTTCGAACGTATCTACTTGTCTACCTCTACACATTCGCCGTGACTGCCCTCCGGACTCATGACCTCTCCGTAGTGGTGGAGTCGGCGGGTTCTGTGCTCTTGCAGAGGTCGTGGTGCAAAAGAGTGAAAGAGGTTTCTCCAGTACTCGTCCTTACGCACGACATACTTCCACTTAACTTTGGCAGACAAAGGTATTCGGAGCAGGTCTTCCTACGCGTATATGGGCGGTCGTGGGTCATAGTCAGTGGAAATTCCGTAGGTGTCACAGAGAGTCAAAGTAATTAGAGATCTGTCCGTACACTAAACTCCACCGGAGGAGAAAAAGACTTGACTCCGGTCATTGAGATAAGGTAATTCCAAGACAAGTTAAGACACTTCATTGATACAGTTTCGACGGAAAGGGGATCCCGAACCGATGTTTGACCATTCAGGAACCCTATTGTAGAGTGAACAAATTTGTAGGTGTAAGATTTACAGTTTCCCGAAATAACGGTTTCGTAGGTTTTGGAAAACCCGTGACACGTCAATTAGAGAGAGTTCTCGCATGAAAAGGTTTTAAACTCTGTTTACTGTCGCGTGGAGTTTAAAGGACTCGTTGAACTAAGTATACTTTTTGAGGACATGAAACATTAAGTCGTGGAGAGTCCTATGTTGTCACACAACCCTACCTAAGAAGAATTCCTGGTGGCGTAAATGTCTCTTAAGAGTGAAACCTTATAGTAAAGATATGGGATAGTAGAGTATTATGAAGTACTTGTTTATGATGGAACGAAAATTCTCCGTCCATCTTTTATGTCGATATCGACCCTTCACTGTAAACCGAAAGTCAACTACCGTTTGGACTTCAATGTCGGATGTTCCTAAGGTCGTCGATTAAGTTACTCTTTAAAATTTTTAAGATTGTAGTTTTTGGAAGGGTAATATAGATTGTCGATCTTTGATAAAATCGTCAATACCAGGTTTTGAGTCCCGTTGTTTTCGAAGAGGGTTCGTATACTCCACATTGTCATATAGGAGAGTGGAAAGAGAAGCAACAGGAATTAGGAACGAGAAGACACTTCCTTTACAGTGAGTCTGGGACAGAAAGTTAAGAAGGTAAGAAAGTTATACTTGGAGTCGTTACTCAGTGTCCCGTGATTCAATATGTTAATTGAGACAGGAATAGACTTTGCGACTTTAGTCGTGTCACGGTCGAGGAATCCGATATGTGTAAATGAGTTTTCACTCTCTTTGTAAAAGATCAGACGACTCTTATGTGTTTTTGTAAGTTCAGATAATCCTTGTATAAAGATCCGTCACAAGTGTTTATAAATTCCCGTCTCTCTCACTAGAAATCGTGGTCTGTAGAGGTGTTCAGTTGTACTAATGAATCTACTGCGACATAATGAGACACCGTAGTTTACGTTTGGATTTTTTGGTGAGACCACAGAAGGGATGGGATCGTTTTCAAAAAGACTAAAAGAGAACTTTCATTATTTTATCTTTGTGAAAAGTGTAGTTGTTTAGAGGGTAAACTCATTTACAGAGACAAAACAAAGTCAAAGGAGGAAAAAACAATTGCATACATACGTAAAGTTATGTATTCTCACAATCGTTTTAAAAATGTCTCATTGACTGAAGTGACGTATTGTCTTGGAAACCTTTGTAGAAGATGTGTTTGTGGTATCCTTTACTTCTGTCAGTTGAGAGTTGATAAGTCCTTCACTAGTGGACTTCTTATACGAGTCCTTTAAGAGTGAGAGGTTGGTGGTCGTAAGGACTAGTACGGTGACGAGTAAGTGTCTGACTCTCCGTTAGACTTTACTTTACTGTGTGGAATAGTCACGCATGCAGTGGGTATCGAGCCACCTTCAGGTTTTGCAGACTACTGTTCCTCCAAACCCCGAGTGGACACTTAGACTATGGAGTTACCTCTCAACTGTCAGTGAGTAGATATCCTTTATGTCATGTGACTGGAGCCAGTCTTAGTTTGATTAAATTCCGTTATGACGAGGAGTGTCTGTAACGACTGGATTCACATTCAGAGTATTCTCTTCACTGACGCATGTTCACTCCCAAAGAAAGAAATGGGAAGGCAAGAACTAAAGAGATCTTTATTTAGATGGTGAAGATTACTCTCAATTTGTAGTCCCCGTTGTCGTCGGGGTCGACAAGGGAAACTTTTATAATACATGGTGGTCCCTACTGTCTCTGAGAACGACCTCTTGGGGCCCACTGTGACGCGGGGCGTGTCGTGATAGTCCTGTCAGAGACCACAGCATCCGGTGGATGCTGTCTACTCCCTCTTTTTTCTAGGATAGTGGTCATTCTGGTTGTTAATACCGAAATTCTGTGTCCGTGGTGGTCTGTCTTCCTTTTTGTGAAATAGATCAGTGAGGAGACTGAGACGCGACATTCGTCATCTGTTTTCATAGTAATTTTTGCAAGAAAAAAAAAAAAAAGAAAAACGAGTTTGTCGTCTAAAAATAAAAACATACAAACCAAGATTTTTTGACTACAATAGTCTTATACTGTGTGATGCATTGTCACTTTAGATGGACTTCCCAAAGGAAAGACGTAACTTCAGGGGTTGTGTTTGGTTTCCCTTTGTTCGGAAACTCTCGTTCAAGACAAAACAAGAGTCAAGAAGTCTTTCGACGAATGTACCGTCAGAGCACGGAAATTGTCCGACTCCTGTAATGTTAGTGGTGTCAATGGAAAGTTCTTTTAGTTGTGACTTATTTACTCATTAGAGGGGGTTGCACTAAAAATATATTTCCGTTGTGAGTAATTTTTAGTTCCGGGCTTTTACAATTGGTGAGTACACCATTTGGTTTACGTGGTATAATATGGTCCCTAAAGATTTGTCGTTAAACCGTGTTCTGTTTTAAGCCTCTTATAGTCTGTCGTAATTTCTTTTTATTAATAGTCAATTTACAATTCAAAATATGACTTTTCAGGGCTGTAACACGCTTCCCATACCTGTTTCAGTCGTTACCTAAATAAGTAGCAGGTCAAGACGACGTCCGGTGCGTTTTTTTTCCCCTTTTGTCCAAACCAAGGATTAAAAGAGTTCGCTCAAGTCACCTCGTGTTCCGGGTTCCAGTACGAAAAACCTTATACAACTAGATCTAGGTTCACCGGTGACGATAAGATCTTTCCAAAAGGAAACCCCTCGTAGATAGGCATAAAAAAGATGAAGTCTACGAAGGGATACTAGTTTTGGGTACTTCAGAAAAGACGTCAAGCAGACGACGACCAATAACGTTTAAGTGAACTATTTATAATTCAGTGACACACGTTTCAGTGGAAGATTTTTAGAGTTACAGTAAAATTTCGTACACTTCGTTGACAGGGCAGCGGGTTATTTTAATACAGATTGTTGTTAGACTGTTATGTCAGTGTAAAAAAAAAGTTGAGTCTTGTAAATTTGACTGGGAAAAGATTGGAACGAAGGTCCACTACTGAATGTTTTTCAATCCAACCCCACTACGCCACAGGTACAGGTCGTCGGAGTACTGTTCCGAGGCGTCGTGTGACATGAGTAAGTCATTGTGACTACAATTGCCCCAGACCGGGGACCCTCTTGTCTCCATATCTTTGTCCTTCTAAAAGGTTCCGGTCTTACTAATGTAGTGTTGTAATTTCGTATTATGTGATACCTAGATTTTTAATTTGACACACACAAGGTCGTCATCCTTTTCTTTATTTTATTTACGAAGGTATAAATATATTTTTACTATTCACCTTTCGTCTCTTGTGTCACTTCTACAAACCGTCAAAGAATTTTATTTCACGATCAACGGAGATTTACCCCGAAGAGGTCACCGCGTCACCATTTCTTAGGTGGACGTTACGTCCTCTGGGTCCAAGCTAGGGACCCAACCTTTCTAGGGGACCTCATTCTTTACCGTTGGGTGAAGTCATAAGAACGGACCTTTTAGGGTACCTGTGTGTGTCAACGAGGATGTCAGAGTTTTAGTTGTTATTAATTGTTAATGTGATAAACTTACTCTTATTCTCCTTAAGTTGACCAACAAACTACACGGAAGAATAAGTGTCCTTTTCTTAATGAGAGTATGAGGAATTTTTTACAAACGAAATGTTTTTTTTAATTAATTTAATTTTATAAATTTTTGAGACTAGAAAATTTTTGTAATTTTTTTTATTACTTAAAAGTTATGTCTACAACTTAACACACATTACTCCCTTTATGATGGAAACCAGTGAATGATTGTATCGACTTTGTGATTATAGGACCAATACACATTTCACTGGACTGTAAAAAACTCATTTTATGTGGGTCAATCGTAAAATGTCATTATTTATACTAACGTACTTCATCATGTACTCTCCTATTTACCTCCTAAACTTTTCTTCTTGACTACTAACATACTCTATCTTTTTATTTGTAAATATTTTATTTTTATACCGTTTACTACAACAGGTAAACGGACTAAAAGTTTATTTTTATGTAACAAAAAGAAAAGAAATTTCGATGATATTTTTTGAAAATTTTTGTACTTCGTTTAGTGTCCCGTCTGTTTCTTTTTATATCGTAATGATACTTAGTTTTCCGGATTGGAAACTATAACTTTTGTAGAAGACCTTAAACTAAATTCCGATCGTGGAGGTAAACCAGAGGAGAACGGATAAATTGACTTCTAAAAAGAAGGAGTCAGTAAAGTAGGACCTGTACGTTTCAATACAAGAAAAGGGAAATGGATAAAGAGGTTTTACTGATGTTGGAATTCCTAAAATAAAGATCTAATAATAAAAGAGTTTTGAATTGAGAATTCATAGGAAACGAATTCAAGTATGTTAGGTTTTTGATACTTTAATTTGGATAAGGAGTTTTACTTTTTGGGTTTAGGAGACTCTTCGATCAGATTTTTTGAAGTACTTATAACAGGTTGATCTTTCTGATAAAGTTTTCTGTTCCGGTTGTCTTCCGTCAAGGGTCGGTCTTTCCTTACCTAATCGTTGAAAAAAGAGTTCATATTTATACGACTTATACGTTGTACTGACTATAAATACAATTGATTGACCATACCTTTTTCTTCGTAAAGGTACTCCGATCTTCTAATTGTTTTTAAGGTCTAAAGGACTTCTCCCCAAATTCCAGACCGTGTTTCCTTAGGTTGTGGGTACACAGTGATTGCATACACGTCCTGGTTTATTAACCTACTTCTTGAAGAAATAGTTGAAGCTCAGGTTAATTAGACGAATAACTGTCTATATGTTGTAAAAAAACTCTCCAACGGTTGGTTACGACGATACAAAATATACGTTCTCCTTTTTAAGTTAGAATGTCGGTCTCTTTTACTGTCGCAGTAATGAATGTATTTGTAGAAAGGTTAAGATTAAGGGAACCGAAATATGTATTTACATTTTATTCTCTTCCCTATGTTTTAAAAAGTAAAAATTAACTAGAACGTCTGAACTCAATTTTGAAGAATCTTAATTTAAAAACGGTTATTCATGATTTTTTACCAAGTTGTGGGTCTCCGAAATCGTAAGAACGATAACACCTCCGTTATCGTCTCTGCCACAATCATTTACTGTAGATCCGGTTTAGAAGGGTCTTCCCACACATTCCTATGTATTTTGGAGATGTCAGAAATATCAGTCAATGTATAAAGTTGACAAGGAAAAATAAAAAGAAAAATTTATGAAGTACCAACACTAAAAAAAGAAAGGGACTTATCGTTTTTTTTTTTTTTTTTTCGTTTTCAGAGAATAGAAAATTACATAGTATGTGATTACGTGTTTTTTCCGATAAAGAATATAAGAAAATAAGACGTAACGTAGGTTTGTAATACAAAATGAAGTTAGTAATGGAGGTGTTTTAGGATTGACGATTCATTTCGGATAAGTAATTTATAGTTATGAGGTATGGATTACTTTTACCGTAAAATATCTCGAGAATCTATGATATGGGGTCCTACATATACGAGGTATCTCTACCGGTTATAAGTCTTCGATCTAAAAGAACATGACGGGTTCACTAGTCCTTATTGGTTTTATAAAATTTACTTACTTTTTATAAGTACCAGGTTTTTTGTGAACTCCTATTTAGAGTCCTTATGTTTTATCTCCGTCTTTTTTTATTCGCACCTTACGCAAGACATAGTAGGTCATTAAAACGATGTCACTCAGGCAAAAGTTCCGTCTAAGGATCCAAAAATGCCAAATATTACCTTTGGACTCCTCTCTTCCTTTTTCCTTCTTTTTGCTAATTCCTTTTTTAGAGACTCTACGACAAAAAGAGGGACAAGTTTATTTTGTTACAATAGATATAAAGATACGTAAAGTTTACCAAGTACACAAAACAAACAAGAACCAACATTCGTATGTTTAACCGAGAGGGATAGACACCCAAGAGGTAGGTCGTACCTAACTTTTATAAGTCCTTTTTTTTAGGGTCTTTCAAGTTCAAAACTTAAACTGTATGCAAACTTCATAAATGTCTCGTAAATGTGACATAATATGTAATAATTATATTCATTAGATCTCTACTGAATTTCAAATCCCCTCCCACATTCATCCAGTATACGTTTATTATACTGTAAAATATATTCCCCCGAATTCTTAGGTCCCTAAAACTTTAGGAGCCCTTAAGACCTTGGTTAGACCTTGGTTCCATGGATCCCTTTGACATTAGTTACACAACCAAATCATAATGCATATTTTACATACCGTTCCTGTCCTTACGTGGAGGATTTTCATTACGAACATATATTAAACTCTTTCTTTATTTGTTCCCTACGACTTTTCCAGTGGTTGACTACTTTTAGCATCACATACCCAACAAAACTATTACAAGTTGATTGGAGTAGAAAAACAGAATAAAAGTTGTAACCTATTTACGTCCTACTATCCCCTCGTCCTCCTCTCGAAAAGTCATAAAAATAAAAATTAACCTCCTATTGTTCCTCTCTAAATTTTTTTTTTTATCTTACGGACCGTTTTGTACAGGAGTTTTTAGGATTAAATTACACAGGCCTCACCGTGGACACGTGACCATAGAACATACAGTAACGTCTTTTCTTTTAAATTCATTCGAAGCTTTCCATTAGTAATCTAAACCCTTTTCTATTACTTTTGTAGTGGATTCTTTAGAAGTTTTTTGTATTTTTTATTTTTTGTAGTTGATTATTCTGGATTATAAACACTTCAGGTAACGTTAGACGAAAGTACATAAAATGAATATATTAAGACTGTTACGACTGTGGTAATTTGAGTGGATATGAAAATCTACTCGTTTAATTATACTCTTTGAGGTAAAAGTAATAGAGTAAAATACTGACAGTATTTTAATGTGTAATTCAGTTACGGATAGCAACCATTTCCTCTGTCTGGACTAATAAGGAAAGTAAAATTTCTAGACCAGGTTGAATCTAGAGTACAAGAAAGGAGTGAAAGAAACAGGGTAAAAAGAAGACACACTTCACAAAGACCCCTACACATACGCATAGACACATGAAATTAGATTAATTCTCTCTCAGTACCCGTCTACCCTTTGTTGTCGGTCCTGTCATTTTCAGGTTGTCTAGATTTACCCCCTGTATCGGTAGATAATTCTTAGACTATTTTCGATACTTGAGAGGAACCTCTTTTACGTTTATTTATGACAACTGGGGACTTGTTACGTCCCCCTCAATCTCCGTGACTGGGAAACGTATCCACTTTTAGGTGCATGTTAAATGTCTCCGGGAGACATATAAACAAACGACCGAGTTGGTTGTACCTACCACATCATGATGTCATAAGTGATGTCCTTCTTTTTTTTTTTTTTAGGTACATATTTACCTATGTGCTCGTCAAGTTTTGACACAACAAGTTTCGAGTTGATTCACGTGTGTCTTTTAGAAGGTAAGTTAAGTTCCACAGACGAAAGACAAAAATTTAGAAAAAAAATTTATTTACTTCTTATTTACAATACTGGTTGGATCTGTCGTGTAATTTTTCGTCTCTATAATGAAACGGTTGTTTCCAGGCAGATCAGTTCCGATAACAAAGAGGTCATTAGTACATACCTACACTCTCGACCTGATATTTCTTTCGATTCGTGGCTTCTTAACCACGAAAACTTGACACCACAACCTCTTCTGAGAACTCTCAGGGAACCTGACGTTCCTCTAGTCAGGACGCACAAGTGACCTTCCCGACTACAACTTCGACTTTGAGGTTATGAAACCGGTGGACTACGTTTCTCGATTGAGTAAACTTTTCTGGGACTCCGACTCTTTCTAACTTCCGTCCTTCTCTTCCCCTGCTGTCTCCTACTCTACCGACCTACCGTAGTGACTGTGTTACCTGTACCCAAACCCACCTGAGACCCTCAACCACTACCTGTCCTCCGGACCGTTCGACGCCAAGTACCCCAGTGATTCAACCTGTGATGACTCGCTGAATTGACTTGACTTGACTTGTATTACTAGAAGAGGTCACCTAGAAGGGTTGGGTCCTTAGTTTGGTACTAGAGGATATAATGTCCGTCTAAGAAGTGGTTGACTTGATAGTCTCTTCGGGAGATTATTTACTTCTTATTATATTACTAGACGAGTTTTCTGATTGAATAAAAATGTGAGATCACTAGATATTATATCGTGGACCGAAAAGGTGATATCGTACCGCTAATAATTTTTGCTAGAATGTCGACTGGTGTATGTAAACAGAATGGAAATACTCTTCTGAGACTGAAACTCATCACTGCACACCTTAATACGACCAAAGGTCTTCCTCACATTAGGTTTGGGAGTCGTAGACAGTACCGTCCACCACCACCGGATTTTTTTCAGTTCTAAATTTCTCTGTGAGATACATCACTACTGATGTTAAGGTGGGGAGTGACCTAGAGAATCTTTTGTATCAAAGTCACCTCTACGTTTCGGCCTTATAAAGTCTTAGGAGTACCATCAAGGATCGGTCAACATATTGGAACCTATTTAATAAATTGAACAAACAAAACTACGTGTATTAAGTTATTTTTGTTCATAGAAGACCCCTAGATTGTTCACACTCCGTGACCACCCGAAGGGTCCACCGAGTCTGTCATTTCATAGACGGACGTTACGCCATCTGGACCCAAACTAGAGACCCAGTCCTTCTAGGGGACCTCTTCCTTTACCTTTGTGTGAGGTCATAAGAACGGACCTCTTGGAGTACCAGTCTCCTCGGATCGCCCGATGTCAGGTACTCTAGCGTTTCTCAGCCTGCGCTGACTCGCTGAGTATGTAAGTGCAAGTAAGTGACACGATTCCGTATCTATTTGTTTCTAATTATCTATACTAGTGACGGTAATTACTCTTTATATAAAACAAAAGCGTCCAAAGTAGTTCTTTTTCTCTTTCTTTCCTTTTCTGTCTTACCCCCCTCTTTCATTAATTCCCTCTCTTCCGTCGTCGATTCTCCCCTCCCTCTACCTTGTAACCAGGTATGTCCTTTAAATCTCGTTTCAAACAATTTGGTGATCCACCGTCTCATCTCGAATCTCTTCCTTTCCTGGCAACATTATGTACACGTTGAAGTACAGTTTTGTTCTGTTGACATTTTTTTTTTTACCCTTTAAAAATTGTGAGGTTTGAAAATAATAAAATTAATATATTGTCTAAAAACGTCTGTGAACCGTAACTATTTCGATATTTTGTTTTAGAGAGTAAAAAAACCACAAAGGGTTTCCACACGAGTTTAACACACAATTCTCGTACCTTAGTAATCAAATATTTATAATCTTTAATTTATTCACAAAAAGAAAGTAATAAGTGTCTGTAAATCTTGTAAGTGGAAATTTTTCATTGTATTCAGAATCGTCCATTTCAACTCTGTTTCGTTAGACTGAGGTCTTAATTCTGACAATTGATTTCTTCATTGAATGTGAGTTCTTTTGTCCTAAATATTAGTCCCACCGTCCCAGAGATAAAATGAGAAAAATAATAGGAGTAATCTACTGGTTTATGATCTCTTTGTGTTCGGTTGACCATCAGTCTTTTTGAGTAGTGGTTCCTTTCCCTACGACTTCACAACTTGTTTCAAATCCTACAGTTGTTTAGGAGATCCTATCGGGGGTACTCCTATTTGTCTAGTCGGATCCTACGGGAGTCAATAGACCGTACGACAAAATAATTAAAAAACGAGTACACCTCTTGTTTAGAACCCAATTACGAAGGTCCCCAAGATGGTTTAATAGACAACGTGACCTCTGTCAATAAAGTCGAGCCCCATAAATTTAAGTTTCAACCTTTTTAGAACGATTGATTATCAAACAAAATATCAAAGACTACATAATCCTAATGGACAAAGGTTGACAAGACTACTTTACTAAATATAGAAATTCGATCACTATTTTGGTTTATATGAAGTCTTAAGTGAGTTTTGAGTAAAGAAGTTCTTCGGAAGGGTCTGTGGGTCTGATCCAATTTACAGAGGAATACGAGAAGATTGTTGGACGTAAAAAGTAGGAATCGTAAATTGTGTTAGTATCATCAATCAACGTATTAAAAGACAAATCTAATATTTAAAGAATTCTCGTTCTTTTAAAAACAACTGACGGTGAATGAGACCCAGACCCGTTAATAATACCTCGAGTTATTTATGACCTATTTACTTATTCACGTCTTTTTATATAAAGTATAAGTATTCTTGTGACATCCTTGGTTTACTATAAATATTTTAGGAATTCAAAAAGATTCTCTTTTATGTTTTTGTTTTATGGTTCATCGTAATAATTATATTTTAGGATATCAATTTTGTCAAATCTTGAATCCAATTTTGAAAAAGGTTAATGTTTCTTAACCTTAATTAAGTCTAACTGTTGATCAAAAGACAAAAAATCTCATCTTTAGAAATTACCTGTTGCTTTTGCTGAAAATTGGTACTGACAATATTCGAGAGGTACTCTTAGACAAAAGGGGACATGGTGATAACCATGATTTGACTTCATTTGTAGAACTTGATCGTTCGAGGTTCAAAGAGTTAGGAACTTTGGTAGAAAGACATGTTTACCAATTGAGTAGAAGGTGGTACTAATTTAGACTTTCTCCTTTGGTGTCTTAGATTGAAATTGTTTCGTATGGAAGATTGTAATTAACATGTTCAATAGATATTATTCTAGTATTTGATATTCAAAATTGATACTTTTATGTCTAAAGTATTTTCAGAATAAGTAAAACAAAACGGTATATATCTCAGAAAGACGTTTTTTCCAAAAAAAGAAAATCATGAAATAAAAAACTAATTTTTTATTATAAAATTATCAATATCTGTTTATAAGAATTCAGTTTTTTACTGAAGTCAAAATGATCAGTATCCGGTGAAAAGTAAGTAAATGTTTCCGGTCAAAATTGTGTCCTAGTAAACTAATAAGTAAGAAAGTTATATAGTTTATAAAAATTCTCTTGGGTAAATGTAAAGTCTTTCAACAAAAGTTGAAATTATTTAGGAAATTTATCTGCAAAGTCTGACAAGATAGTATACGACAGTTTTTATGACCACAAGATTTTTCAGGTTCCTGAAGTTTCCGATGTTTTATTGAGATTTCTACTAAAATTAAGGGAAATAAATTTTTTTTTTTTTTCCGTATTATTCGTTGAGGATGGATAAATGGATGACTCTTGTCTAATCAAGAAGAACAAAATGAACCTACAACACGTCCCTATATTTATTTCGACTTGATTTAGATTTTAAACGAAATTTTCTGTAAACCGTACACACATTGATTTTCGACATTCTTGGTTGACACGTGTTAATCTGTTTTATGTGATGACACGGGATTTTCAAAATGTTAGACTATATTAAAAGACTTTCCATAAATAGAAGACTTTCGGGTACTCCAATTTTTATCTCATACCGAAAAGTTCTTGTGCTTTATGTAAGATAAATTCCTTTATTCAGATCATCAAATTCGCACTCGTTACTCACTGTTGTTCTCACATATAAAAAGTTACAGTATTTTGAATAGGAAATTATTAATCATTTATATAGTAATTATTAGTCCTGGTTTTATGACATGTTTCAAAGTTATTAAATCTCAAAAGTTTACAATCTAAATCACAATGAAAACAGAAAAATTGAAAGAGAAAAGGAGAAGGGTAGTCAAAAAGGAAGTTTTCGTTGTCTTTCGTTATTTCTTTTTTATTTCCAACGAAGGGTTTCTGAATTTACAACTGTTAAACGTCACCTTTTCATCGTCAACGAGGTATTGGTACTGGGGTCTGGCGGACTCTCTTCAATCTTTCATATATATATGACATCGGTGTCGATGGACAACGTCACCCTACTTCTTGTCAGACGTTGCTGACTTTACTTATAAACGGATCCTGTGACTCTGAGTGTGCCTTTACTTAGATCTGTACACATTTACAGTACGTGTGTGGGTACACTAGTACCTTGAGTCATTTGTAAATTTTGGACTCTAAAATGAATTCTTTTACCAATTAGAGTAGGGAAGAATCAACTCCCGTCAGTTAAGTCACTGAGGTCTTTATTCTTGACCAGGATTGTTTTTTCACGTAGAGAGGAATGGAGTCGAAGACATTTTAAGGGGTAGAAGGACTCAACTGAACAAGTTGTGTTAAATTTTGTCTTTTGTTTCGAACTTTTATTAGGACGCTCTGAACTATGGTGGAGTGTTGACGTCTAAAGATTAGAGGAGAGGTTCCTTGCTTGTGAGAAAGGTCCGTCGGTCATAGAGAACGAGTGGGGTTCCAGTTCTAGGAGTGAGGGGAAAAGTCCACAGTAGAATGGCACGACCAGACAGTAAGAATCTTGCCACTCCAAGTAGTGAGAGAAAACTGAAACTCACACGACTAAATCGACAAAACCCGATTCCCCCTTTCTTTTTTCTGTGTGTGTGTGGGTCTTTTGTCGTTTCTCTTTCTAATCTAAATATCTAATAGATTTATTACAGTTTGAGAGGAAAGCATTAAAATCCAATGAATGTGGATCGAATCGTTGTATTTTATAAAAATTTGTCAGTGAATCTCTGGTTTTTAATGTCAATACTTTCTCACAACGTCCAAAAGTCATGTTGGTCTACTCACCTGATTTGGGAGTGTTTGTCCGAGATGGTGTCTCCACGCGAACCAGTGGGTAATCATTGTTCCGTCGGTGTACATCGGCAGTTCTTGGCATTGACCCGTGCTTAGAGAGTTCGGAGGGGGAGGGGGTATAGGAGACGAAGTCGAGAGAATACTTCATGAAGGTATTTTCATATACCACGAGTGAAGGACTCACCAAAATGTCTACACTTTTGGGGGTGGTCTACTTCTGTACTTGATGTACTACTGTGTTCATGTGTCAGAGGTCTAGAAGATTTTTACGAAAGGACTTTGGGTGGTCCCTCAAGCCCGGAAGACTCATGATCGACAGGGACTGACGTGCATACCTCGGAATGTTATTTACGATGTGAAACGAAGTGGTGTTGGGTCATATAGTCATCTAAACGAAATGACACGTTCTCGTTCGTCTAGGTTCAAACCAAGTCATTGTCTTGACCTCCTGAGGGTCTCAGATAGCTTAGGTCGAAGTACGATAATTTGAACAAAGAATTGTAGACTGAATCCCTACTATTGAAAGTTCGGGTCTTTATTCCGTATAAGTACGGTTGAAAAGACCTCTCTTTGTTGAGGTCGGTGTGACTGTCTTAGATTTTTATGGTCTTCAGGACTACGAACGATCTTTACACTGGAAGAAGGAGAAGGGAAGGACTACACATTGGAAATTTTTATGGGTCAAGGTCATATCGACTCAATTGTTTCTTGAACTCCTTGAGAACCCGTTAATGAACGTCGAATTAAATGCATTGTTCTCGTAAACCCTTCGGAAGATACTTTTACTATATACAGACAAACCTCTTTAGGACTTAATGCTTGTCCCATTTATCTATTGTCCCTTTATTATAAAAGTAAACGAAAATCTAAGTGTTGACTCGGTGTCCGTTATCATCTCTTTATGATAATATTATGAAAGAGAAACAAAAAGAGTTGTGTATACGACTCTGACACTGTCCTGGTCGTCGGGTTCCCTCCTAAAACAAACTCTCTCCCTCCCTTCGCCCCTCTTCTTGGCTCGCGTTGGAGTTGGTATAGTACCTGTGTGTGGACCAACGTAGGAAGTCCGGGTCATGTCTGACGGAGGGATTTTCGGAAATGTCATATTTAGTAGTGAAGTCGAGGAAAACAAAAAGGTAATACGTAAAAAGTCGGTCGAACTGGAGTGTAAACAATCGACAGATATCAGACAGAAGAAGGGTTGTAATATGCAATAAGACTCCTTTTAGATAGAAGCAGAGAGGGACATTCAGGTCTCACCACGAAACGTCTTTGATTACTCATTCTAGACAAGTTAATTTGAACGTCAGTGGTGTATGTTATTAATCTGATACAGTCTTACTTGTCGTCAGCGACAGATAAAACAGAGACGATAAAGACTAATTGCTCTTCTTCCATTGTTAACTTCGAGTACGATCTATCAAAGTATTCGTTACTACCGACCACTATTCTTACCGACAGGTAGACGGTACCTAGTTCACTACGGTCTCCGTTCTCTCTGTCGACCGTATCCTGGTTCTTCCTTCCTGTTATATTTGCTTGTCTTTTTAGGTTTCTTCTCCCTTTCCGGGGACACCTTTAGATTCTCGTACACCCTTTGTGACGTAAAAGGACCTTTCGTTCGTCTCATTTTTTGATACAGACGAACACCGGTGTCCGTAGATGGAGAGTCATCGATAATTTTACTTCCTTTACTCAAAAAGTTGGAGTATTCATTGAAGAAGTATATCAATGAAAGTTCTTAAGTTATACTAAAAAGTGCCCCTTTGTTGAGAATAGTCAGTCTAAGTGTATACTCTCTGTCTATTAAATATACGGGATTTTTATAGACACTCGTATGGGATTTTTCCTGAGGGGCAATATCAAAATGGACATAAAGAGAAATTTCTGTTTGTCTGAGATGGAAGGTGAGCCCCAGTACGAAAGAAAACAGGTTTCTCCTAAAGAGGGCGAGGGACCGAAAGAACATTCGAAAGAAAAGAAGTCGGTAATCCTCAGATCGTTAAAGGATTTGTTTTTAACGTTTCGACATTCATCTTTTAATGACCCCATAAAAGTTTCTTATTACCGATTTGTTTAATTGTACTTGCGTGGAGTAGGACTCGTTGAACTCGACGAGAGTACAGGTGGACCCACCGGATACCATGTCTTTTATGTTTTTTCGTATTAAATTCACGTTAGATTCAACCGGTAACCTTTTTTTGTTTTTTTCGAATTAATTTTTTTTTTGTTTTTTGGGTGACATAAACTTTGGTTAACACTAGTTGTAGGGACTTCTACTGTTAGTCAAACATATGAAAGTAATCGGTCAAGTCAAGTCAGTGTCTCAGACAACGTGTCTTCCTAAAGGAGTAAAAGTATCGAATTGTCATAAGGTAATATGTATATATATAACAGTTTATATTCGACCCTGTAAGGTTTTAACAACGGTTGTTGATTTGTTTATCCCGTTCGCGGTAGACGGAGACATTTCTGATTTGGGAGGCAACACCGTCGACAACTGGAAGTTGTATTGGACTCCCTCAAGTCCCATCTCATTCCGTGAGACACGAACCCTGTTAGACCACCCTGCCCAGAAAG
This sequence comes from Capra ibex, assembly GCA_006410555.1. NCBI lineage: Eukaryota > Metazoa > Chordata > Mammalia > Artiodactyla > Bovidae > Capra > Capra ibex. Next base: position 67,546,895 of record SJYO01020080.1, read on the forward strand.
TCAAGTCAAGTAGACGTATAGACTCCTATAACTATAACGAGGGTCGTTAGTAATCTGTCTTTTCGTAGATGAAAATGGTTTGATATGTCACGTATTATTTCTCCTCACACTTTTTCAACCGAATTTCGAATTGTAAGTCTTTTGTTTCTGGTACCGTAGGCCAGGGTAGTGAAGTACCGTTTATCTACCTCTTTGTCACCTTTGTCACCGTCTGAAATAAAGGAACCCGAGGTTTTAGTGATGTCTACTATTGACGTCGGTACTTTGATTTTCTACGAATGATCAACCTTCTTTTCAATACTGGTTAGAGTCAAACAAGTTAAGTCAGTGAGTTAGCACGGGCTGAGAAAAGTTGGGGTACTTAGCGTCGTACGATCCGGAGGGACAGGTAGTAGTTGTGGGCCTCAAGTGAGTTTAAGTACAGGTTGTTCAACCATTGCGGTAGGTCGGTAGAGTAGGAGACAGCACGGGAAAAGGAGGACGGGGGTTAGGGAGGGTCGTAGTCTCAGGGAAGGTTACCCAGTTGAGAAGTGTACTGCACCTGTTTCATGACCTCAAAGTCGAAATCGTAGTAAGGAAGGTTTCTTGTGGGTCCCGACTAAGGAAATCTTATCTGACTAACCTAGAGGAACGTCAGGTTCCCTGAGAGTTCTCAGAAGAGGTTGTGGTGTCAAGTTTTCGTAGTTAAGAAGTCACGTGTCGAAAGAAGTGTCAGGTTGAGAGTGTAGGTATGTACTGGTGACCTTTTTAGTATCGGAACTGATCTGCCTGAAAACAACCGTTTCATTACAGAGACGAAAATTTATACGATAGATCTAACCAGTATTGAAAGAAAGGTTCCTCATTCTCAGAAAATTAAAGTGCCGACGTTAGTGGTAGACGTCACTAAAACCTCGGGTTTTTTATTTCAGACTGTGACAAAGGTGACAAAGGGGTAGATAAAGGGTATTTCACTACCCTGGTCTACGGTACTAGAAGCGAAAGACTTACAACTCGAAATTCGATTGAAAACGTAAGAGGAGAAAGTGAAACTAGTTCTCCGAAAAATCAAGGAGAAGTGAAAGACGGTATTCTCACCATAGTAGACGTATAGACTCCAATAACTATAAAGAGGGCCGTTAGAACTAAGGTCAAACACGAAGAAGGTCAGGTCGCAAAGAGTACTACATGAGACGTATCTTCAATTTATTCGTCCCACTGTTATATATCGGAACTACATGAGGAAAAGGATAAACCTTGGTCAGACAACAAGGGACAGGTCAAGATTGACAACGAAGGACTGGACGTATGTCCAAAGAGTTCTCCGTCCATTCACCAGACCCTAAGGGTAGAGAACTCCTTAAAACGTGTCAAATAACACTAGGTGTGTCAGTTTCCGAAACTGTATCAGTTATTTCGTTTTTATCTACAAAAAGACCTTGAGAGAACGAAAAAAGTACTAGGTCGCCTACAACCGTTAAATTAGAGACCGACGAGACGGAAAAGATTTTGGTCGAACTTGTAGTCCTTCAAGTGCCAAGTGCATAACGACTTCGGACCGAACCTTTTAAAACTCGCACACTCTACTCACGTTAACACGTCATCTTATAAGAAACCGTAACGGAAAGAAACCTTAACCTTACTTTTGACTGGAAAAGCTCAGGACCCCGGTGACTACTCAAAAAGTTTAACCGACCGTACAACTCACATCGTGAAAGTGTCGTAGTAGAAAGTCCTAAACTTTGTCGAGTTGACCTTAAGGTAGTGGAGGTCATCGAAAGAAGTATCACTGCGAAAGATTCCGGATGAACTGAAGTGTAAGGTCCTACAGACCGACATCCACTCACTAGTGTGGTAACACTAATAGAACCAACACTTCTAGAAAAAACATGTCAACAAGACACATAGGAACGGTGGAGAAGAATTATAGAAGACGAAGACAATCCAGGTATGGTAAAGACAGGAATTAGTTCGGGTAGAAACGTACTTTACAAGGGAACCATAGAGATTAAAAGAACTTCTCTAGAGATCAGATCTGTTCTACTGGTTGGATCTGTCGTATAATTTTTTGTCTCTGTAATGAAACGGTTGTTTCCAGGCAGATCAGTTCCGATACCAAAAAGGTCGTCAGTACATACCTACATTCTCAACCTGATATTTCTTTCGACTCGCGGCTTGTTAACTACGAAAACTTGACACTACAACCTCTTTTGAGCATTCTCAGGGAACCTGAGGTTCCTCTAGGTTGGTCAGGTGGCATTTCCTTTAGTCACGACTTATAAGTAACCTTCCTGACTACAACTTCGAATTTGAGGTTATGAAACCGGTGGACTACGTTTCTCGCCTGAGTATACTTTTCTGGGACTACTAACTAATATAAGAAACGTCGGTTTCTACCTCTTCGAGATATGTAAGTCGTTTTTCTTCTGGTCCTCGACTTACACCGAGTCTAGTACTTGAGGAATAACTGTTTAAGACTCAATTTGACTTCTTTCACACCTTTTGGTGATCCGGTAAGTCGATAGTGGATTTAGTTTAGGGAATACTAATATGTCACCTTCACTCTTTATCTAAATACCCTGATCTAGACTATCTACGACGCCGATGCAGCGAAGTCAGCCCAGGCTGAGACACGCTGGGGTATCTCCCGTCGGGTGGTCCGAGGCGGCGAGGACCTTAAGAGGTCCGTTCTTGTGATCGCACCCAACGGTGAAGGAAAAGGTTACATACTTACACTTTTCACTTTCACTTCAGTGAGTCAGCACAGGCTGAGAATCATTGGGGTACCTGACGTCGGATGGTCCAAGTAGACAGGTACCCTAAAAGGTCCGTTCTCATGACCTCACCCAACGGTAACGGTAGAGACTTTCTGAACTATCTGTCTCAAGGACTATTTGATACCTGCCTTCACTCACTGTGACATTTCCTCTGTCCCTAGTTCTGGTAGGGGTTCTTTTTCTTCACGTTTTTTCGTTTTACGGAAAGACTCTTCCGGAATGTTTATCGATACCTTTCTTTCCTTCACTTTTCGTTTACTCTTTTCCTTTCTATATGAGTAAACTTACGTCTCAAGGTTTCTTATCATTCCTCTCTATTCTTTCGGGAGGAGTCACTAGTCACATTTCAATATCTCCTTTTGTTGTCTTACCCTTTCTGATCTCTAGAGAAGTTCTTTTAATCTCTACGGTTCCCTTGTGAAGTACGTTTTCTACCCGAGCTATTTCCTGTCGTTACCAGACCTGGACTGTCCTCGTCTTCTATAATTCTTCTCCACCGTTCTTATGTGTCTTCTTGACATGTTTTTTCTAGAAGTACTGGGTCTATTAGTGCTACCCCACTAATGAGTGGATCTCGGTCTATAGGACCTTACACTTCAGTTCACCCGGAATCCCTTCGTAGTGATGTTTGTTTCGATCACCTCCACTACCTTAAGGTCAACTCGAGAAAGTTTAGGATTTTCTACTGCGACACTTTCACGACGTGAGTTGTACGGTCGTTTAAACCTTTTGAATCGTCACCGGTGTCCTGACCTTTTCCAGTCAAAAGTAAGGTTAGGGTTTCTTTTCGTTACGGCTTCTTACGTGTTTGATGGCGTGTTAACGTGAGTAGAGTATACGATCGTTTAATTACGAGTTTTAAAAGGTTCGGTCCGAAGTCGTTATGCACTTGGTACTTGAAGGTCTACAAGTTCGAGTAAAATCTTTTCCGTCTCCTCGGTCTCTAATTTAACGGTTGTAGGCGACCTAGTACCTTTTTCGTTGTCTCAAAATCTTTTTGTAGATGAAGACGAAATAACTGATACGGTTTCGGAAACTATCACACCTAGTGTTATTTGACACCTTTTAAGAAGTCCTCTACCCTTATGATCCGGTGGAATGGACGGAGAACTTTTTGAACATACGTCCAGTCCGTCGTTGTCAATCTTGACCTGTCCCTTGTTGTCTGACCAAGGTTTATCCTTTTCCTCATGCAGTTCCGACATATAACAGTGGGACGGACAAATTGAATATACGTCTCGTGTAGTACTCTTTACCACCCGACCTCCTTCGTGTTCGACCTTATTTCTAACGACTCTCTTTATCGTTATTGAAGTCTATACGTCTACTGTGGTGGGAACACCGTCTTTCACTTCTCCTCGATTTTTCGGAGAACTACTTTCACTTTCTCCTCTCACTTTTTCAACCGAATTACCTCTTCCTTTACCGTTGGGTGAGGTAATAAGCACGAACCTCTTAGGGTACCTGCCTCCTCGGACCACCCGATATCAGGTATCCCAGCCTTTCTCAGTCTGTGCTGACTCACTGAAGTTTTTTTTTTTTCAACCGAATTTCGAGTTGTTAGTCTTTTGCTTGTAGTACCGTAGACCAGGGTAGTTAAGTACCGTTTGTCTACCCCTTTGTCACCTTTGACACCGACTGAGATAAAAAACCCCGAGATTTTAGTGACGTCTACTACTGACGTCGGTACTTTAATTTTCTACGAATGAGCAACCTTCCTTGCAATATTGGTTGGATCTGTCGTATAATTTTTCGTCTCTGTAGGGAAACGGTCGTTTCCAGGCAGATCAGTTTCGATAGCAGAAAGGTCATCAGTACATACCTACACTTTAAACCCAATATTTCTTGCGACTCGTGGCTTCTTGACTACAAAAACTTGACGTCACAACCTCTTCTGAGAACTCTCAGGGAACCTGAAGTTGCTCTAGGTTGGTCACGTAGGATTTCCTTTAGTCAGGACTTATAAGTAACCTTCCTGACTACAACTTCGACTTTGAGGTTATGAAACCGGTGGACTACACTTCTTGACTGAGTAAACTTTTCTAGGACTACGACCCTTTCTAACTTCCACCCTACTCTTCCTCTGTTGTTTCCTACTCTAACAACCTACCGTAGTGGTTGAGTTAACTGTACTCAAACTCATTCAAGACCCTTAACCACTATCTGTCCCTTCGGACCGCACGACGTCAGATGTCCCAGTGTTTCTCAACCTGTGCTGACTCGCTGACCTGACTTTACTAGACTTACGAATGAATCACTTATTTTGACCTGTGAAGTAAGGACAACAAAACGAAAAATGTGGGTATTTTTTCCATAGTCAAAGAGTTGTCTTTCCTGATTTTGTGGATAATATATTTACGGTTCTAACTAAATTAAGTGTCTCTTTGGGCTAATTGAATTTTAGAACACAATTTAAGACGAGTGGTTTTAAAGAAGAAGAACTTCAAAAGACCGTTAAAGTCGTAGTATGGTAAGGACTAGAGACACCCAGTGAGCACTACCTCATCTTTGACGAAGAAAGTAGTGAGACCCGAAGTAAGGATCTTTTTTCAGTCACGTTATTCCGATAACTCATTAAAGTACTCTTCAACGTTGTACATTCTTTTTCTTCAAACAGAAGTCATAGATTGACACTGTTATGGCACAGCTGAGATTTTAAGTCACATCCCACACTACCTTTATTGACAAAGGGGAACCGTACCCTCTCTTCTATGTCCATTAGGTGTGTAAATTTGTGTCAATGGGTGGGTTTGGACAGACCATCTTTTACGGAGAGTCAAAGAGGTTGTCTTCATTTGGTGTATTTCTTGAGATTCACTTCCAAAACATTTTGTCCTTCACTTTTTTCTAATTCAGGGACTTTATTTTTCTTAAACCTCTTTTCTTTCAATCAACGTTAAGACTTCTCTGGTTCGACACTCCGACGTCCTCGACTCTCCGAAACGTGAAAAGACGGAGTCGGAACGTCTGGAGTGAAGTCTCCCCTGTGCTTGTCGTAGCGGACCCTCAAGACACCGTCACGGATGATTGGTTGGTCACCGACACGGGACCCAAAACGAGACTATCGGAGGTTTAAGTGAACGAAATCTAGAGAGAGTCACGAAACTAGTCAAATTACAACAATTTAAAATTCCTCCTACATTGTATTCACTTTACAGTCTCTCGTGTTACTGGAATTCTCAAAATAAACGAGACTCCTCTTTCCTTGTCCCTCTGATCATCCCTTGAAACTGAAAAATGAAACTTTACAATACACACAATCAATGAGCCAGCACAGGTTGAGAGGCACTGGGGTACCTGACATCGGGTTGTCCGAGGAGACAGGTCCTCTAAGAGGTCAGTTCTTATGACCATCATCCAACGGTAAGGAAAGAGGTCTCCCAGAAGGGACTGGGTCCCCTAGTTTAGACTCAGAGGATGGAATTTCTTAGTATTTCTTAGTAACGTCCATCTAAGAAATGGTAGACTCGGTGATCCCGTCGTATATAAGGAAAATTTTGAGAATTCACCACTTATGATTACCAATAAGGTTTTAACACACATGACGGGGGAACTATAGGAAATGTTTGATGTTAAAAAGTTGTTACATAAGTTGTTACATAATATAAGTCTTTATTATTTTTACAAAATACGTCACTTGTTCTAATTGGTAGACCTTGTCACTGAAAGTCATTGACACAGTGACTTCCCTCCTTTTCATGAAATGAGGATCAACGGATAAAGAAATATAATCACCAAGAGTTAGTACAGATATGTTGTCTTAGTGAACCTTATGAAATTTATGTGCATTTGTAAAAATTTGGTTTGGGGACTCTAGGATTATGTACATCGTACCCACTCTAGACCGGAAACAAGTCAAGTCAAGTCAAGTCAGCGAGTCAGCATAGGCTGAGAAACGTTAGGGTACTTAGTGTCGTGCGGTCTGGAGGGACAGGTAGTGGTTGAGAGCCTCAAGTGGGTTTGAGTACACGTAACTCAGCCACTACAGTAGGTCGGTAGAGTAGGAGACAGTAGGGGAAGAGGAGGACGGGGGTTAGGGAGGGTCGTAGTCCCAGAAAAGGTTACTCAGTTGAGAAGCATGCTCCACCGGTTTCATGACCTCAAAGTCGGAGTCGTAGTCAGGAAGGTTACTTGTGGGTCTGACCAGAGGAAATCCTACCTGACCCACATAGTGAAGACCTTGATGATCACGTAATACAGGTAGTTTAATTGACATGTACTTGTATGAAAAATAGTTTTACGGAATGAAGTACTAAGTGAACGAAATTTATTTTCTCCTTTTTCATTTCCTTTTTTTATGTTGATTTAAGACCCGTGTACTCCTCAAATGAATAGACCATGTCGCAGAATATCTTGAAATTTAGGTCGTGACACCATTTTGGTTTCGGTGTCCGAGTACACGGAATGGTGTTCACTTCTGATCACTTGGACCCAAAGAAGGACCCAAAGTTAGTCCTTTGTCACCGTATGAGTGAGGGTTCTTATCTATTTGGAGGAACTTAATACTAATCAAACCAGCATTGATCTTTCCTTCTAAAATCCCTTTTTATTATCTTAATCTACTCGTGACCCTTTTCAGTTACCTGTTTTATCTAAAGACATGGTATACGGGTAGATGTCTCGGAGGACCATAGAGTCTGCCAGTTCTTAGACGGACGTTGGTTCCTCTGAACCCAAGCTAGGGACCCATCCCTTCTAGGGGACCTCTTCACGTACCGTTAGGTGAGGTCATAAGAACGGACGCCTTAAGGTGTCTGTCTCCTCCGACCACCCGGTGATAGATACTCCAGCGTTTCTCAGTCTATGATGACTCACTGATTGTTATAGTGAAGGACGGGTAGATATCCTTTTACTGTGAAGGTTCTCGTCAGGTTTCGGATCAACTCCTGTTGTCCCTTCTAGTGTGGGACAAGGAAGTTCATTCGGTAGACCACTTTCTTTGTGTCACCTTTACGTGAGTGTAAAACTCTTGATTTGAAAGAGATACCGACACGGAGGATGAGATATAGTATTTTGATTCTTTTATAAAACGAAATTATAGTCATTTCCTACAAACCTTCCGTAAGTTTGCGTTACCATTTTACTTCTCAGAATTAACTAAACTTTCCTACAATTCAGATACTGACGAACCGTCGTTTTTTCTCTTACTGTGTGCCCTTAGGACACCCCAAGGTCACCAACCCTGTGACTCGAAAGTGACGACTCTCACACCCAAGTTAGGGACGAACCCCTTGATTCTGGGACGTTCAACACGTCGTTTTTTTTTTTTTTTTTTTCTCTCTCTCTCTCTCTCTCTCTTACTATGTGTCTAGTTACCTCGTTTGTCTCTTGGGTCTACGTATATACCAGTTAACTAAATACCGTTTCTTCCATTATGTGTTACCTCTTTCCTGTCAGAGAAGTCATTTATGGCGGTGCTTTGGATCTGTCGGTATAAGTTTTCTTACTTTGAACTGGTAGATGGCTGTGGTATGTGTTTTTAATTGAGTTTTACCTAATTTATGAACTTGTATTCTGGGTTTCGTTATTTTGAGGATCTACTTTTGTCTTCGTCATTTGAAGAACTGCAAAAAGAATCTCTACTGAAAAACCTAAGTTGTACTTTTAGTTTACGTTGTTTTCATTTTTCTCGTCCACCCTGATGTAGGTTGATTTTTTGGAAGTATCGTTTCCTTTGGCAGTTGTTTTGTTTTTCCGTACCCTCTTTTTTTCTTCCCCTATTTTGTAAGTGATTAGTGTATAAACTATTCCCCAATTGTGGGTTTTATATATTTATTGAGTATGTTAAGTTAACGTTTTTGTGTTAGACTAATTTTTTATCCGTCTCCTAGACTTGTCTGTAAAAAAGTTTCCTCTGCGTGTCTGCCGGTTGTCCATGTTTTTCCACGACTTGTAGTGACATAGTAGTCCCTTTACGTTTAGTTTTGGTGTCACTCCATAGTATACCGTGTGGAAATCTTATTGATAATAGTTTTTCTGTTCTTCGTTGTTCACGACCGTTCCTACACTTCTTTTCTTTTAGAAACACGTGACAACCACTCTTACATTTAACCACATCGGTGATACTTTTTGTCATATTTTCAGAGAGTTTTTTAAAATTTTTTTTTAATCTTGGTGGTATGTTAGGTCATTAAGATGAAAACCTTAAATAGACTTCCTTTACTTTTATGTTTGAGTTTCTATGCATGTCGGACATAAGTGACATAATAATAAATGTTATCGGTTCTGTACTTTGTTGGATTCACGGGTAACTACCTATTTACCTATTTCTTTTACACTCTAAATATGTTTGTGTATGTGTGTGTCTTCTTATAATAAGTCGGTATTTTTCTTAATTTAGAACGGTATTTCGACTTTGAGGTCATGAAACCGGTGGAGTACACTTCTCAACTGAGTAACCTTTTGTGAGACTACGACCGTCCCTAACCCCCGTCCTCCTCTTCCCCTGCTGTCTCCTACTCTACCGACCTACCGTAGTGACTGGGCTATCTACACTCAGATTCACTTGAGACCCTCAACCACTACCTGTCCCTCCGGACCGTACGACGCTAAGTACCACAGCGTTTCTTAGCCTATGCTGACTCACTGACTTGACTTGACTGACTAAATGTTTGTGTCCTTACCTGGGACTTCCGTGGAACCATCCATTTCATTCTTTCTCTTTCCAAGTCAAGTCAAGTCAGTGAGTCAGCACAGACTAAACGTTGGGGTGCCTGACGTGATACGAAGGGACAGGTAGTGGTTGAGGACCTCGAATGAGTTTGAGTACAGGTAACTCTGTTACTACGGTAGGTTGGTAGAGTAGTAGACAGTAGGGGAAGAAGAGGGTGGAAGTTATAAAGGGTCGTAGTCCCAGAAAAGTTTACTCAGTCGAGAAGCGTAGTCCACTGGTTTATGACCTCATAGCCGAAGTCGTAGTTAGGAAGGTTATAAGTCCTGACTAAAGGAAATCCTACCTGACCAACCTGGAGGAACGTCAGGTTCCCTGAGAGTTCTCAGAAGAGGTTGTGGTATCAAGTTTTCGTAGTGAAGAAACCGGGAGTCCAAAGAAATATCAGGTTGAGAGTACCTTTTTGTCTGACCAAGGTTTATGTAGTTCCGACATATAACAGTGGGACGAATAAATTGAATATACGTCTTATGTAGTACTCTTTACGACCTGACCTACTTCGTGTTCGACCTTAGTTCTAACGGTCCTAAATATAGTTATTGGAGTCTATATGTCTACTGTGGTGGGAATACCGTCTTTCACTTCTTCTTTATTTCTCAGAGGGCTAATTTCACTTTTCCCTCTCACTTTTACAACCGAATTTTGAGTTGTAAAATAGTTTAATTCTAGTACCGGAGACCAGGGTAGTGAAGTACCGTTTATCTACCCCTTTGTTACCCTTGTCACTGTCTGAAAGAAAAGAATCCCGAGGTTTTAGTGACGTCAACCACTGAAGTCGGTACTTTAATTTTCTGCTTCTGCGAACCAGGAACCTTCTTTTCAATACTGGTTGAATCTGTCGTATACTTTTTCGTCTCTGTAGTGAAACGGTTGTTTCCACACACACCAGTTTCGAAACCAAAAAGGTCATCAGTACATATCTACACTCTCGACCTGATGTCTCTCTTTCCATTTATTGTATATTGAAGTGAAAATGCACCTTAGATTTTGTATTGTTGTTTTGTTTTTTAGGACTCGGGTTTCTATGTCTCTTATCTAAACACTAACAGTCTCCTCCCTAACCTCCTATCTGTTTTACCCATGTCTTTCAGTATTTTATGTTTGAAGGTCAATAATTTATTTATTCAGTACCCCTATATTATATGTCATACCTCTGACATAATATGACAGGTAGATTTCCAACGATTCTCTTATGCAGAATTTTCAAGAATAGTGTTCTTTTTTCAACATTAATTCATACCACTACTACAATTGATCTGAATAAGACCACTAGTAAGACGTTATATATGTTTATATGTGAACTTTGAATATACGGTTTATATGGGGTTATTTTTATGTACAACAATTTAAAATTCCATTAAAGAGGGATCCAATTTATAAATCTCCCTCTCTCTTCTCAAATAAACTTGAGAGACAAACCTTGCACATCTAGAGCAATTCGTCTTTTAAAGATGTAGGACCTTATGATCTAAAGATCTGACTGTTCTGACGCCTGATTGACGTCGTATAACGTATGGTTTCCACTTTTCTCGAAAAGATTCATGGATTCTTCCTTAAAGTCTATCATGTGACATTCGGGCAGTAATGTCTTTTATCTCTACGAAGATTTACAATAATTTATATCAATTAAGTTTCTTTAATTCTTTTACCACCAGAAGTAAAACCATTGGATTTGTGTTAGACCTTTGGTCGAAAGTTTTTTGGTCCATTCGGTATAAAAGTTGTCAAGGTGTTACTGAAAAAGTAGTTTAAGAACGAATAGAAAAAGACAAGTAGTAAGAGGTCAAACTCTTTTATTCTTGGAGGGAGTTATTTGTTTCTTTCGAATGGAAATTTCTTTAAAACTATTTTATTTTGACGATTTTCATGACCATAAGTTCTATTCGAATAGAGTTTGATACCTTATTCGGTTATACTACTGTGTGCCTAGGACTATGGTAAGTGCGTATAAAACATTCTTCGGTCAGAACCCTTTATAGTATCTTACCACAAATTACCGAAACTCTCCGACCTTCAATTTGACGTCTTTTAATTATTCGACAAAGTTAGATTATCGGGTTATCGTTACAATGGGAGTTTCCATCATACCTAAATGACGAGAAATCTTTTAGTCGGTTAGTATATAAATTAAATCGTCAAAATAAGACACAAGGAAAAAGTTGCCTAGCAGGGTGTTTGGTCACGAGAATCTTGATCGAGAGACAACAGGACGACGAAAGAAGTAATAATCTAATTTGTTTTGAAACCGGATGCGATTGTTGAAATTCTTGAAAGTGTTGTCGTTCTTATCTGTGGTCATGTACTAATATAAAATTACATTAGAAGACTGGATAAGATCCCACCACCCACCGAGTGTTTTAGTTTACGGTTGTTTCAGAAACATCCACTTTAGACGTTTCATTCGACTTTTATTCTACTGTCTACGATCGTCGATACAACGACGGTAAAATCATTGACGGATCAGTGTGACAAAAATTTTGAGAATACGATAATTTAGTTTTCCTTGTTTTGTAAACGGATGTTGAGGTCATCATCCCAAACACTCAGTGACTCAAAGAAAGTATAATAAAGGTGGGAAAGACTCAGACAAATTTTATGGGAACTCGTATGATTTTTTCGGTATCTCCAATTGGTCGGGAGTCTCGTGTGAATCGCCCATCGTCAGTGTTTTAGTCTTTGTCTCCAGCCACTTTAGTAGGAAGGAGGGACTATGAAAAACCTGAGGTTACAGAAAGATTTAGACTATATTTCATTGAAATTTTTGTATGAGGTCCATCTAAAATAGTGAAAGAGGAGATAACGGGGTCTCGAGAAACAAGTTTCACATAGTTTAAACGTTAACGAATAAATGTATAGGTGGAAACACCGAACTGAGTACTTGACAAACTCCGAGTCTAGGTTCGTAGATAGGGACTTGTATTTCGGACTCCGTTCTTCTAAACGCGGTATATCTATGAACGACTGGACCTAAAAGTAAAAGAAATAGTGGTTCGGGAAATTTTTGAATTTCCTCATTGTACTGTCCTTCTCTATTTTACTATCCCCCTTGGTTTTCTTAGTTGTACTTGGACGTTGGATCTTTGGTGAGAGGTTTGGTCTTCGTCTCCAACGGACCCGTTTTCATTTACCTTCCTTCATTCTTCTCAGCGGAGGAACCATGAAAGGGGAGTTATTGGGGACTCAGAGACATTTGTAAGGTATTCTCGTTTAGTTTTGATCCCTCTACTCATGCCAGATTAACTTTGTGGTCTGTCGGTCACGATGCTGAACATCACCATGTCGGTATACCTTTTTGTAGTGTCGTCGTCAAAGGTCTTTCCGTACCTCTCTTGGTAATAATACAGTCACTGCCCGAAGTCTCATCCCGGAGTCCCTACGGTCTTTGACCTCCGAGTAAGTGGAGTAAGGATTCATTCATGGTTCTTGAATCGATTGTGACCACGAAGTCTCGTGGTCGACATCTCGGCTTCGACCAATTTCGTGTCCTTCCTTGAGTTTTGTTGACAAAAGTTTGAGATTCATGTATTCTTAGTGGAGGACCATTTTGTTCGGGCTCAACGGTCCGACGTGAGTTCCCCAACTATTGTGTATAGGCCTTTAGACGTAAAAATCCTCTATCGGGTCGACTAAGACTGCTTTTGTGTGATGTCCGAGTGATAAACTTCTTGTGATAGAATTTTCTGGCAGACAGAGTAGAGAGTGAAGTGTTTACTCTTTCTACTCCACTTCTTTTAGGTCATGAAGGTCGGGACATTCAGCAGAAACCTCCGTTTATAATACTTCCACCACAGTAATCTGGAAGACCCAAGTACCTTAGTTTTAGTCTTTGAGTTATCGTGACGAAATCATAGTCTTAGAGACTACATTCCGGAACCGTCAAATTTTTAACATGGACCCTGCTCATGGAGGTGACGTTAACACCCCGACCTTCTTGGGACGTTCCTCACACATAAGAGAATCTTTCGTCTTCCCTTTTCCATGTCTATAAGAGGAAGAACTCTAAACTCTAATTCATTTATGGAAAATATTATAGACCAGGTCCTAAATAAAGCTTCGGTATTCGTATTTGGTCTCTCTTTCCGGTACAACAGATGCCACGAATTGTCTATGTAAACAAACGTACATATATGTTCCATCGTCGTGAAGGCTGGTCCGACCGGAAGTAATGGACACAGAGCCTCGCCCTCGACGAGGAGTGAGAGACTCTTCCCTCCCCAGGCCCCGGACGCAAAGGAGAGAGACACGAGTGGAACGGGTACCAGGGAGGATATTTGCCGAAGGAACGTCCCTTCGGGGAGAAAGGCACTCCAAAACCCTCTCTCGACCAGAACGTCAAACTTGACAAAAAGGGTCAAGGCTCAAGCTACCGATCTCACTCGGAGGGTCAGTAGGCTAAGCCACGAGTCTTTGTGGAGTGGCGACTAGAACCCCTCCCCTCCAGAGGCCTCGGAAAGCACCGGTGTCGCAAAAGAAAGCCCGAGTCACAATTGAACCCCTAGTAGGGAGTGAACTGGCCTCGATCTTCTACTACCTCCAAAGAGACTGCTTGTCACGAGAAGGCCAGGAGGGTTCAAGAGGACACCTACAGATCCAGAGAGGGAGGACCCGAAGTGTCAGAAAAGGAGTACAACCTCAGATGTTCCGGAACTCGAAGGACTTGGGTTGAGGGAACGGGAGGAACTGGCACCGACCAGACTCGCCTCCACCTCCTTGCACTTTTTGTTTACGTCCAATCGAATTACTAACTCATACTTGAGTGATGTCCTACCTCTGTCCGGAGTTCGAATTATATGAAATTTTACTTCTTCTGGTAAAAAAGTCAAATTGTTTGACTTTGCTTACCTACTCATAAACGGCCTTACCAGGCACGTATGTACTTCCTAAGATCCATGTATCGGTTTTTCCATTACTTTGATTTTACTTTAATTTACTTTATTTAGACTTTCTTCTCGAACTAGTACTAATCCCTTCCTAATTGTGTCACGAAATTATAAACGGTTATTGTTTTCAAGGTCAGTAATTCACAAGATAAGATAAATATTTTAGTTAAACCTTGATCATATACCACCCCCTCCCGTCATTATCTTTTTCTTGATATGAAACACTAAGGTCAGTCTCTGAAAGTTTGTAAGAATAACCTTTATTGTTATTTAAATCTAGTTTTATAACGATCAAAGATGAACCAAGTCTGTCTACTAGGTGTCTAAAACATAAGGAGGTAGGAGAGGGGAATCCACCGGTTTCGTTTGTAAGGGTCTTTTTAATGTCAAGTCTCACCTTCTTCTCCCTCGTTTCCTCTTAAAATGTACTCATTTACTGGGACAATAGAAACCTACTGAGACAAAGTTTAGAATGAACTTCGACACGTCTCCTTTTATTAATTTTTATCTACGGTATTGCCTTATGTATTTTTCTTCGGTTAAGGGTTTGGGTAAAGTTTTTTGAAATACTATGACATAAGACATATATCTTTATGTTGTTCAAGATTTATATGTTCAAGGATTCAAATTGTGTTTGATCTCTTTGTCGTGTATGTGCCACGAAACAACAGTCCCGAAAAAATCCTTGTTCGTTTGATACTTTTGTTTCCTTTACTTATTTGTTGCGTATAAGGTTCTCGTATAAATTGTAAAGGTTTCTAAAAATGATATTACCCCTTTATTGTTTTTCTTTAGGATTAAGGTACCTTTTAACGATTTTGTCGGTTCTAAGGGGTAACCTTAATCAGTAAACGACTTGACGTAAACTTCGTCGAGAACGTTGACCTACTGTACAGCTTTTTTATTTATTGGTATGGAAAGGAATAAATAGTCCCAAAGGAACAAACAAACCAAACCAAAACCCGAGAAACGAAAACAATTACAAATAATAACAATTAGATCACTCCCTTAAGTCCTTCCCCTCTATATCTATACACAATTTACGTAGTTACTACGGTTTTTTCGAACGTGAGTTTTGAGATTTACCAAAGAAGGACTCGAAAGGTCTTCTTTTCTTGTAAACGAAGTTTCTGCTACAGATTTAATTTTGGACAGAAGATTTTTCAGACATCTCCATAAAAAGAAGTATTAAATGCTATCTTAAATAAAAAATGTATTTCGTTTTCACTTTGTCTTGTTAAGGAGAGACATTATTTTTTCATACGAAATACGTTTGATAATAAAATGCACATAGAACTGTTGACTCTTTCTTAGATAAATGATGACGACACTTAATTGTATTATGACTGGTCGATGAATTTGCTACTAGTGTTCCTCCTTTGTTACCAAATCACAATTATGGTTACAAGGGTGTCTTTTGACGTCCTCACTTCGGACGGATATTTTGGGTTTGTCTCTTTTCTTTCCAAAACAAAAAGTGTACCTGAACGCTTCAGTACTAACAAAATAAAAATGAAGAAAATTATACAATTGTCTATAATTGTCAACATGAAATCCCTTCACACAACGTTCTTAATCTTGACCCGATAATGATGTAAAAGTATCTCAACTATCCCTTTTTATAAATAACACTAGTGAACACTATAGAAATTTGGACCCCGTTTTTTCTTCTGTGCCTACCTCCTTACAAACTTAGGAAATTTTGGGACAGGTAAATTCCTAACTCTGAAGATATAAAGAACTCTGGTTCAATAAACCGTTTATATTAATTGAAGGAATATCCGTTATGTATGTATACATATATGCATATGTATATATATACATACGTACACATATATATATATATATATATGTGTGTGTGTATGTGTATATAAACGTTTGTAAAACATAAGAAGGTACAAACAGAAAGTTTTATTTTACTAAAAACAAATTTGTCTGGTTTATAATAAATTATGTGTATAATTTCACTTTACACTTCAGTAAGTCAGCACAGGCTGAGAAACACTGGGGTACCTGACATCGGATGGTACGAGGAGGTAGGTACCCTAAAAGGTCCGTTCTCATGACGTTACCCAACGGTAAAGGAAGAGGTCTCTTATAAGGGTTAGGTCCCTAGCTTGGACCCAGAGGACGTAATGTCCGTCTGCGAAATGCTAGACTCGGTGGTCCCTTCAGGTGAAATGTAATTATATACATGTTTATTATCATGAAATTTCAAATTATTCAGAAGTGTTTTTAAGATAACAAATTAGAAAAGTTGTAGGTACACTTCCTATATAAAAATCTTAGAGGTAAAATGTTTACTCTTTGTCCTAATGTCACTAATATCACCTATTGAATGAATTATAATGTTAAAAAGATTCTTTCCCTACATTGAACTTAGTTCCAGATTACTGAGGTTTCTGTTACTGAATTTTTTTTTTAGAGATTATACGGTCGGTATGTCGACTCACCGAAACTTTCTCTTTGTACCTAAGTATTTATTCTATATGTTAAAGTCAACTATATTTAGACTGTCCTCAAAACCTATTAAGGTTTAAACATCTTTTAGATATTTACTAATGAAAAATTTCTAATTAAATAATTTCAAATTCATTTTAATTTCGATTTCGCTGGTGAAGGTATACTAAGCGACACTAATAATACATTCTGTCTGTTTTTAATATAACGTGCGTTTCCGTCTTTTCATGTTAAGTTCTTATAGGGAATACACAACCCTTTCCTGGTGACGTTTCTTGTATGTCGACGAAACATTTACAGTCGACCTGATGTTACACCAAAGACACCTTAAGTGGAACCAGATTGAGTTTCCGTATCTTTGCTTCTAGTGTACAAGTCGTTGCATAGTAGAGGGTCGTTGTTGTGTTGACTCCTCTTTAAGGTTGTCATGAAATGTTCATGTGTGAGTCCTCTGGGGATCTAGGATAAGGGTTAGGGGGCGGGGTTGAGGTTCTTTTCGTGTATGTCGTAAGAGACATTGAAATGTTTTCGTGATTTATGTTTAAAAAAATTTTAAATCCACAGGGACTTTTAGATGACTTAACAATTGTGTCAGATGTCTCTATTTAGTGTTACTGTTATGAGACCAGTTTTGGTGGTCCAAACTGGGGGTTAAGTTCATTGACATTCCAAAATTTTCTCCTAACGATTTTAGTCATGAAAGCACATGAATAAATGGTTGGATTACAAAAATTTAAGTTCAAATCTTGCCAATATAAAAATAGACGTTACTTGCACGGAAGACCGTTTTTTTTTTTGTTTTTTTGTGGTCTAGTATAGAGAATTCTAAATTTCGACTACTCATTGAGAAATGGAAAACTAGAGATCATCTCTTTTTATGACCGTCAAAAAGAAGAACTTACTATTATAGTGTACTAAAATAATCTTTTTGGGTCTATTCCTTTTACCGATAGTTTTTTTCTAAACTCGTAAAGTGTACACCTTCTTTTGTGGTTCGGTGTTCATCTCTTAGTCAGACGAATGATTCACAACTCGAGTCAGACGAATGATTCTCAACTCGAGATGAGTAAAACTTTCTAAACCTTGTTACACTGACCTTCTGAGTTGATATTATCAGGATAATAGATGTATATGTATGAAAGGTAAGATGAGTGGTTTCTTTTTATGGATGAATGCAAAATACTATGATATCTTTTCGTTGTCTGTTAATTCAAAGTCCCCGGAACCCCTAATGAGTAGAATTTTAGAAATGAGAGATCTTCGACGGAAATCTACAATAAACCAACCATAAACCATAGGATTCATACCAGAGGTTGACTCGATGGTGTCTTCGGTTCAACCAAGTCTCGCATTTTTAGGTGAACGTTACGCCCTCTGGACCCAAACTAGGGACCTAACCCTTCTAGGGGACCTCTTCCCGTGCCACTGGGTGATATCATAAGAACTGACCTCTTAGGGGTCCGCGGACCGTCCGATGTCAAGTACCCCGGTGTCTCAGTCTACGCTGACTCTCTGAGCCATGTCGTGTCGTGTACCAGAGGTTCGACTTGATGTCAATTTGCGACTGTGATTTTGATATGCTCTATAGGAAGGAAACTGTACAGAAATTTTTCTTCATTTATTATGAACGTTTATGAGTAAAGGGTTGTGTGAAAATTCTATTTCTTAGTGGTAATGGTGTTCGCGATGATGGTCGTGTAGTGGTGGTGTGACGTCTTCGTTCGTGATCTCTTCCCCAGAGATCTCTTGAAAGATATACCATCTTTATCGTTTCTTCGTAGTTTTCGTTTGTGAGTTGTCTTTTAGTATTATAAGTTAAAACAGAGGTCGTCCTACTAGGTAACCGGATCCAAATTTTCTATTCTCCGTACCCTTTTTTCGAGACCATAGGTCATTAGATATTTACGACGTGGAGGAAATAGTAAATACGATGAAGCTCCGAAGTTTGTCATAACGGGTCTGAAGGAACTCCGTCTCTGAGGAGACGGTAAAAAGGCATGGGATCAAATACACGAATCTTGCATTACATTGTAAGATTCATCGTTGTCACGTTTTCTTGTGTACAGTCTAAAACGATTTGATATAAGTGTAAAATGTCGGTATTTTTACTGAGATCAGTAGGTAGATTTCTTGTCTACCTAAGTAATCTATTCTATTTTAAAGTGGTGTTTAGGTTTACCCGGGATCTCAGTGAAATGTCTGTTTAAATTTCCCACAGAACGTTGACTCAGATTTCTGTCCTTGACAATGGAGGTAGAAGTATTATCATTGATAGTGGTATTCGTGACTGAGGTCTTCTGAGACCTTTCACAAAGAAAGCGAAAAAGAGAAGGACATTGAGGAAAAGAACGTTCTCAGCTCGTTACAGGACGTTTATGTCTCTCTTCTTTTCATTTATGAAGTCTCTTTCTTCTCTACGGTGTGTCGTTGGGATGGCCAGTCACCAAACTGTAAGGTGAGGGTCCGAAAGCGCCGAGACGGATACCAAAAGGTCTGGAAGGCCATAATACGAGTGGGACAGGTTTACAGTTTCTGCTGACGAGTTGTCCTTCGCGCATTCTATGTCTACTCCCTCTTTCCAAAAAATTGATTTAAATTTAGATTGAGTTGGACTTCTACAAGTTTATATTATAAGGATTTTGACCAATACCTTGTCTTAAAAATTTTGTGTATAAATACCCGGGAAAAAGGTTCTACTACTAAGTGATTCAGACTTACTCCTTCTGACAGTATTAGATATTGGAAAAAATTTTAAATAAAATTTAACCTCCTATTAACGAAATGTTATAACATGACCAAAAACGGTATTTTATTGTACTTAGTCGGTGTTCGTATAGATACAGGGGAGTGAGAACTTGGAGGAGGGGTGGGGAGATCCAACAGTGTCTCGTGATGTGACTCGAGGGACAAAATATGTCGTTGAAGGGTAATCGACAAATAAAATATATATCATTACGTATATATGTCACTAAAGTAAAGTAATTTTTTTTCAAAAAATTTCTTAGAAAGTCGACTAACACTAAATCGAAACGCTATCTCCTATCGACAGAATTGATTTTTTATTTGTCTTTTGTCAGGAGGAGGACAGAGGGGATACAAGGTAGAGGTCCGTTCAAAAGTCGTCGACGACTCACCGTTTATTGTAAGACTAAAGTAGGGGATTTTTTAGTGGTGGGGTGAAACTTTTGTTCGTTATGTGTTTATTGATATTGTGTTAGTTTGATATTTACAGAGTTTTTTTTCCCCCCTTTTACGGATACTCACGTGTTTTTTCCCTTATGATGAAGACGAATATACTTAACCAAGTTCCGAAATGTAATTATAATCCAAAATTTGTTTCTTGACCTAAGGTCGTCCGTTCCCTTCTATAAGAAACGACTCTTGTTGTGGTCGTTTCACTATTTATAAAATTACCTGTAGTGAGATCTTTTGTTGGTTATCCTGCACCCCACAATCTCTTTCTACTCCAAATTGTCTGTCTCCGACCTACGATCCGTGAGAAATATCAGTTAAAAAATTTTATATCTAAATAAATTAACCTCCAATTAATGAAATGTTATAACATAACCAAAACGGTATGTAGCTGTACTTAGGCGGTGTCCATATGTGTACAAGGGGTAGGACTTGGGGGAGGGAGGAGGGACAGACCTCAGATATTACATTCCCTACTTTTCAAGGATTTCTAAAACTCGACCTCTATCTCAAACCTTGAACTTCTAATAAAGATATTTTCCGGGTTATTTTATCGTGTATTTGAAACAAATACATGTGAAATTTTTTTTTCTTCTAGGGATCTACAATGATCTAAGAATTTCTAGAATGTTTATATCGTTGGCATGAGTGACTATGTTTACCATTATTTTTAGTGTCCGTCAAGACTCCCCGAATGAAGACTCCATTCTTAATTAGTGGTAAGAAAGACGTAAAAAGACTTATTCAGTTTACTTCTTATATGATTCTGAAGTTCCGTTTATTTTAAGTAGACTTACTGAATTAAAGAGAAGATAGTCACATCTTTATTCAACCTACGACTCCGATCTACTTAATCGTCTCCAATAGTCATATGAACCTCCCGAAGGGTCCACCGAGTCGTCATTTTTTAGGTGGGCGGTTACGTTCTCTACGTCCTGTGAACCGAAGGTAGGGGCCCAGTCCTTCTAGGGAATCTCCTTCTTTACCGTGGGGTGAGGTCATGAGAACGGACCTTTTACGGTACCTCTCTCCTCGGACCACCCGATGTTTGATACCCTAACATTTCTCAGCCTGTGTTCAGCCGACTCACTGACTCGTGCGCACATTCCTGTGTGTGTAGGTACATGCACCGAAGATTACAAGTGCTTTATCCGGATTTAAGTTTAAAAACAATAATTGTATATAAGACATTGACTGAAGCTACGACCTTTAAAGAGTACTTTGACACATTTATGTATGTATATAGACTATTCAAGGTCCTCTTCCGTTACCGTGGGGTGAGGTCATGAGAACGGACCTTTTAGGGTACCTACCTCCTCGGACTATCCGACGTCAGGTACCCCAACACTTCTCAGTCTGTGTTGACTCGCTGAAGTGAAAATGAAAAGTGAAAGTACATGACCTCTTCCTTTACGGTTGGGTGAGGCCACAAGAACGGACCTCTTAGGGTCCCTACCCCCTCGGACCACCCGACGGCAGATACCCCAGTGTGTCTCAGCCTGTGCTGACTTCACTGAATCGTCATCGTCGTCAAGTTCAGTCTCTACGAAGTCTCTGTAACCTTCTTTTTGTAATTGATAATTTTACTTAGAGAAACCCGGACTTAAGAAATAAATATTTTACTCCTCAGACTTGATCACTTGGAATTTTCTGTTTACAGAATTGTAGGGTCATGTGTAACATTATTAAGACCTTTACAATGACCCACGGGAGGAGACACGGTCCAAGTAATGTAACTACGCAATGTTTCGTTATATCATTAGTCAATCCCTCCCCACACTGTTCTATTAAATAAGAGGAGTGTGATTACAGATGAAGTCTTAAAGGATTTAGGTATGTGTAGAATGATCCTTTCGTCCTTCTTTTACATTTGTGAAGGGAGTTGACAGTACGACTGACTTGTGGGTTGAGACGTAAAAGAATTCCCCAAACAAAATGACTTTTGTTTTTCAGGGGGAAATACATTGACTTATTTTTATATTTCCTTTTGGTGGTCCAGGTTGACGGTCGGTTTTAATAATTTGACGGGAGGTCCCTGAAATATTAACGAAAGGACGATAGTTTAAATAAGGATTATGTATGGATCATTATCCCGTGAAAGAGTTACACTTCTCGGTTTTTACTTGGTTTCTCTTCGTTTCACTATGGGCAAAACATCTTACATAATCGACCAGTTTTTCTCACGAAAATTGGTTCATCTTTTTATTATTAGTGTTACACAGTACGTAGAGTCGTGGGTTTGGAAACAAGAAAATTGTAGAGTTGAGGAAAAAAAACTCATTCGAAGAAGGCCGACTCTTCTCATTCTTGTCGATCGACATGAACTGCACCCTTTCCTTTTTCCTAAAGTTGCGTTTAGACGACGATATGATATTTGGTGCCGAGTCGGTTCAGTCGAGAGAAGGGACGAAAGGTTGTAATGACGTCTCATCCAAATCAATCCACTAAAGTTTTTTTGTTTTGTTGAGGGGACTTTGTTCGATTTCTGTCGTTAATAATCAGTGGTACGAACCTACGTCGAATCAGTGGGGACTGTATTTGTTGGAGGAACTAGGAGACGAAGGAAGGACAATTTCCAATCAGATGTTGTCGTAAAGGGTTCGACAAAGACTCTTGTGTCCATAGTTTCTAAATGGTTTTTTTTTTTGTTTTTTTGTCTTTTGTACATAATATAGATTAAGAAATTTGTGTAACCGAGTACAATTGTAGGATTACTTTCTTTTCATTACAATAGAAAAACGTTGGGACCTTAAAGGTTTAAATAAAACACTGTCTCCAGAAAAACAATGTATTTTATGTATGTGTATATATTTGGGATGATTTAATCACAGACTGTTTTATATTGAACCCCTTTTTTGTTTAGATTTTCTTGAGGTTTTAGGAAGACTTTAGTGTAAGTTAATAAAAAAATTAATTATTATAATTAGACCATCTGAATGAAACCCAATTATACTCTTTATTGACAACACGTCTTCTGAAAGAGAAAAAAATTAAATAAAAAATCAACCTCCTTTTAATGAAATGTTACGACACGACCGAAGACGGTATGCTGATTAGTCAGTAGTAATATGTATATAGGTGAGGGAGAATTCGGAGGGAGGAGAGGAGGGTGTCTTCTGATTCATTTGTGTTGAATAAATTTATTGTGAGTAGAGACCTTTTACCCTTCGACACTCGTATTCATTTCCGTCTCAATTCCTAAGGACCTTACGATGTCCTTACGATACAGTTCTTTTTTTCTAAGTGACTAAGGAAAGTTACCGAGTGTATAAGACGATCTCTGGAGGATGTCTCTTTATTCTATGTACCAGTAATAATTACAAGAACAGGTAAATTCACGATCTTCGTTTTACTAATTGTATTATATTCTGTACGTTTCTACTCACGAGATTCTGTCTGTAAGTGTGCCATTCCACGTCTCCTCGGGGTACGTTGAAAGAATTCATCTTCTGTTTAATGATTTGACAACCTAGGGAAACCCATGAAAATACCAAATATGTTAAAATATAGTCCCAATGAAGAGGGAATTTCAAAAGTGGTGATAGGATTATCATCCCCCTAAGTTTTACTCTTTTAGAACCCATGTTTCTGTTAGATTCCCTCTACACTTTTACACTGACAGTTTACTGATAGTCTTTTCAATTTTTTTCCTTTAGGTAAGGTAATCTAACGATTTGAAAAAATAATGGATCGTTAATGACATAATTGTAGATTGAGTCATCCTTTACGTTTAGTCCATATTAGGGTTTTCCCAATGAGACATTCTGGTCTTCTTGTCTGTCATGGTTTAAGTACCGACATTTTTGTGGTTATATTGATCCTATTTTCCTCTCTTATTAAAATAGATGGTCTCCGGAGGGTGAGTGAGGGGCAGACCGATATATACACATTTGAATAAAAATTTCACGGTATTGTATCCCTTTTTTTAATACATCAAATTTAATAATGATGGACTCTATAAAAGATCTATAATGGTTAAATGTATCTATATAAAAATCTGGTACTTAAAGATTAGTGTAATTCTTACGATACTTTTTCATGGTACCGAGTGTGATCTAATTAAAAATTACATTTCACCAATGATACAAATAGGGACTTATCAAGTGTAATATTTACCGAGGTTTAACAACCTAATCACGGTGTCTAAAAAACAATGTACCAACCGGTTCTATGATAAATAAATTCTTTTTTTTTATCCGAAAGGGATTTTATCAAAGTGTAAGTGTGTATAAACATGGATCCAAGTTTCCGTGTATACATTTAGTTATAAGTGTATATGTGTTTCATCAATTCTCGAAATAAATTCTTATTTAAGTCTAGTCAAGTCAGTGTAGGTTGAGAAACACTGGGGTACCTGACGTCGTGCGGTCCGAAGGGACAGGTAGTGGTTGAGGACCTCGAATGAGTTTGAGTACAGGTAGCTCAGCCACTACAGTGGGTTAGTAGAGTAGAAGACAGTAGGGGAAGAGGAGGGTGGAAGTTAGTAAGGGTCATAGTCCCAGAAAAGATTACTCAACCAAGAAGTGTAGTCCACCGGTTTCATAACCTCGAAGTCGAAGTTGTAGTCAGGAAGGTTACTTATAGGTCCTGACTAAAGGAAATCCTACCTGACCAACCTAGAGGAACGTCAGGTTCCCTGAGAGTTCTCAGAAGAGGTTGTGGTACCAAGTTTTCGTAGTTAAGAAACCGCGAGTCGAAAGTAATATCGGGTTGAGAGTGTAGGTATGTACTGATTACCTTTTTGGTGTCGAAACTGAACTGTCTGTAAACAACCTTTTCATTACAGAGACGAAAAATTATACGACAGAATTATACGACAGATCCAATCAGAATAGAAAAGAAGGTTCCTTGTTCGTAGAAAATTAAAGTACCGACGTCAGTGGTAGACATCACTAAGACCTCGGGGTTTTTATTTCAGAGAGACAAAGATAACAAAGGGGTAGATAAACGGTACTTCATGATTCTGGTCTATGATATTAGAATCAAAAGACTTACAACTCAAAATTCAGTTGAAAAAGTGAGAGGAGAAAGTGAAAGTAGTTCTCCGAGAATAAAGAAGAAGTGAAAGACGGTATTCCCACCACAGTAGACTCATTTACTGCAATAACTATAAAGAGGACCGTTAGAACTAAGGTCGAACACGAAGTAGGTCGGGTCGTAAAACGTACTACATGAGACGTAAATTCAATTTACTCGTCCCACTGTTATGTGTCGGAACTGCATGAGGAAAGGACTAAATCTTGGTTGGACAACAAGGTACAGGTCAAGATTGACGTATATCTAAAGAGTCCTCCGGCCAGTCCACCAGACTATCAGGGTAGAGAAAGTCTTAAAAGGTCTCAAGCAACACTATGTGTCTCAGTTTCCGAAACCGTGTCAGTTATTTCGTTTTCATCTACAAAAAGACCTTGACAGAAATCGATAAATTCTCAAAATTCAATAAATAAAAAAATCAATAAATTCTTATTGATTTAATTTAGTTGATTTTTGTGTAAAGAACCGAAGTAATTTGTTATAACTGTTTACGATTTGGGCACTGGTTTCTCTTTCTAGGGTTATTTTAAACAGGTGGGTATAATTGGTGTTTGAGTACACTAATACTGCATTCATGAGGGTATTTGAGTCAGGTCCTAACGGTTTCCGATGTACACGGAAGTTATCCCGCGGTGCTTTCTTTGCGATGATGATGCTATAAGTTCTGTGGTACATTCTCAAATTTTTTTTTTTTTTCGTTCCTTCTGTCCTTCCTCCCTTTCTCCTTTTTCTCCCTTCCCTTCTTCGGTGTACCACCATTCTCATGTCTAGAAAAATTTGAGAAGATGTAGACAGAGGGGTCACCTTTACGATGGACGGATGTAAACACGAGACAATTTTTTGTGTTATTTTAATATGGTGTTTCAATCTGTACGATTAAGTGGGTGTCTTTCAGTATATTGAGATGAAGAGTACTTGTTACAACAAGTCTTTTTTTCATAGATAGGGTTCTCCTTTCTTAGAACTCAAGATGTAGCCCAACAAGACCTACTAATATTCGATGTTTTCTCTCAATTGAGGTTTTTAGACATGTTTCTCTAGACCTACTTTTAGGTCTCTCCTCAAAAGGTGTCGGGACGACGACCTATTCTTGAATAATCAATTCGTCTGAGATGTTCCTTCGTCTTCTCGTGTCTTTCTCCCTTTTATATCGTTTTTATTTTTTCTTAGGCCTGTCAACTGCTCATTGTCCGTTACGTTTCAACCGGTCTTTTTAATCGTGACAACAAAGTCAGAGGGGATACTCCACGGAACCTGATTTAATTTGTTTATTCGTAGTAGTATGTAGGAAGCTGTAGTTTGAATTACGTTTAAAATAAATTATAATTTTGTCAGATCAGTCGACCTTTAGTGTAAAAAGATGTTAATTTCTTGAAGAACTGTCCTGTCGGTATAAGATTTGATTCCGTAGTCACTTTGAGTTTTTACAGACCTTTTTTTTTTTCAGAACTCAAAAATTTCCGATCAGAGTAATTTGGAGGTGTTGATCTAAAGAGTAGAGTAGAGAGGTTACGTGACCCGTTCCCCTTTGTAAAGTCATCCAGTTTGTCATCACCTCCATTATCCTCCGGACATTTCCGTTCTTTTGCGGATTTCTAAGGAGTTTAGTGTGGTATAACCTTATGTGAATTGAGACGAATAAAGTGGGGGTGGATAATTAAGTCGTGTATAGAGAGATAATCTCTTTAGTCTCAACGATGTTTCCCTCTTACCACCCCGTTTGTGGACCGCTCTTTCGTTTCTCCTTTCTTGTTGATAATTGAATTATACATCGTCTCTGGAATTCATGTACTAAAATTTGAAGTGTCGTCGGGAAATCCCATTGCATCAATAGTATTGAAGAAGTCAAACCTTGGACTCCCAGATGTACCGATTTACTCTACTACTTTCAGAGTCGATTTTCAATTTGTCTGCTAAGTTTGAGGTATCAAATGTACGAGATACGAACAGTGTCATATGGGTTCAGTCTCCGTCAGTCTTGGCGTCTCTGTAAAGAGACCGTAGAATGATATCAAGTCTTGACGTCTCTGTAAAGGGACCGTAGAATGATATCGGCCCCTGGTCAGTAAGTATATGAAGAAATTCTGAATTAAAGAAGTAGACTCTTTGCGTCAATAAGTGTTGTGACGTATGAAATATATCACATTGTTACTCTAATAAATAACACTAACGATAAATCTAAGGTGTCCGTAGACAAAAGGGATTATGACGAAAGGGGACTTGCCTTTCTTTTTTATAATGTCCTGTGGTCCTCGTAAATATTCTTCGGTTGAAGTAATGAGACACTAAAAATTTTATCTTCGAAAGGACAGATATTTTGTATTGGTGAAGAAAGTCGAAGGTCTGAGTAGAGGTTCCTTCAGAACTGATATCTCTTCGTTGTGTAGGACGTCATTCTTTCTCGAGGACACAACTGTTGTCTTCCTACTTTTCCTTAGGGAGAAAGAATGAATGTTAAGACTAGTAGTGTATTAGTACCAAACAAAGAATTTCTTTCTCGATTTATGTGAGTGTGGTCCACAGAGTGTGAGCGGACCGTAACTTGTTCCTCAAGGTCTCCTTGTCTCACCGAGTCGTCCTCTTTCTCTTCTACGTCCGACCAAGTGACTATTGGGACTTTATAGACAAATTATCCCACTAACATACACGGTCACACGGGTCCTCTCATGTGTTTTAAAGAGTCATGTGTTTTATAGTATACCAGTAAGATGATAATTTTTACTATCTAGTAAAAAAAGAAATCATATTCTGTTCCCGGTTCTTATCCTCTTATCCATAATTTTTTGGTCTGTGTCTCAGTTGTGTTACTTTTTCCTTAACAAACATTCTTTACGACTTTTGCATTGTGTTTTCGTTACTCGTCATTCATGTTTAAGTTCAGAAAAGTGTTTGGTATATGATGACGATTAAAATCAGTAAAAGTCGAATTTTTTGTTATGTTAAATTTTATATATATGTCTTAATTTACCTAGTGACAAAACTCCGTCCCATACTATCCTTTCACTTGGGTGATTGTTTTCTCTCCCTCTCGTTTCTGGTCAGGTCCTGAGGAGAAGTCCGATGTAAGTTCCAAACGAGAGGGATTTCAACACCCTTATTGGGTATCTGTCTATAGAACATACCTCGACTTAATGGAGAATTTTTAAGTAAATATAGTTCTTGAAGTCTTGTACTGGAATAAATTTTTATCCCAGAAAGTCTATCTTAATAAATTCTCTTCTAGTAGGAGATAATCCCACCCGGGAGTTAGGTTACTGACCACAGGAATGTTCTTCTACGTTCCTGTTTTTCTATGTCCCTTCTTTCGGTACACTGTTGTTTCCATTTCTGACGATACTACGTTGGTGTTCCGTTCCTTACGTCTGACGGTTCTCGGTGGTCTTCGATGCTCCTCCGTTTCTTCCCTAGAGACGATCATCCATCGTAACGGGACGGTTGTGGAATTAAAGTCACACGTTGGAAGCCTTGACACTCTCTTAGTTCAAAATAACAAAATGCGGTGGTACAAACGTCACTAAACAATGCCGTCGGGACGTCTTCACTTAGGTGTGAAAAACAGTTTCATTGGTAATAGTAGAAAATTCTAAAATGGTGCATTTGTTACTGGTTTCCTGTTATTTGCCACCAGGTACCTGTCCCGTTGTGAATCTGATACGTGGGGGTTTTTCCCTTTCGAGAGGACGGGTGGGTCGTTGGGATGTGATTCGGACACTTATGTCTCTCAGTCTCGATTCGTCGGGAGGAGGTGTCCCACCTCCCCGTAATTTGTTCAACATGGAGTAGGAAGAAGAGGACTTACGCAGCAGAGAGACGGAGTTATCGGTCGAAGAGGACTTAGAGGACTCGTTAAAGTGTCAGAACGACAAGTGATTCTTTGTTTCCTTTTTTGTTGTACTTACCTTTTGTGTTCCTTACTAAAAAGTTTGGTGTTGTGTTAAATGACTTATGAGTGATACTCGGTCCCGTATAAAAATAGAGTGAATTAAGAATGTTATTACTACGTTTCTCCAGTTATGGCAGTGTAGGATATCGATCTTTTTGAACTCCGGGTCTCATCATTTTAGTGAAGGGATTCCAGTGTCTCTTTTATTCACCATCCTAGTCTTACACCAGGGACCTATGATATTACCTTTCGAGGTCCGGAAAAGACATACTAGTATAGGGTCCAAATTAAGGACCCAGTCCTTCTAGGGGATCTCTTTCTTTACCGTTGGGTAAAGTCGTAAGGACGGACCTCTTGGGACACCTGTTTCCTCGGATCTTCTGATGTCAGACACCCGAACGGTTCTCAGTCTGTACTGAATCGCTGATTTGGTGGTGGTGTCAGGGAGTTCTAAGACGTTTCCTCTACATGTGATACTCTTATTCTAGGTGTTTATAGGTTCATACGTGTTTCATGTGTATTTGTTTCATTCTCACTTAAGTGATTTTACAGTCATTATGACACCAGTGAATCTCCACCACCATACTGAAGTTTTGTTAAAAATATTTAAAAATTAATTCATGCAAAAAAGGTCAAAGTTATTTTGAAATTTTTACCCCTCCACCTACATATAAGGTGTCGAAGTCCACGGTCCTCTTTGGAGACACCGACTACAGTCCAAAGAATTGTGAGTCCGGTGATGCCGTTGGTTTCCGACATTATGACGACGATGGTATCAAAACAAAACATAACCGTAAGCACGTAAGTTTTTTCTGAGTGTGTTGTACACGACAGTAGGTTCGTGGTACGAGTTGTGACTCCTGTGTTTTGATTTATTTAGAGGCAGGACACGAGTCTTGGGGTGTTATATGAAACCACCCTCTTTGGTCTGTGTAGTAAAACACCCCTCTTTGTGCAGGAAAGTTTGTCGTGTTTACTTATCGTCAAAGTAGTTCTTTACCCCAAACCTATAGTGCTTCTACCAGAAAACCAAAGTCCTTGTCAGTCTGATCTGATTCAACGTAATCAACACAGGTTGAGAAACGTTGGGATACTTTACATCGGGTGGTCCGAGGAGACAGGTACCCTAAGATGTCCGTTCTTATGACCTGACCCATCGGTACTGGAGGAGGTCCCCTAGAAGGACTTGGGTCCTTTTCAATTGTCCGTCGAAAATTGAGATAATATCTTCACACTATGACGACCCCTCGGTGACAAATGTACCGGGAATGTTGGAAATCAACAATAGATTTCTCTATATGTATACGAATCTCGAATAATACATTTTCTACGACCTTGTTTTGATGACAACACCGAATATGTTCGTCAAGTGAACGATTTGGCCATAAGGGAAACTAAGAACGGGACGGTCCACTTGAATTCTCATAGTTGCTTAGATCAGAACCAACATATGAGGGACAAACTTTCGTCGGAAAACATGGACTTTTCACAACCCCCACCCCCACCGCCATTATAGGATTGAAAAGACCTCCTTGTCTTTAGGGGTGTAAGATAAGATTGTTTTCACTCCCCTACTTGTGATAGGAACAAACATATTCCTTTACCAGGAAAAGTTGTACAAACCTTTATCTGTCAACCTCTACTTTCATCTGCCCACGTGTATGTACCTACACATGCATGTGCGTCTTGTACGTGTAGCCTGTCCTTTCCCCCTTCCCTTGTGCACTCTCTCTCGCGTCCGGCCTTCACCTTTGCCGTTCGAAAAAATCAGTGATCGTCCTTTTAATGACCTGTTCTATGGACCTCTGGACTGAAGGCCAGGACGGTGATAATTGGTCGCTTAGTACGGGAAAGTACAGCAGAGTAATCGATGTTTTCAAAACCCTAAATTACTGAAGTACAATGTCTATATTATAATATCCTAAGACTTGGTAAGTTTGGTGTCTTAACTTTTATTTTTAGATGAGTAAATAATAAAGATATGGGAGAAAAGTAAGTGAGTGAAAAAACTGGAATGGTTTTTTATAAATAATTAGATCAAAATTTTTATGTCTTAAGAAGTACTTAAACGTACAGTGGAACCGTTCACGAGTCTCAAAAAAGGGACTCAGGGAATTTTTGTTACCGATACAAAATAAGTATACAGACAAGAGACCACGGAAAGTACCAACTTTCCCAATAAATCGTTCTCGGTTATTCTTACAAATACTTGTTTTATTCTTTTGACTTATTTTGTTACTTATTTCAGGAGAGACGTGTATTGTCTTCTCTTTTTGGGAAGGAGTTTCTACCGTTTTCATTATCCGAGAGAGTAAATAAATTTATTCTGTTTACTTCATTTATCTTCCCAGGGAAGTGCAGAAGGAAATGAGGAAGGAGGAGTTTTGCTAAGACCTCAATTCAGATGGTGATGTCTAACCTCATGTCCTTGGAGAGAGATTCTTCTCTGCATAAGACACTCGAAAGTTTTGTAATTTTTTTTTTCAAATTTTTCAGAAATACTACCTTCTCTGGAATCTGTGCTAGAGAGATAAATCCTCCTCTACCTCTTTATTAAAACCAGTCTGTGACTTCAATCCTTCTCTTACCTCCCATGTTAAGTCTTGAAAGGTCTTCTAAGACGGAGATATATTTCTCGTTCCCCAAGAGCTAAAGGGACCGTCAGATCACCAGTCTTGAACCGTGAAAATGACGATATCGTACCCAAACTAGGGAGTTCCTTGATTCTAGGGTGTTCAGTTCACCGTACGGGGAGGGGTGTTTTCCATTCCCCAAGTTCCTTTTATTCTCGTTGTTTGTAATGATCCTTTATCATTTCCTTGGGTCGTCTGAAGTCTTTCAAGACACTGTAGGTCATAAAACGATCTAAGGGGGGTTTTGGTGTCCTCCGTCTCCTCTGTCTCTAGTAAAGGGGTCACATGTTAATTCCTTTTCACTCTGTGTCTCGACCTGGTTGACCGAGTTTCGGTAGTCACTTTTCACAATTCAGGATGGTCTTTGACGTACGGGGTTTTGGATCTTTCCTTAGGGTTGTTGTTTCTGTTAAAAAATTTTAGTTTTTCTTGATACCCTAGTAGTGACATCCTAAATATTAGATTATCACTTTCCTTAGTTTCCCTGTCTGTCTTTCAGGAGAAGGGACTTTTGGTCAGGACCGTGTTACGAGAGGGTGAGGGGTTCAGGAGTGTCCAGAAATATCGCGAAGACGTCGACTCGGACCCGAAAGTCTAGAAGGAGAACTTCGACGAATCGGTGGACGTCTAGTACGACCTGGTTTGCCAAGGCAACTTGTAAGCTACGGTTTACTACGAGTTGACCTGTCTTTCTAACCTCTCTCCTTAATGTTACGAAACCGAATAGGCATTGTTTGAAAATTCTTATTTGAATTCTCAGAAAGTTAATTTTTCTTGAAGTGTCGGTAGTAACGGTGCATATGAGAGTCATTGCGACGTATTATACGTCGTATCCTCAACCGTAAGAGTAGAAAAGTAATTTCTTTTTCTCTTAGTCTTTCCAATTCGGTACACATAAACCAGTCGTCACCGTTACGGATTTGAAGATGAGTTTGGTAGATTTCGGTCCCGGCCACGAGGAGGACGAGGTGTTCAACGGTGAAGCAATCTTTTGATGTAAAAAGTTGTGAACTAAAAATATGACTGTGTGTTTAACTTTCAAGTGTATATATATGAAAACATATTGTGTATATTGAATCTAAATGAAAAGTATTAATATATGTATTTATAAGTCTTTTGGGATGTTAGATCTATGGTTATCCATAAAAATGGTTAACCATAGAAATGGTTAGATCCATTTCCATAAACCTGGGGATAAGAATACGGTCGGAAGATGGATGAGGACTAGGGGTATATTGGTGACATAGGGAGGATATCGTAATTTCGTTTCCTTTACCGAATTCAGGGAGAGAAGGAGGTTATGTGGGTTGCCAGAAGAGTAGGGGTCGTCGACAGAGAGAAGTTTTGTGGCTCTTCACGTAAGAAGTGGCTCCACAGTGGACGGATCTGTCTAGGGAACCCTACTACCCACCACATGAGACTACTGAGAGAGAAGAGGGGCGGAGTGGGATTCTTTAGACGGAGTTCCGATGGTGATTTTTTCTTTTGACCTCTTCGAACGTCCCCCGATAATGAGTGAGAGAACAAGGACGTCCGACACCCGGTTCCTCACCAGGAGGTCCTGTCGTTTTAGAGCCGTGTGACGTCTCGTGCTCCCTCTTCCCGTCTGTCCTTTCGAGTAATCATCGTGAAGTTGTATTTTTCTTTCTCCGAAACAAGTCCTGAAGTTTCTTAGGTAAGATTATGAGGTCCTACTAGTTGAAGTATTGACCGTTACATGTCTCCTTATTAATCAACCATTTTTTCAGAAGTAAGTGTGTTTAGGTCTGTCATAGACGAGTTACGGTTCATGTCCACATGTTGTTTCATTGTTTTATTGTCACTCTGGGACCGGATTCCTACTCCAGGTCTTTAAGATTAGGTACAGATATGTCCTCCCGTTCACGACGACACTGTCACTTTCTCAATTCTTACAAAATGTATAACGTCGACTCCTTTTAGGCCAAAAAGGTACCAGTCTTCCTAATTTCCTTTAGACCGGATACGGAGTCACTAGGGTCCACTGTGTCACTATTTCTTGGACAGACGGTTACGTCCTTTGCGTTCTCTCCTCCCAAACTAGGGACCTAGTCCTTCTAGGGAACCTCGTCCTTTACCGTTGGGTGAGGTCATGAGAACGGACCCTTTAGGGGACCTGTCTCTTCGGACCGCCCGATGTATGTTAGGTACCCTAGTGTTTGTCAGTCTGTACTGTCTTGTTGACTTCCACTCACGTATGTGTGTGTGTGTGTGTGTGTGTGTGTGTGCTGTCTTGTTGACTTGTACTCGCGGGTGTGTGTGTGTGTGTGTGTGTGTGTGTGTGTGTGTGTGTGTGTGTGTGTGTGTGTGTGTGTGTGTGTGTGTGTGTGTGTGTGTGTGTGTGTGTCGAATACGGAGTCGGTAGACGCCAAGTCGTCTAGGAGAGGGTCTCTGAACTCGCGCGCGCGCGTGTGTGTGTGTGTGTCGAATACGGCGTCTAGGAGAGGGTCTCTGACTAGGACTAGGAGAGTCCCTTTTTGTGTGGAAATAATCGGGGAGTCCGTTCTCGTATAGAGTTGAATTTTACGTCAGTGTAAGTCACCAGATGTGAGAGTGGGTACTCAATCTTGACCAAGAGATCCAAAGAGATTTACATCTCGACGGATTTTTCTTAGACGTTTAGTTTTCTGTCATCCTTGGAACCTTGATTCGTAGACGGTGATAGACGGAGGTGGACCTGTCGGTGCGTCTCATAAAGGACCTGATAAAAAAATCTGTGGTTATCCTTCTCTACCAGAATTTCCAAGTAAGGTGGGTTTGACATTAAATTTGACAAAGAATTTCGTTTGTATGTGTACTTTCTGAGAACAATACTTTTTACGACAAGACAAATTCCTGCACACCGAATCCACTATATAGGAATAAGACAAGGTTTGTACATGGAGTGTAATTTCTCGTTTCAAGGGTTTCGGAGTCTACGGACGGTACACATCTTGAGTCCTTGGACAGGAGGTCCCGAAGATGGTCTCAAATGTCTGAAAAAGGACGTCGAGACCAAAACAGACACTCCTGTAAATTAATTTTGTCTTACGTCTTTATAAGGAAACGGTAAGAATCGTGAATACTTGTAAATGTAAGTGTAAGTGTGTCGGGACAGAGAGTAACTCTCTATTACTTTGTTTTTTCATCCGTCTCGAACCTCTGTAGTCTAATGAGACTTTTCCGAAATACTTTCAGTAAAGACTGAGTTGTATAATTTGGTTTATAGTGGACGACTGGGGACCGAGTTTGTGTTGGAGTTTTGGTCGTTAAAGTTATCTTTCAGGATAAGAAAGTGTGGTCTGTATAAGAGTATTTTAAAATTATTGACTCCCGGTCCAGTTTCAAGAGGGTATAAAGTGTCTTACTTGGATGAAAATTCTTCTCGATCAATTTGGAAGACAAATTATCCACTCCTTTACTCCGGGTGTTCCTTCTTTCCTGAATAATTCCCAAATATGTGTCTGACAACCACCGTCCCGACCCTCAGTCAAAAACCCGTTCGTTCTTAAGGAAGACAAGAACTGTGGTACTGTCGGGAGGACCTGAGTACCGTCTGGTGTCAGTCCTGTCTGACTTTCCTCTATGTTCCTGATTGTACGAAAGAGATTTTGTGAATCGATAATTATTAATTGTAGTTAATTAATTTACCGATCTGTACGTACCTAAATCAAGTATCTTTTGTTTATAAGTCTTACTCAATCGGTTTTACTTACGTTAGTTTGGAGAACCGTCTTCTTACGATAAAATTATACTCACAAGTCAACAAGTCAACACAGGCTGAGAAACACTGGGGTACCTGACATCGGACGATCCGAGGAGACAGGCACCCTAAAAGGTCCATTCTTATGACGTCATCTGACGGTAAAGGAGGAGGTCCCCTAGAAGGACTGGGTCCCTAACTTGGGTATAGACACAGATGACGTGACGTCCACCAAAGAAATGGCGACTCAGTGTGATGGAATGATAGACTTCATGTAAATAATTTGATGTTTTCGAAAATAATGAACGTTTGATTTCCGTCATAATTAAAATCTAATTCTGATTAAAAAATCTAATTAGAATTTGATTACAAAAAGTTTGGTACCTACCGTTGGATAATAATCTAATATTTTCGTTAAATGACTCGGACCCTGTTCGTAAAGTCTTACTTGTTGGACCTTTTATCTCATATAGTGTGTGTCATCTCCTTTGATACCAAACCTCTTTAAAAAAAGTCGAAATGTATGTGTATATACGTATACGCTGTACGTAATCCGGTGTTACATTTTTTACTAGTAAGACGTTAATGTAAGTTTTTTCAAATTTTCGGTGAAGTTAAATACAATAATCCCATTTTTCAATACAGGTTTTATATATAAAAGATACGAAAATTATAATACGACTTATTTTATTTTTAATATTTTAATCACGTCAAAAGTACACCTATTGGTACACTTCTTCAGTCGTACTGTAATTTTTATACAAATACCTATGTATATGGACATCGTTTCCGTTACTGTGGGGTGAGGTCATGAGAACGGACCTCTTAGGGTACCTGCCTCCTCGGACCACCCGATGTCAGGTACCCCAGTGCTTCTTAGCCTGTGCTGACTCGCTGAAGTGAAAGTGAAAAGTGAAAGTACGTAACCTCTTCCTTTACCGTTGGGTGAGGGTCACAAGAACGGACCTCTTAGGGTCCCTACCACCTCGGCCCACCCGACGGTAGATACCCTAGCGTGTCTCAGTCTGTACTGACTGCACTGAATCGTCGTCGTCACTACATTGACTTAGCTGTTTTCGTCACTGGGGATCTCTGTGTTCATGTACTCGTTCACACGGAAATTGTGTATGGGACAAGGTGACGAAATGTTTGTCTCTTCTGACTTCGTTTATTCCGCTTTATAATTGTAGATAATTTAAGTCCACCATCCAAGGACCCAAAAAATACCAGATAAAATATATATAAATAAAAGATACAAAAGACATCAAAAACACTACAAAATATATATATAATGTGAATTTAAGATGTTGATTTTGAAATATATTTTTGTTATATTTCGGAATATTTTAAGTGTAGAAAATAAAATCATCGTCGTGTGTAACGATTTGGTATTTGTACTACTGTAGTGACTGTATAGTATTATTCGGTTCCTTAAATACTTGAATACTAATTGAATTACTGAGAAGAGTTAGTAAAGAATTACAAATTTTTCATTCCGACTTTATATAAGTTAATAACAATAAACTGGAAGTCAGAATAATGTCGTCTCCGACTTGACCATGGGTGTTTTATACCCATGTCGGACTCGATCTTTTCTTGGATCTTCTAGAAGGTACTGATGTTTCACATGCGTGTATGTGTGTAGGGATTGACGTACTCCGATACGACGTTATGTGTCTCTCAATCGGAAATTCCAAATGATTTTTGAAGGTTTAGTAGTAGAGTAAATATGACTTTATAATGAACGAATTAGGTATTA
The DNA here is from genome assembly GCA_006410555.1 of Capra ibex. Taxonomy (NCBI): domain Eukaryota; kingdom Metazoa; phylum Chordata; class Mammalia; order Artiodactyla; family Bovidae; genus Capra; species Capra ibex. The sequence goes on from SJYO01020080.1 coordinate 67,583,862, forward strand.
AAGAATCTGTAGGAGGGATCAGGGAAAGTTTTAGTCGGAGACGTAAGAAACGTAACGATGAGATTACGTTCTACCCTTTCAGTGTGTTGGTCGGTGAAAACACTTAGTCATTGGTCCAACCCTTAATGTCTTTTGTGAAGAGTCAGTCCTGTTCAAGTCTGTACTAGAAACGAGGAGGAGATTGGATGAAACTTCGTTTGTCGATCTTTGACATGACTCTTATTTCTCGTAGTTGAATAGACAAAGGGACGTCCGTGTAAATTCTCCTTGGTGACCTGGTACCCGAAAATGGGAGGGATAAGAGTTTGAAAAGGGATGGTACAAGTAAGAGTAAGTGGGATTAGAGTCCGATAGAAAAAACGGTACTTATCGGTTAGCGTAGTAAGAGGTAAGAGTAGGTTGGGACGTCAGAGATGTATAAGGTGGGCTAATCACGACCTACATCGTATTTCATTTTGAAGTCCTCTACCTCTACGAGTAATTATCCCTTGTTTCCTTCTTTTTGACCAGTTTTTTTCAGTCTCAAGGTATCTGTTTCCTACTTCTGTTATACAATACTTATCTTTCTTAATTCGAGACAAAAACTACTGTCGTAGTATCTCCGAACATTTTAATAGGTCTGTAAGTTTATTTTTGATCTTTGGAGAAGGAAAGGGTGCTTTTCTTGTCTTAAAATCACTAAAAATTTTAAGTCTATACATGTATATATGTCACTTTGTCAAATGTATTTTCGTTCGTTCAGGGTATTTACCCTTTATTCTAAAGATCTAGAGGGTGGATAAAAGGAGTTTTTCTTTCTACTAAGAGTGAGTAGACACCTAGGGGAATTTATTTATTTACCGTGTCATAAGTGGATCAATTGTGTCAATAACTTGTTTGTAAACGACTTAAGATAATAATCTTCCCAATTCAGTAAATATTCAGTAGTTCCTCCATCTTCATTGTCCAATTGTCTGTTTTTTTATTTAAACTATTTCCAATATTTCTGGATAACCTCTTTCCCTACTGTTGGGTGAGGTCATAAGAACGGACCTTTTAGGGTACCTGTCTCCTCGAACCACCCGACGTCAGGTACCCCAGTGTTTCTCAGTTTGTACTGATTCACTGCGTTTGTATGTACTTTTGGATATCTTTTAAGAAACCTCCGTCTTTTTACCTCGTCAATACGAACAATACTTCCCCTCACTCCCCCTCCCTGTCCACGTTCCTCACCCCCACTGGACGTCTCGACATTCTCCTTTGAAATTTCATCGATTATAAGTTTCGGTTACAGTTTCTTTCCAAATTCGTCATTCGTAAGAATCGTCTCCCTGGTAAATTGATATGTTTGATTTTGTCCTCATTTCTTTAGTAAGGAGAAACAGTAAAAAAATGGGTGTAACGTTTGTAAGACTTTTACGTTAACGATACTGAGTCAGAATTGTTCGAAGGAGGGTGTATTTTTACGGATCTAATCATTATGTAAGTGATCTTTGACATAGAAAGTTGTCAGACGTAATGGAAAAGACCATATTAAAACACTTAATAAGACAAAATCACATTTACGATAATCATCGTCTACCTTATATATGAGTTATGACTCTCGACCCAAATCCGAACGAGAGGAAAAAAGACATGTGTACCTATGTGTAAGATACGTACCCCTTCTACAAAACAGAACTTTTCAAACCATTATTGTCAGTTGATGTTAACTGTACCTATCTCATGAAACCCCTAATGTTACGTGAAAGTGTAGATGAAGAGGATTGGAAGACTTCTATCTCCAAAACAGTCATAGGAGTGAAATAAATACTCCTTTGATCCCAATTCTCTTTATTTGACGGAACTGGTTTTGTTGTGTTGTTTACTCGTTTACTTAACCTTCGGTTTGACTTGATAAGAGCGGAGTTTATGAAGACAAGTTTCTTGAGCATCTTCTTTACCCAAACATAAATTCATACAGTCTTTTCTCACCATAATAATTTATGATTAATTCTATTTTGTTTATACTCAATCCAAGAAACTTTAACTCCTGCTTTATTTTAAGTCCAGTCTTCCACCTAAGGTTCAGAATTTTGTCTCGTTATTTTTACCCTGTACCAAATGAAATAGAGTGATTGTTAGTGTCAACCGGATACGAGTGAAAACTTTTCGTTCCTGTTTTTTTTTTTTTTAAGGACAGTAAACATGTCACGAAGTGTCTACTGGATATTCTTTTTGGGATCCATCATTGACGTCACCCTTTAAGGTTCCTTTTAGAGGGAAACCCTAGATTGTTGAAAGGGGGTAGAGGTAGGTTTTTAGTTACCGAAAGGAAAGGAAACCATTCTGTCATAATTACTTAAGTTTGATTACACAGATTATCAACGATTTCTGTTAAAATTCTTTACTATCTTATACATTTAGCGATTCAAGAACAAGTGACGGGATCAAGTGACGGAATGTTCTCTTTACAGAGATTTGGTAATTTCTTCTCAGAGATGGGACATAAATTTCGAAATTATTTTGACGGAGTCATCTTCTCTTTACCCTACGTCCATTTGACACTTGTCTGGAGTAGGATTACGGTTTAGAAGGTATAAGAGCTAGGGTCGTTTCAAATACATATCCATCATTCCACTGTCGCTGTAGTGGTGGTGACTTTAGTTGAGGTTTTGGTTGGGGGTAGGTAGTGGTGGCGGTAGTCGAAGAATCTCTACGAGTCGAAACAGAGAATTACCTTTGTGAGAGGATTGGTGAGTGGGGTTAATACTCGGGGGTTTATTGGGGTGTTAATCCTCGAAGTTTTATTACAACTCAGGGACCCAGTGACACTTTTCTCTTTAAAGGGTGAAAGTCCATCTTTCGACTTTTGTTGATCTTATCATAGATTTATTACGAACTCGTTAACTAAAAAATCCCTATTTACCATTGACTTTGGAAACTAGGAAGAGACTGAAAATCACTAAGATTAAAGGTAGAACACCATTACTTGTTTTAACTTCATGTCATACTGTCTCTCTTGTGTCACCGTGGATTAAAACCGACTACAATTGTCGTGTCGACGAGGTAAAAGTAAATGAAACAAGGACCAGTTTTCATCGGTTACCATCCTTCACAATGAGAAGACTAGAGTCCAGAGGTTTAGGGGACAAGAAAGGTTAAATAAAACTAATGAGGTCGACAGACCCTCTGTCTCCCAGGAAGAGTCGTCTTTAGATATTTTATACCATTAATTTAGTCTGGGTGGAAGGACATGAATGATAGGAACCATATTAATGGGGATGAATGATTTGATGGGTGTTTCATGTATCTCTAAAGACGTTAATGAAACACTTTCCGTTTCTAAAAGTAAGGTGTATAACATGTTGACTAGTTCCGTAGTTCATTGTGATAGGTTACAAAGTTAACAAACCCCTAAAAATTCCAATAACCAAAACCAAACTCAAAAAGAACCAACCAGTCACACCCTCACTTTGTCTGTCTTGTCCTCTCGGTATGTTCAGGCTCCCCTTAAGTTACTGGTGATATATGTACCACTCCCACCCCTGGGAAAGGGAAGACGGACGCCGTGGAAAGGTGAGAGATTTTTTAAGTATTAGTTGGAAGTCTTTTTGAAGTGAGTTTACAGTGGAGAAATACGTGGGTTAGGATGTCCTGTATGTTGGTTTTGGTAGTGTTGACTGTGAAATGTGTTGGCTCGTCTAAATGAATACGAGAAAAGGGGTTACTAAAGTATTGTACATTATTTGTATTGTGATCTCCTGATTAGTATAATATTTATGTACATAAGGAAACAAAGGGGTCGTTTGTAAGTTCTGGGACTTTCCGTGTTTTTTTAGAATACTAGAAGAACGATTGGACTGTCCCATGTGTCCGACATGTACCACAAAACTTCGTATGGTGAGACACGTGATTTCTCGACCGTACTTAAAAGTCTTAGACCTCGATTAGGGGACTCAATAAGTAAACTTTTTTTGACAGAGTACAGGAGTCTTCAGGAGATGTTAACACGAGTGAGCGAGTCGGCACAGGTCGAGAAACACTGGGGTTCCTGGCGTTGGGCGGTTCGAGGAGACAGGTGCCTTAAAAGGTCCGTTCTTATGACCTCGGCGTCCGACGATTTATCAGGACTTCTAAGCTTTTACAATTATTTAATTCATATTCCACTTACCTTTTGTTCAGTTTTAACTGTCTCTGTTTTTTTTTTTTCTCCCCTATCTCCCCCTCAGTATTCTTCAGATCATTGTCTTTCTACAAAAGTTTTAATTTTAATAGGAAGGTATTTGTAATGTCTTTCTGTCTTTCGATGGGAAAAAATATTTTGTTTTTTGTTTTTTGTTTTTTTTTGAGTTTCTGGTCTTGTCACATTGAGTTCTAAAAGACGTTTCGAGGTGGTTCATAGACTAGATGTTTCAGTGGTGGAACCAGTCTTTAGGTTTTACAGAATCTTATAGTTCTCCGAAATTAGGGGAGTTTTATAGTGACTTTTGTTATTTCAAAGACCTACTACCCAACTCCAAGGGTTCAAAGGAGTTTATAAAGATTTACAGTCAGTGACAAGTATTTTTCCACGACTGACTAAGTAGTGAAAGAATTTTAATATTTTTGGCTAATAGTCTTTCTCACACTCATCGACGGTACAGGTTGAAATAGGACAGGTTTATTAGTAAACCTGAGGAGGATTTATAAATTGGTGTCCTTCGGGTGAAGGAAAGGTATATCGAAAGTTTGTTGATGTTTCAACAGACACCTTCCGGAAAGGACGATTAGATATCTATAGTAAGGGACCAGGATCAAAGTCGGAGTCTCGTGAGTGGAAAAGGATCTTACATACAGCTACAAATATTTTTGGCGACCGTGAGTCTTCAGATAATAAAACGTATGTACTATCTACTGATAAGTGCACCGTATGATGTACTCGATACGGGTCCACTTCCTTCAGGACTTCCGTGATCTGTGTTATTCTCGTCTCGGGTTCCGACTAGAGACTCGGAGACAGATCATATACGGGTATGATGTCTCGTCCCCCGAAGGGTCTACCGAGTCGCTATTTCTTACACGGACGGTTACCTCTTCTGTGCCCAAACTAGTGACCCAACCCTTCTTGGGGACCTCATCCTTTACCGTTGATGAGATCATAGGAACGGACCCTTTAAGATACATGTCTCCTCGGACCGTCCAATGTCAAGTGTCGCAGCGTTTTTCAGTGTGTACTGACTCGTCCTGATGTCAACTTTATGGACCAAAAAGTTCAATTTAAAGTAAATCTTTTATGATCTTTCTTATTTGTAGTTTCAGGATTGTGAGTAATACATGACATCCTGATATTACATCGAATAAAAAGAAGATTTTGCATAAATATAAAATAAAAGATCAAATAGATAGTACTTTACCTTAGAATAATAAGTATTAGGGAAAGTATCATAAAATATTTTAAAATATTATTTTTCTATCAATATACAAAAATTAGGATAAATTCGTAGATTTGCCATTTCGTCGTTTGTAAATGATCTCCTTTTTTACTCAACGTCATCGTTACAAATAAATGAGTTAAATTAATAAATTATGACAAAGGAATTCTAATCTCTTATTCGAAGAAAAAAAAATTCCCTTTTTCATACGATTGTTTTTGTTTCAGATGCACTCCGAGGTTTAAACATTGACTAAGAGGACTCTTGGTTTCGTTAGTCCTTTTATACTTTTCTACGAGTCAAGAGTAATAGTTTTTCCTCTTTTTTGTGGTCAAGGACTGACTTCTCTTTACGAAAAGATCGTGGTTTTTACTTTCGTTCCAGTCAATTGGGTGACCTTGAAATCATCGTTTGTAATTCAATATATTATCTGAGTATATGTCAAACTCAAAATTTGAACACAAATGTATATATGTCTGTATGTGTGTATCGAAGTTATTTTTCGTGTTTGAACTCGAGTCATTTCTCTACAATTTTTTCGTCTTATTCACTAAATTAGGTTTGTAAATTGACTACGTTAAATAGTTTTATCCAAGGACTCAAAGAGAGACGGGGGGAGTTGGAGGGGGTTAAGTTTCAATTTACTTTTGGAGTCATTGGGTTTGGTGAACAAACCGTTCCTCTATATAATATCGATTGGTGTCTGTGTGATCTAACGTCCGTTCACCCAAACTTTTACGACTATATTACACAGGAGTTTAGTCTTCGTCATGAAATTATAGTGTTTGGTAGATGTAGTAATAGTCTCTGGTGTCTCATTGACCCATCGAATAACCTTTTCACTTTTACCGACTCAGTCTTTAAAGGTATACTGTCCCTCTTTCTGACCGCTACTCTTTTTCTGACCGCTACTCTTTTTGTGACTTTTTTTCCTGTTACTTTTGTCCCTTCCTCCATCGTCACACTTTTGTGTCGTTTAAAATGAGTAGGACCATCTTGACAACCTGTCTCCCTTCTGAAAGGTAATCCTTTATAGACTGAGTTCAATGGTATTTACTAATGTTTTTTTTTTTTATGACTGTTTCATGGAGTGTTCGAAGGACCCGATGTCCGTATTTGAAATACCTTACCACGAGACTTCGGTTTGGAAAGACATGACCGTCATTGTTGTATTTTTTCAATGGGTTTTTTTCAATGTTGAGAGGTTTTGGGTTCACTCCTCCGCAAGTCTGCCGGGTCGTAGTCTACCTTGTCCATAATCTTTTCTGAAGGAATTTGACTTGGTTAAGACACACAAGATAGGTAGGTAATAAGATAGGTGATCCCAGTCCTTTTTTTAACAAAAGTGTAACAAATACCGTCGATGATCGTGTATATCGATAGATAAATTTGACTGATTTTAATTTAATATTTTTAGGTTAAGGAGTCAGAGTGATCGGTGTGAAGGTCACGATTTATGTATATCCTGACCACGAATGGTAAAACCTGTCACTCTTTATGTCTCGTACAGGTAGTGGTACCTTCTAAACAACCTGTTGTGACGAGACTTGTTATTAGTGTCGTATTATCTTTCCTGTCATAGGCAAATCTGTTGGTCCGGTAAGTCGTCGTAAATTTTGGTAAAATTAGCACACGCACTCTCACACACACACACACATGTGCTCTCGTTCTCTCTCTCTTGCGTACGAATGCAAAATTGGTTGTCTATATTAAGTGAAACGGTCATACCCGTTAGTTGCTAGGATTTACATAAAGATCAGAACATCATCGATGACTAAATTAAAATTTCACAAAATACGAAGAAAAGGAGTCGGAATTGCACTACCATCAAAACGATTGGAGTCGGCGTACTTTTTTTTTTCTAAAAGATGTAAATAGTTCATTAGTGATGTGTCTATATCAGTGTCTTTGTTTCACTTGTTTATAGGAGGACCTTTCCTTTCACTCGACAATTAAGTTATGTCAATGTCATTAGACTAAGACACTTTATGTTGGCGATGACTTATTTGGATAGTCTAGAGATTATGGAATGACTAATAAGTAGCTTCTTACGACCTAAGAGTAATCGTTTTTTTGTGTAAACACTTAAAGTTGACAGAATATTTTAATTTAATTAGTATTGGTTTCTTCTGAAGATTTAAATGATAGAAACCACCGGAAAAATTTCTTGTTAATGTGAAATGTTCCCACGAAGTGAAGTCTTGGTAAGTCCTTTTATGCTTAAATGTGTCGTCGATTAATGACACATGTGATGTATTTTTGTTAAATTTTTCTTCGTGAGGACGAAATTTTACTAAGTCGACTAAAGGTTTGTCTAAATATTTTAAAGTATAAATTTGTATTTTTCTACTGATAGTTTAATGTGAATCCTTTTATACTTAGAGAATTTGTCACAAAAGACATCACGCGACGTGTCTCAGGACCATTCCTCTATAAGTCACTTATGGATGACGTATGTGAACGTGAAATTGATTCTGATACGAGTGAATCTAAGATTAGGATCGAGATTGTGAGCGATCTACTTATTAGAGTTTATTTAATTATAGTGAATGTAAACGAGTGGACATTGTACTCATTATTATTGGTAATACCATGAATTCGTAGTCTCCTTTAAACATAAAAAAATGTTAAAAAAATTAACCACCTTTTAACGGAATGTTACAACACAGTCAAAGAATTTTTTTTTTTTTTTTTTTCATGAGTGTTTGATAAGGTTGTCTCTATTTGGAAAATACATCTTTTGTCGTCTGGGGACTATTGATGTCCCCAGAAGTTTTCCCATTTTATAGGGATCTATTCGTCACCGTCTGTCAAAAAAGTTTCGTTAAAAGGTGATACTTATAGGAGTATCTTTTTTTTTTGATAAATTAAAAGTGAGGACGACGAATCAACGAAGTCAGCACAGGCTGAGACACGCTGGGGTATCTACCGTCGGGTGGTCCGCATAGGGATTTCTTTGATGTTGCAAGACAAGGAGATAAACTCCGTGAAAAGGACCGTGACTTCGGGAGTTTACCAAACCGTCCGGAGTTTACCAAACCAAAGAGACAAACGGAATCGGATCTTTCTTTTCGGTGTGTAGAGGAATTTGGAGACATCCTATTTGGGTCAGTACGGGTAATTTTGGGTTTTCTAGTGTGGTTGGGTTGAATTCATGTTCAAATGTGGTTCCCTTCTTTTTGGTAAAACGGATATAACCGAAGTATACTGTTCAAAAGAATTCATGATCGATGACGTTCGAAATAAATAGGAACTCAGTCTGTAAAGGTGAAAGTTGAAAAGACGTTCGTCTATGTAATTCGATCGTGAAAGTACAATCCTAATCATTTAAGTAAAGTCGAGGTTTTTAAACTCTCTTGTCATTATGAGTTTCAATTTTTTTTTTTTTTGGCGAGTACCCCATTCATCCATACCCCTTTTATAAGAATGTTGGACAAGGGTATTTCGTTTGACGTTGTGAGTGTCAAGGTGACACTATTGGTAAACAGTCTTAAGATGTGTGTAAAGGTCATTAGAACGTGATTTAGAGTTTCATACGATGATTCAGTGAAGTCAGCACAGATTGAGACACACTGGGGTATGTGCCGTCGGGTTGTCCGAGGGGGTAGGGACCCTAAGAGGTCCGTTCTTGTGACCTCACCCAACGGTAAAGGAAGAGGTTACGTCCTTTCACTTTTCACTTTCACTTCAGTGAGTCAGCACAGGCTGAGAAGCTCTGGGGTACCTGATGTCGGATGGTCCGAGGAGAACAGGTACCCTAAAAGGTCCGTTCTCATTACCTCACCCAACGGTGTTTACCCACTAGAACTCTAAAGACCTTAGAATAAGACTATACGACGGTATACAAGTTATTAACCAGTACAAATGACTGATTTTTACACAAAAAACCATTTCATAGAATTCTAGTACCCATGTAAGGATCTTAGTTGACAAAAATATGAATGATCCCCTACCGGAGGAACCTTATGGTCCTTTAAAGAGAATATTCGTCCTAATGTGATTTTAGTCTCAAGAAGAGGATCTTTATGAGATATGTCTTCTTCCAATTCCTGGGTTGTCGTTTAACCTTCTGCACTCGGACTCAAGGTTTCATGTCGGTCTTTGAAGGATTCGTCCATTATCCCTCAACACACGTCTAAAATTCTTTCCTAAGATAGTTAGTGAAACCCAAAGGCACATAACTATCAAGTAGTCTCCTCTATAAATTGAAATAAAAAAAAAGAAAAACTCCTTCTTTAGACATAAGTGGAATCACCATAAATTTAATCTACACTTGAAAACTAACAGGAGATAAGGGTTTCTTTTGACCTTTGAGACACTTACCTTCTCTCTTCGTTTTTAACTTCAAGTCATTATTTAAGGTTATTCCTCATGCGACTCCAAAGAAGTTGGTATGTTTTCATTTGTCTTATGTATTTTACCGTAGTACCAAGACTAAACCTAAAAATTACAAATTTTTCACAAAGTCTTTTCTTTTTCTGTGGAAATCTCGATATGTCTAGTCCTAAGTTTATGACGTAAGAATGACCGATTTTCTAAAGTCTGTTCAATAAACTAGAGAAACTCGAAGTCCAAAGAGTAGACGTTTTACTCCTATTTACAACACTCCTGATTTAATCCATTACTTCCCGGTTTCTTATATAGACAGTGAGCCATTCTCCTTCAAGTTGTTTACCCTGAAGGTTAATAATAACCATAGTAGTCTTAACCCCCGAAGGGACCACCGAGTATACCAATTCTTAGACGGATGTTAAGTCCTCTGTGTCCAAGCTAGGGACCCAACCCTTCTAGGGGACCTCTTCCCTTACCGATGGGTAAGGTCATAAGGACGAACCTTTTAAGGTACCTGTCTACTCGGACCACCCGATGTTAGTTACTCCGACGTCTCTCAGCCAGTACTGACTCGTTGATTGTAAAAAAATAGTCTTAATTACTTAAAAATATTAATCAATAAAAAATAATTCATAAAGAAAACCTGTCCAGGGTGATTCAGTGACTAATTGTGTCTAGATAGTGAAGGGATTATGTCTTAGATATTACCTTATTCGTTAGTGATGAAAGAGAATACTTTCGTACCTTTATAAAGGACCGTTCCTTAATGTCATATTAGTTGTCGACTGGTGTAAAGTTATCGAGAAAGGATGTAATATCCAAAAGAGTACTCCCTCTTATGTAAAAGGTGTGTATATGTAACGCCCGGGCTCAATTTTCTTTTAGTCTTACGGATCTTACAAATTATTCGAGGTGGTGTGGTTTGGAAAAAGTCAGCTTATAATTCCTAATCTTTCGTTTCTTCTTAAGATACACTTTCAATATATCAATGTCAAATAGTTTTATATTCTTAGTAGTTTCATAGTGGTAGTCCATACCACCCTCTTGTCTGATGACTCATCTTCATCTCGGTCAGTTTTAGATTTGTTGTATAATTGTGCGTCTAAATTTTATGACGTACGGATTTTGATCTATTTAAAAGGATTAAAGACAAGGAACTTAATATTTTCGAAAGACGGTTTAGGTATACCGTAAAACCATAGAATGATATGTTTTTAAATCATTCTATGGTTTTGCGATGTACGTAAATCTATAGAGAAAGGTCCCGACTTCATGTTTTTCGGGTCAAGAAATAAGGTCTATGGTCAGTCTTGAAAGGTTTAGTCTTGGAGTTACAGGACTGGATAATTCCTTTGTCAAGTTTAATAAAAATTATTAAGGAGGTTGAATCTGTCTCTCATCATATTTCACATCAACTAAGTCACATTCACTATATGTAAACAGAGATCATATATTCGTGTAGTAGATTTTTGCACCATTCATGTCGGGTATATCTGATAGGTATGTCCTTCTGACAATGTGAAAGAAGATATGGTCTATAACAAAAGAATTGACAACGACTACCAAAAGAATAAAGACGGTAAGTTTTCCCGTTTGTAGACGAAAATGTATAAATATGTCACCCGAAGGGACCACCGAGTCAACCAATTAGACAGACGTTACGTCCTCTGGGTCCAAGCTGGGGACCCAACCCTTCTAGGGGATGTTTTCCTTTACCGTTGGGTGAGGTTATAAGAACGGACCCTTTAAAGTACTTGTCTCCTCGGACCAACCGATGTTATGTGTCCTAGTGTTCTCAGCCTATGCTTGCTGACTGATTTGGTGGTGGTGGGTGTTCTCAAAACTTTCAGTTTCACAATCAGTGAGTCAGTACAGGTCGAGAAACGTTGGGGTACCTGACATCGGGTGGTCCAAGGAGACAGGTACTTTAAGAGGTCCGTTCTTATGAGTTCACCCGACGGTAAGACAAGAGACCCCTAGAAAGGGTGGGTCCCTAGTTTGGGTGCAGAGCGTGTGACGTCCATCTAAGAAATAACAGACTCGGTGGTCATTGGTTATTTAGAATTTTATTAGAAAACAAGTGAGACTTTTCACTTTCATTTCAGCGAGTCAGTACAGGCTGAGAAACACTGAGGTACCTGACCTCGGGTGGTCCCAGGAGTCAGGTACCTTAAAAGGTCTGTTCTCATGACCTCACCCAAACGGTAAAGGAAGAGGTCCCCTAGAAGGGTTGAGTCCCTAGCTTGGGCCCAGAGGACGTCCGTCTGCGAAATGGTAGACTCGGTGGTCCCTTACAGTGTATTTTTCCGTCTGAGTAGGACAGATTTGATCACCAAGAGTGTCTTGGAAGTTAAAGTACTATTTTACTCTGGTACAATTCTAAGTAAATGACAGGTTACTTGAGTTGACACCTGACACGCTAAATGATTTTCCAATTGGACCCCGGTCCACTAGTCTCGTGTCGGACCCTTTTGCTTATGGAAGGTATGAGTCTTTAGAACTTCTAGTGATTTAAATTTAAGTTGATCTTACCTAAGCTCTACGGAACCTAAATAAAGAGATACACAACAATGACTTCAACCGAAGTTATGTCATATAAACCAATAGTACATTAAGGGGACGTCTCCTTCACTTTCTTTTAGTCTCCGTCGGACGTAGCCGCTTGTCCTTCTGTTCGACAGGTTTATGGAAAAGACGAGATATCGTAAGTGAACAAAGTAAACAAAAAATTCCTAAGTTTCAGTAAAACTACTAAAATTTTATGGTAAAATTATAGATGAATGGTTATATTTAACCAAAAACATCGTATCGTACAAAAATTTTCCCAATTGAAGATTATGTAGTCTTACTTCAATTTCGTCTGATTTGACATACAGGATTAACTGTTTTGGTAGGAGTTTATTCATACTTAATTTGTATGGTGGGGGTTTCGTTCTTTGAGAACTCGAGAAAACGAGCACGGAAGGATGAGAGAGGACTAGAGTATTTGGTATCGTTCAAATGTTAAACATGTAAGTAGAAGAATCAAAGATTGAGTATGTGAGAAGTGTTAGTGGAGGTATTAGTTCTTGAATTTTTATGTACAATGTACACTGGACAAAACAATTTTGAGACTGGGGAGAAGGATTCGTATTTAGATTTCTTCTGTTATCGTTTGTATTTTTAAGACTTATCTTAGGTTACGGCAGATTCTTTGATTGACCTAGGAAATCATTGTCGTTGCTTTACTATGGTATAGTGTTAGGACCCTTCAAATGTGTGTCATTATACCAGTATGTATTGATTTTAGTTCGGTATTTGTCCATTCTAGTAACAAAGGTTTCCTTGGATGATACACAAATCCGGAACTCAATTGGAATTGTGGTTAGTCGGAGGATGTCTTTGGACTCTCTACCCCTTTTAAGTACGTTGACTTTCACTTTCACTGACGAAGATTAGGAGTTAAGGTCAGGGTGACATAAGTCCGTTTACGAGTGTCGAATAAGGTCCCAGTAATCACATCAATCGAGTCCAGGCTGCCGAACAGTCTATCAGACTGTTCAAAAGACCTCATAGAGGATACTTATTCCTAGGGGTTCTTCATGACTCTAGTCATACGACGGTCCGAACAGAACTGTCTCTCGATCGTCTGGTTATGTCACCCACTCTGTTCCAATTCTTCTGTGTGTCGTTTCTTCGTCCCATCTACATTGTCTCTTAGTCGTAAACTTGACCCGGACTCCTCCACTACTCTACTACTCGCCTCTCTTTGTCCGATATAAACCTATCATGTCTTCCTTTATAGTACAGTTCCTAATCCCGAGTTTCTTGTTACCAGACCTTTTTTTCTCTTCACCCTCATAATGTCCCATTGAACTTGTCATTATAGTAACTCTGACTTATATGTTCTGACGTAAAACGTTTTTAAAAGTATAGGTAAAGAAGTTAATTGAGAGTACCTTTTAGGTACATAGTCTTTATCATTTACAATAACGGTTATTTGTCTATTCCTTTGACTTCTTTCTGTACCTCGTAAAAGAGACTCAAGAATGTAGTTTACTCATCATTACTCCTCTACACTTTGGTTCAGAATGTTCGGATCCAAGTTTTATGAAGAGAAAGGTTTCTTCAATCAGACGAATTTGATTTAAAATATGTTCGAACTGAAGTTGGACCTGTTTAATAAATTACATAGCCATTTGATCTCGTTTATGACGTTTTATTAAGATCCTCCTCGAGTTAATAACCTTTCTATGTATTCGTCTTTGTATGTCTCATTTTACCATCGAAGGATGAGGTAAATTTTACTTCTCTTACTATCAACACAATGTATGACTGTTCATTCATCTTTAGTCTTTACACACGTAAAGAATGGAGAGGAGCCAACGTGTTTAGAAAAGTTGTGGGTAATGGGTGAAAGCCCACCATATATACCCCTCTTGTTTATTTATCCTTTGTTTTTCTTTTGATTGATTTTCGTCTTAAAACCCTCTGAGTTGATACTTGTCGAATTACTTTGAAATTAGGATAATGGAAGACATCTTGTCTGAAGTACAAACTAAATCATAGTCAATACTTTATCTTTTGGGTAATTCTTAGAGGTCTGTCAGATGCGTTCTCTCCCTAAGAAATACGAGATTCACAGTTACTTTTGAAATATATAGGTCTGTCCCAAAAAATTGTTCCTGGAGTGAACTAGTAGTATAGGTTGGCGGACACCATAAAGTCGTTAGAGAATATATAGATAAGACCATGTTAATAATTTTAACGGGAAAAATGAGTGTTTCACAGACCCAAACAGGACATTTACTAAACCGTCGTGAGGAAAATTTGGAGTTATCCATAGGGTCAAACCCCTCGAACTCACGGTGACGTTGTTCAAGGACCTTAAACCCGTATAATTTTCGTGCAATTTGACCTCAGAATAATTATTCTCGAGGGATTAATTGGTAAAAGATTTGGAGGTCGAAGAGGGGAGGTTGTGTGTGTGTGTGTATCGACTTTATTAAAAAGTTTCTAGTCGAGAAACCTCAAAAGTACCCCTTTGATGTTCCTCTTTTCTTTCTTTCTTTCTGAAGTACCCATTCGATTTCAGGTTAAATTTATTTTATTACTCCAGACTGGTACCTTTTGACCCTTTTATTGTCTTCGTCTATACCATTCAATCTTAGGTCGTTAGTGATTGTCCTATTCCTTGCAAACATTTCCGTCTGTGACTCTCTCGTTTTAGGAAAGATTTTATCTACGACCGTCTACGATCTGGTTTGACTTGTACACGTCTACTCTCCTATACTTAGAATTAGTTCAGGGAAGAAACAGGAGGAGATGAAGACCAAAGGGTAGATCTGTTAATTTTTTTTTTTTAAGACTTACATAAACGGTTGGAATTGTCAGACTTAAAACGTCTTAAAATATTATACTTTCTTTTTCGGTTATAAAATTTCACAAATTACCCTTCACGTTGAGTTTTTAATCACACATATCAAATTTCGTTTGGTACCTGAGAGATATATCAGTTGTCTGTTTTTTTTTTTTAACAACTACCCCTCCGTCTCTTCCCCCTTTCTATGGGAACATTCAGTAGGGACGAAAATGATTTGCGTTAATTTTAGGAACTCATTACAATTGCCTTTCACTGAGTCAGAAATACTCAGTGACCTTTTTATTTTCGGTTTTTCAGGTCCCCTCTGAGGGGACTAAAGTTAGTGACTCTTCGACATAGTCTTGACCTTTACGAGTAGTGTGTAACTCGGAAGTTTCAAATCACCATTTAATTGGATCCATGAAGACTACGTTCAAAGGTTCTCTGTTTCACTGTGAAGTAAGTACGTCTACAACCAGACACACAAAACTTCTCTCAGTCATTATTCACTATTTGATTCTTAGTATTCGTTTGAAAAGTTTTCAACTTGAACAAATGAGTATATGAAGTGAGTACTCTCGGGGTGACCGGGAATGAGTCTTGACCGTTTACCTAATAAGAATGAAATGTATTCCAAAGATGAAACTATTGGTTAAAACTTCATGGATCTGTAAAAATTTCTTCATGTACAAGAAGAAATTTTTTACTTACTTTTAGTCTACATTCAGATATAAAAATTTTCAGTGATGTTTTTATTATGTACGACAGTGTACCCAAGTTGGTTATTATCAGAGGTTGTTACGTGGTGATATAGTTTTTTCTCAAAACTATTGACTACAAATATCACTAATTACTTCGTAGTTTTTTTATAGTTAATCCCTTCAAAAATTTTCCAAAGTAACTTTACCAGGTTCTCTTTAATAGAAAAGAGGTGTCTCATTGTCTCTCATTTGTTACATTTCAAAAAGACTGGTATCAGAGACGACATTAATGAGTGAGTAAAGTCGGAAATGTCGTGTTTTCGTTGGTGTCTGTAATACATCTGTTTACTCATTTCAATACTAGGTTATTTTGAAGTCTGTGTCTTTAAACTTAAAGTATAGTAAAAATGGACAGTGTTTTGTAAGAAGAAGGAGAAAAAGAAGTTAGTAAATTTTTACATTTCAGATATAAGTCGAGGTGACATATCTTTGTTCGTCACCCATCGACCTGACCGGGTGTCCGGTATCAAACGTTTGGAGATAGGATCTCCTTGTTTAAAGTTGATGATTTTCCTTTTTTTACGACGGTAAGAAAGTGGGACTATTTCCATTACTCAACGATGACTTTTTTTGTTTTTTAATTTCATCCCGTCCTACGTAGGGACGTAATGCCACCGGTGTCATAAAAATCAGTCATATAAGGTTTACAGGTAACATTCGGGTTACATATTAGACCCATATTTTCTGATGTCAAAGGACCCTGTTAGAGGTTCTCTAAGTCGACCATGTCGTCCTTGGACGAGTATCGTTTCGAGGATTGTAACGTACTTCCAAGTTTCTGGTGACTATAAATGTTTTATAATAGACCTTTCACTTCAACGAGTCAGCACAGACTGAGAAACGCTGGGGTACCTGATATCGGATGGTCCGAAGAGACAGGTACCCTAAAAGGTCCGTTATCATGACATCACCTAACGGTAAAGGAAGAGGTCCTCTAGAAGGGCTGGGTCCCTGCTTGAGCCCAGAGGACGTAACATCTGTCTGTGAATTGGCCGACTCGGTGGTCCCTTTAGGTCAATAATAGACCTTTCTCTCAACTTAAGTTGATATATTTCTCAAGAGTTTCGCGTTATTGTTCTTTTGTCGGACTACAAAAAAATTTCCGTTTGAAATCTTGTGAGTGAAGTTGTTTACTACATTCTTATCCTTTATTCGTGTTCTTCTCAGAGGTTAGTGATCAGTAATGTTTTACGTTTAATTTCGGTGTACTCCGTTATAATGTGACAATTTTAAATCTAGTGTCGATGTTTTTTTGTCTTGGTCTTAAATTTGGGAATTCTTTTAGTGATTTTTTTAAAAAATTTATATACAACTGTTACATTTCATGTCTGTTCCTATGTCTCGTTAACCTCGAGTGTATGTGACGAACGCCCTTACGTTTTACCATGCCGATGAAACTTTTTGTTAAACCATCAAAGAATATTTCAATTTGTATATAAGTGGTATGTTGGGTCATTAGGATGGGGTCCAAGATTGGGTCCCGAAGGAACCATCGAGTCGACCATTTCTTAGGCGGACGTTTCGTTCTCTAGGTTCAAACAAAGGACTCAGTCCTTCTAGGGGACCTCTTCCCTATTCTCATGGGTGAGGTCACAAGAACCCGAAGAGACCACGGAGTTACCCATCTCTTAATCGGACGTTACGTCCTCCGGATCCAACTCAGGGACCCTAACCGTTCTAGGGGACCACCTCCCGTACCGTTAGATGATGTCATGAGAACGGACCTCTTAGGGGTACCTGTCTACTTGGACCGTCCAACGTCAGGTTTCCCAGTGTTCCTCAGAATGTACTGACTCGTTGATTCGTGTCCACGATTGGGTTCTCTTCACTTTTGTGTAAGTACGTGTGTGTGTGTTTTTAACATACGTTTACAAATATCTCTGATAAATATTGGTGGTTTTCATTTTTGTATAGTTATAAGTAGTTGATCACTTACCTATTCGTTTACACCATGTCGGTAAGTAACCTTAAGTCGTTACTTTTCCTTGTTTTAATGACTATGTGTGTACCATAATCTACATAATCCGATTCACTTTCTTCAGTTTGTGTTTTTCGATAAATAACACACTAGGGTAAATATACAGTAAAAGCATTTCCTTTTTCATGTCCCGGTCTTTTGTTTAGTCGTCAACCAACCCCACCTCTCCTTCCCCATCTTGTTTAACCCCCAATACGTTAACAAGATATAGAACTGACGACCACCACCAATGTTCTGGTTTGTACAGTTTGAGTCTTGACGTGTAATTCTTCTTAGAAATGACATGTACTTAATATGTAGTTACTTGGACCGATTTTTCTTTTTTTGTGACTATATATTCGTTCTGACCAAAATATGACCGAGACCAAGTAATCTTTCAAAAGTCACGAAACTACAGTCACATACCAATGGTTATAATATACTTCTGGATGGATAGAATTACACGCGTAAACATAATAACGTTATTACTGTCTCAATTTTTTTTTTGTGAAGAAAACTCTTACGTACAAACACCACAGGATAATTTATATTAGTCAGTGAAACCAGTGAGTCAAGTCAAGTCAGCGAGTCACCACAGGCTGAGAAACGCTGGGGTACTTAACGTCGTGCGGTCCGGAGGGACAGGTAGTGGTTGAGGCCCTCAAGTGAGTCTGAGTGTAGGTAGCTCAGTCACTACGGTAGGTCGGTAGAGTAGGAGTCAGCAGGGGAAAAGGAGGGTGGAAGTTAGAAAGGGTCGTAGTCTCAGAAAAGGTTACTCAGTTGAGAAGTGTACTCCACCGGTTTCATGACCTCAAAGTCGAAATCGTAGTAAGGAAGGTTTCTTTAGGGTCCCAACTAGAGGAAGTCTTACCTGACCAACCTAGAGGAGCGTCAGGTTGCCTGGGAGTTCTCGGAAGAGGTTGTGGTGTCAAGTTTTCGTAGTTAAGAAGCCGTGAGTCGGAAGAAGTGTCAGGTTGAGAGTGTAGGTATGTACTGTGGACCTTTTTGATATCGGAACTGATCTGCCTGGAATCAGCCGTTTCACTACAGAGACGAAAACGTATATGACAGATCCAACCAGTATTGAAAAGAAGGTTCCTCATTCGCAGAAAATTAAAGTACCGACGTCAGTGGTAGACGTCACTAAGGTCTCGGGGGGTTTTTATTTCAGACTGTGACAAAGGTGACAAATGGGTAGATAAAGGGTACTTCACTCCCATGGTCTACGGTACTAGAAACAAAAGACTTACAACTAGAAAGTCGGTTGAAAAAGTGAGAGGTAAAAGTGAAAGTAGTTGAGTCAGTACAGGTTGAGAAACACTGGGGTAGTTGACGTCGTACCCTCCGGAGGGACGGGTACTGGTTGAGGTCCTCGAATGAGTTTGAGTACAGGTAGTTCAGCCACTACGGTAGGTTGGTAGAGTAGGAGACAGCAGGGGAAAGGGAGGGTAGAAGTTAGAAAGGGTGGTAGTCCCAGAAAAGGTTACTCAGTCAAGAAGTATAGTCCACCGGTTTCTTAACCTCGAAGTCGAAGTTGTAGTCAGGAAGGTTGCTTATAAGCCCTGACTAAAGGAAATCCTACCTGCCCAACCTAGAGGAACGTCAGGTTCCCTGAGAGTTCTCATAAGAGGTTGTGGTGGTAAGTCTTCGTAGTTATGAAGTCGAGAGTCGAAAGAAATCTCAAGTTGAGAGTGTAGGTGTGTACTGATGACCTTTTTGGTCTCGAAACTGATATACGT
The DNA here is from genome assembly GCA_006410555.1 of Capra ibex. Lineage (NCBI taxonomy): Eukaryota > Metazoa > Chordata > Mammalia > Artiodactyla > Bovidae > Capra > Capra ibex. The sequence goes on from SJYO01020080.1 coordinate 67,603,364, forward strand.
GCAAACAACCCTTTCATTACAGAGACGAAAAATTATACAACAGATCCAGCCAGTATTGAAAAGAAACTTCCTCGTTCGCAGAAAATTAGAGTACCGATGTCAGTGGTAGACGTCACTAAAACCTCGGGCTTTTTTATTTCAGACAATGACGAAAGTAACAAAGGGGTAGATAAGTGGTACTTCACTTCCCTGGTCTACGGTACTACAATCGAAAGACTTACAAATCAAAATTGGGTTGAAAAAGTGAGAGAAGAAAGTGAAAGTAGTTCTCCAAGAAATCAAGAAGAAGTGAAAGACGGTATTCCCACCACAGTAGACGTATGGACTGTAAAAACTATAAAGAGAACCGTTAGAACTAAGGTCGGACACGAAGTAAGTCAGGTCGCAAAGAGTACTACATGAGACGTATATTCAATTTATTCGTCCCACTGTTATATGTCGGAACTATATGAGGAAAAGGATAAACCTTGGTCAGACAACAAGGTACAGGTCAAGATTGATAACGAAGAACTGGACGTATTTCTAAAGAGTCCTCCGTCCAGTCCACCAGACCATAAGGGTAAAGAACTTCTTAAAAGGTCTTACACAACACTAGGTGTGTCAGTTTCCGAAACCACATCAGTTGTTTCGTCTACTAAAAGACCTTGAGAACGAAAAAGCTACTAGGTCACCTACAGCCGTTAAACTAGAGACCAAAGAGACTGAAAAGATTTAGGTCGACCTTGTAGACCTTCAAGTGTCAAGTGTGTGACAATTTCGGACCGAACCTCTTAAAACTTGTAATGAAACGATCCCATACTCTACTCACTTTAACACGTTATCAAACTTGTAAGAAACCGTGACGGAAAGAAACCCTAATCTTACTTTTGACTGGAAAAGGTCAGGACACCGGTGACGACTCAAAAGGTTTAAGCTATCGTATGACTCACGTCGTGAAAGTGACGTAGTGGAAAATTATAAACTTTATCGAGTTGACCTTAAGGTAGTGGAGGTGATCGAAACAAACATCACTACGAAGGATTCCGAGTGAACTGAAGCGCAAGGTGCTACAGACCGAGATCTACTCACTAGTGTCGTAACACCAATAGACCCAGTACTTCTAGAAAAAACATATCAAGAAGACACATAAGAACGGTGGAGAAGAGTCATAGAAGACGAAGACAATCCGGGTATGGTAAAGAAAGGAAATAACACGGGTAGATACGTACTTTACAAGGGGTCCTTAGAGATTAAAAGAACTTCTCTAGAGATCAGAAAGGATAAGATAACAAAGGAGATATAGAATGTGACTAGTGACTCCTTTCGAAAGAATAGAGACGAACGATCAGAAACCTTGAGACGTAAGTTCACCTATATAGAAACAAAAAGAGGAAACGGAAAGTGTAGAAAAGAAAAGAGTCGATAAACAATTCTTGAGGAGTCTGTTGGTAAAACGGAGAAACGTAAAGAAAAAGAACCCCTACCAGAACTAGTGATGGAGATCAAGAAGTCCGGGATATAGTCTAAAGTAGGGAACTTAGATAAACAGTAAATTATGACATATTAGTATTCCCTAAACTAAATCCAGTATGGACTTATCAGATCACCAAAAGGGATGAAAGAAGAAAAATTCAGACTATTATTAAACCGTTATTCCTCAAGTACTAGACTCGGTGTCAGTCGAGGGCCAGAACAAAAACGACTGACTTTTTCAACCGAATTTCGAGTTGTAAGTCTTTTGCTTCTAGTACCGTAGACCAGGGTAGTGAGGTACCCTTTATCTACCCTTTTGTCATCTTTGTCACAGTCTGAAATAAAACCCCCCGAGGTTTTAGTGACGTCTACCACTGACATCGGCACTTTAATTTTCTGTGAATGAGGAACCTTCTTTTCAATACTGGTTAGATCTATCATATAAGTTTTCGTCTCTGTAATGAAACGGCTGATTCCAGGTAGATCAGTTCCGATAATATCAAAAAGGTCACCAGTACATACCTACACTCTCAACCTGACACTTCTTCCGACTCGTGACTTCTTAACTACGAAAACTTGACACCTCAACCTCTTCTGAGAACTCTCAGGGAACCTGACGTTCCTCTAGGTTGGTCGGGTAAGACTTCCTCTAGTTGGGACCCTAAAGAAACCTTCCTTACTACGATTTCGACTTTGAGGTCATGAAACCGGTGGAGTACGCTTCTCAACTGAGTAACCTTTTCTGAGACTACGACCCTCCCTAACCCCCGTCCTCCTCTTCCCCTGCTGGCTCCTACTCTACCGACCTACCGTAGTGCCTGAGCTACCTATACTTAGACTCACTTGAGGCCCTCTACCACTAGTTGTCCCTCCGGACCGCACGACGTTAAGTACCCCCGTCTTTCTCAGCCTGTGCTGACTCACTGACTTGACTTGACTTGACTTGTCTTAAAGAGGGACAAACCGACGTTTCTTGTATTAGTTACCCAACCGGTTTTTCAAACAAGTCCAAAAGACATGGTCGAGTGACTTTTTGAGAAGACAAAACCGGTTGTGTTGTCATAGAGCCGAAGGGACCATCGAGTTAGGCATTTCTTAGGCGGACGTTACGTCCTCTGGACCTAAGCTAGGGACCTAACCTTTCTAGGGGACCTCTTCCCGTCCCGTTGGGTGAGGTCATAAGAACGGACCTCTTAGGCGTACCTGTCTCCTCGGACCACCCGATGTCCCCCCAGGTACCCCAGTGTTTCTCAGTCTGTGTTGACTCGTTGATTCGTGTCGTATGTTTGTCGTGTGTCATAGATCCTTAAGACATGACTAAAGATTTAAGTTTGTAGACCCTTATTTGTCAGATATATTGGGGTGTCATATATTTTGGTTAATAGGAAACATCAAGAATTAATCCTAGATCCCGTGGGATTAAAATGTCAAAACTTCGTGTCCTGTGAAAATTTATCCAGTAGTTGAGTTTCGTAATTAGGTTGTTAGGAAAGTCACCGATGTAGACTTTAACGTTTGTATCGACACTATTCCAAATAAAAAAAGGGGATGTCAAGCCCCATCAATTAACATTTTATGTGAGGAAATGAATTTTATGACCCTAAAGTTCTTTTCAAATGATTTCAAAACGCCACAGTGTGACAAAAGACAATGACTCCGTTTTTAAGTGAATAGAGTTAGTTTTGAGATGTAGAGACTTCTCTTGACTCCTTTCTAGTACCAAAATAAAGGTGTCATACAAATTGACAGAATTTTATAAGTTCGGAGATTTATAATCGGGGAGGTCCGACTCATATGGTCTCTCCTTTACGTAGAAGACAGCCTTTTTGGTGACTCCGTCCTTATACTGGAGGACATATCGAGTACGTCGTTAAGTAAACGACTTAGTTTTGTTTTTGGAATTTTTTTTTTTTTTTCGAAAATTAATTCTTTATTTTATTTTGAATCCAGTTGAAAAATTGTAAGTATAGTTTGTAATAACGATTTTGTTGAACTCTTTTTCGAGACTTTAACAGAACGGTGAGTAATAAAAATATCGTAACAAAAAGAGGTCACCTAGATCGTCATTTCTTAGGCGAACGGTTACGTCCTCTGTGTTCCCTACGTCCAAGCTAAGGACCCAGTCCTTCTAAAGGACTTCTTCTTTTACCGTTGTGTGGGTCATAAGAACGGACCCTCTAAGGTACCTGTCCCCTCGGACCGTCCGATGTCAGATACCCCGGGCGTTTCTCTTCCTATGTTGACTCACTGACTCGCGCGCGCGTATGTGTGTGTGTGTAATTCCTTTATGGAGTCCTCACTAAGAAAAAATAGATGTCTTATGAACTTTTCTCTCTTCTTGTGTCTCTCCCTTGTTTTCTTCTCTCTCTTTCCCTCCTCTGTCCTTTCCTTCCCCTTCCACTTTTTCCTCTCTCCTCCCTTCTGACTCGACACCTTATGAGTTAAAATTTGAAGAGATTTAAATCCGGGGTATAGCGTTAAAAATCTATCCAATTCAGATTCCCCAAATAATGTTGAGTGAAGGGGTAGGACCGAGAGTCTAAAAGTAGACCTTTCAGACCGCCTCGTCACCAAAGATTATCAAAGGGTGTTCCCTCTTCAACCGGAAATACATGAACAGTCAAATTTTTTTTTTTTTTCCGTAAAGAACTTAGTAATTTTATTAGAAATAAAATGTTTATCGTCGATAAAGTCAAAAATTTTTAGTGACATAAATAAATTCTTCCATGATATATGGACGTATATCGTTTACACTCTCCGTAAGACCCATCTTAAAGTTCTCAAGATATGTTGAGGAACTTGTTGAGAACTTGAGATATCCTGACGGAAAGGTCGTGTCGGTTCTAGTGTGGTATGTGATGTCCCGTGGAAAATGACACTTTGATGGAAGTGTGTTATCCACTGTGTGTATTTAAAGATTTTTTATACATAGATGTCAAAAAGTCGAAGGCTTAATATACTGTGACGAAACATAAAATGAAGTCCCCCTTTTTTTTAATTTGTATAATGAATTTTTTTTAAGTTTGGTGGTTTATCGTAAAAAGTTTTACAAAAATGATTTTAAAATAAGAATTATTACTAATGGAAGTTTCAGTATTCCTTCTCGTACGTTACTGAAAAAAAAAAAAATGAAAGGTACAATAGGTATTGAAACATACCTAAGGTAAATATTGTGTATAGATACTTTTTTTTTTTGTGATCTTTTTTATGTATTTTGTAAAAGTATTTATATTATCACCGTGATTCTATGTACTACAGTTCCAATTTTCCGTAATAGAGACGGGAGATTCTCCAATACGAGACTCTTCCTTGTCCTTTAATGCGGTCTCTATCCTAAAGATTTGATTGTTCTCTCGTAGATCATCAGTACTAAATGAGTAAGTAAGTAAGTGTGTAAGTGTATAAACGACTGAGAAACGGTCGATACACTTTCTAGACTTCGGTCTAGTTCCATTTCTTTTTGTTCTGTGTATGGATTCAGTTCTAAATCGTGACCAGAGTAATTTTTTTTTTTATTGGTGGGGGATGGGAGGTTTTGTTGGATACCTTAAAACTCCTTTTCTCTTTGACTCAAACAGACTCTCGGTCATTTGCCTGGAGAATCTCTGGAGGTAGTGTAATACACAGAACACCCGTACGGTGTACGAAATCTAGAGACCCTGATAAACTGATTGAATGACATTGTCTGTATTAAAACATAGAATGATGAATTTCAAGACCTGAATGCGGTAATTAAATTAAATGGGAGTAGAACGGTGATACCACAAGACCCGGATTTTACTTAGTCACGAAAGATCCGTATAAAGACTTTTACGTAATTGAAACTAGAAATTTCTTTTTCTTAAACGAGAGTCTTATCGATCGATGGAAGTAAAGTTCTTTACAGAGATGGTGTTCACGTGTCCACCAGTAGTCTACGATTAGCACTCATTTGATTGAAACCTCTACGACCTTGAAGGGTGAACTTCCTGTCATTTTTATGTTTTATGTATTATTTAAGGGAATGACGACTCTCCTTTCTTCTTTCTTCCAACCGGACCATCTACTCTCCTGACATCTGACATATAAAGTACAAGTTACAAATTTTCACCCTTTTGCGATTACTGATTTTTTGACGTTTCCTCAATTATTTGAAATCTCAGATTTTACCGAAACTACGTGTCAGATGTAGAGAGTCTGGTTTTAGAATTCTATTACACTTTGGAAACGATTTATATCCTTTCTCGTTCTAATCGTCACTCGTTAGTTTTGATTCATCTCAATACCTTCGCCGGAGGGGTCACAGAGACGTCATTTCTTAGGGGAACAGTTTCGTCCTCTGTGTCCTCTGTACCCAAACTAGGGACCTCGTCCTTCTAGGGGACCTGCTACTTTACCGTTAGGTGAGGTTATAAGAACAGACCTTTTAGGGTACTTGTCTCCTCGGACCGTCCGATGTCAGGAACCCCCAGTGATTCTCAGCCTGTGTGTCTCTACCTTTAGTCTGACCTCTCTCGTTTTTCACCCCTCAGACCTAACACCAAAGTCTTTCTTTTAAGTCGTTTCTCCGATTTTGACTGGTTTTTAGATTCAAACAATTGATTACTTTCACGAAAAAAAAAATTCCCCTTTTTTTTCGAAAATAGCTTTGATTTTTTTTTTTTTTAACCTTATAACAACCTTGGAAAAAGATGACCTCTTATGAAAACAGATCGTAAGTGTTTAACGTACTACGTAAACTTTATATGTAGGTGACTATATTTTTTTTACTAACTCTTAATAAAGTTTAGAACATCGTCTCTTGGAGTTTACAAAGGCTTCTTTACTTCGTAATGAAGATTTGTTACCGTTGTCATAAAGGTAATGTTTTTCATACATCTACAAGTTTTTTTTTTTTTTTTGTTTTTGGGAAAAATTGGGTCTTTGTTACTACACACAATTTTAAGTAGAATCTGAATTAAGAACTGAATTAAGAAAAGTGATGTTTACTTGAGTTTGTGTAGAGACAGAGGATAAATTCTGCCTAAAGGGTTCCATTTTTATGACTTCATCAAAAAAAAAAATTTCAGACAGGTTTACTACTCATAGAAACTGGTAGAATTTTGATTCGTTCACGACCTAAAATTGGATCTTCTTTTTTCAAAAGTTTATAGGGGGAAGGGATTTCAGTCGACGGTGGTACTGGAGACAACTCTGCGAGTGTTTTTTCAAGGTCGCACGGGCCAGGGAAGGACTTCTTTTCCTGTCACCCTTCCCCGTCTGTAGGTGGCGTAAGAGTCAGAGATGACCTTAAACGGGTTACTAAGGTTTAACATTAACATATATTGCCAAATGTAATTATGTTGTTCATCTCTCAAAAGTTTTGACCTCAAATTTTTAGATACGGTCTTATAATTCGTTTAATAATGATTTGAAGGAAAAGTTTGACTCAACCTCAAAGTTATAATTCTTATCAGAGTTACAAACACATACAAAATGGGTTAGTACCAGTGGTTGAAATAAAAGAAATTAATCCCAGGTTTTTTTTAGTAATCCCTCGTTGGTCTGATATTAGTTCTCAATATAATCTCTTTCTATGTGAAATAATCTACACTTATGCAGGGTCTTGTTTTTGGTGTGGCGGTAATCCTGTAAGGATCATATCACGTAGTAAAGGAAACTACTAGAAATTTGGTCTTTTTAGTCTACGAATGTTTTTGTTACTAGAGAGTTGTTAAAGACTGGTGGAAGTTTCACTTAGTTATATACATTAAGAGTAAATTACTTTGTCGATGTATTTAAAGGTATGGTGAACTGGTATAATATATTTGACCTGACGGAGTATAGTTCAACACGTTTTGCTTTTGGTTAGGTTTACTCAATTTGAGGTCTCAAATCGTTACCTTTTTAGAACGTAAATATCTACCTTTCACAAACAACTTTGGGAACTCTTTTCTTATATGACCTTATTTGGTAAGTACAGAACCAATCTTTGGTTTTCTTGATTCTCATTATGTTTACGTATGTATCTTTCTCTCAAAGTTCAAACAAAGTCCAGTGATTGTACATGTGCCTCGTTCCATTTAGGTATCGTGATGTACTGACGCACGACACGAATCAACACAGACTGAGAAACGTTGGGGCACCTGACATCGGGTGCTCCGAGGAGACAATTGCCCCTAAGAGGTCTGTTTTTTTGACTTCACTCAACGGTACGGGAGGAGGTCCTCTAGAAGGGTTGAGTCCCTAGTTTGGGTCCAGAGGGTGTGACGTCCGTCTAAGGAATGGCTGACTCGGTGGTCCCTTCGGGATCAATTGTTTAACTCCAACACAGACTTGAGGTTAAGAATAGGATGAGGAGTGTGGGGAGTTCCTTCGTAATATATACGTTCCTATATATATTTGTGTGTGCGTGTTGAAGTATGGTGTTTCCAATTTCTGTTAGAGATTCTGATCCTGAAAGTTTCACGTTTAAACGGAAAGGGTGGTAAGTCGAGGTCTGACCTGGAACGTTTCTTTTTTAGTAAATGTATACTTACGTTCTTGGAAATGGTTTTGGTTCTACCCTTGAGTTCTCAACTTTTTGTGGTGAACTATTTTTTAGAGGTCGGATTTTTTGAGATTGTAGGAAATCCTTGTTGTCCTGTCCGGGTTTGCATAATTTTTAAGATGTGTTTTGGTCGCTGACAGAGGACCACAAACCTTGAGACCTCGGATTTCGTCAGTTCGAAAGAAACCTAGGACCCAAGTCGGGATCGTCGGTGTTTTGGGACTCAGTTTAGTCCAACCGTTACTTTGTGTGTTAAGGTTCTTTCGTTTCTAGGAAAAGTTAAGGTGGAAGGGTCCTGTTGATTCTGGTGTTCTCAGTCGACTTTGTTTACTGTAGGTGATGTTTCCGTTAGAGACGTTCGGCCCTATCGTGAGACCCTGAAGATACGAAGGGTCCCTGTTTATTGTCGGATTCTAATGATTTGTAATGTCGCTAGGTCGTGGGTTCTCGAGTCAAATTTTTTTTTTCCCCCCCCCCGCAGATCCTACTTCTGTTCTCCGTTCTTCAGTTACCCGAAGAACGATCTTCAGTTCGGTCTGGTCATCATTAGTTCGAGAATGTAGACCTGTAGTCATATCCTTTGATCGTTTTAAGTTCTAGTGTTACTCAGGGGACGAAGGGGAGCGAATGACGAAAAACACTCTTTTACGAATAAATATCGTCGAAGGGTAGACCGACGAGCGCGACCCGTTACGGGTCTGATTTGAAAATTTGGACCTTTTTCCACCCTTTCAGTCGGTCGGTCGGTCTGCGTCGCGATCCTTTGCATCTGTCTTCCTCCCTTTCTCAGTTCAAAGTTTTGTTTCCAAGGTGTTCCTTGACTTGCAGTTGGTGAGGGGTGAAGGATCGGAAGTTCGGTCGATCCGACCCGGACTTAAAAATTCTTCTCTTCATTTCAGTCTCCTTGGGTCGAGACCTCGAAAGTGATTGCCGTGCCGATAAGACCTCTTGGAAACGTGTTGGTGAACTACTCTCACCACAACCGGAGAGGGGGGTAGAGGGCTGCCACCTCTTTTTGCCCGAGTCTTGAATCCACTGAACGGGTTCCAGGGCGTCGTCTTGGCCTTAAGTTAAAGAAGGGCCGGTGCCGCCCGGCCGTGGGCCACCCGCGGTTCGCTTCCGGCGCCCCCGGCGGCTCTGATCCTTCCGGGAGGAGGGAGCCCTCCCTGGGCCGCGACCCTCGGCCTCCCCGGGCCGCGCGCGAGGTGCCGGGCCGGGGATGGAAGGAACTGAGGGCCGTCGAACCTGACCAGCTACCACTGAAGTCGGTACAACCGGACCCCAGGCCCGACGTGAAGCGGAGGCCGAAGGGCCGGCGGCGGACGTGTCTCGTGCCGGGCCGCGCGTCGTCGTCGTCGCGGGCTGCGCCGCGTTTCAGGTCGGCCGTCGCGAGCCCGGGCCTCCTGCCCTGCCCGGCAGCACGTTCCCGATCGCTGTTCCCGCCGCCCTCTGGCTGGGCCCGCGTCGTCCGACGCGGCGGCGTCGGTGGACGAGGGCGCGGGGGCCGGGACTAGTTATGGCTTATGGGCCTCGGGCCTTTACCTGGGCCCGGCCGGTCATGCCTCCCTCTTTCCTCTGTCTTTCCGCCCGCCCGCCCGCCCGGACCCACCCCTCCCCCTCCCCTCGACGTCCAGACATTGGCGTTAAGTTCACCGACCGCTCGCGTCTAGCCGAGGACGCCGGCGGAGGGACGACAGAGGAAACACGGCTCACTGCGCGGCCGCCGATCCCGGGGGCGGGGGAGCGGGACGGAGGGAGGGTTCCCTCCCAGCGCAGACAGCCGCCCCCGGAACACAGGACTTCCGGAGCCGGTTTTCCGGCGTGCCTAGGGGATGTTGTCAGCAAAGACAGCGGCCACATCAGGGGTAAGAACCCGAGAAAGGTGTCCGACGAAGGACACACGGACCGAGAGACCCTGTGAGACAGAGGACCCTAATCTCCTTTCTACTACAAACCAGTAATTTTTGAGAGATGATGTTACATGTTTTGATCCCTCGGCGACTAGTCTTCGATCCGCTCAATTCTCTTACAAGTGTTGGTCAACTCCCTTGACTCAGTAAGTAAGTAGTTTTTACGTGCTTACAGATCGCTCAGGTTACAATCTATGACACCCACTATTGTTGTACGCAGTCTGTAGAGGGAGAAGACCGTACAGTGTGTAACCAGATATTAACACTGTAAAAATAAAGGGGCTTTATCGTAGAGGACCGTTGTCTTAAGAGGGAGGGAAACCCTTCAGGAGAAGCCTTCCCCGGAGGAGGGGGTTCGAACACGCTAGTTTCTTGGAGAGGTGGTAGTTGTTCGAAGGAGGGAGTGGATGTATGTAAGTAGATTCCTACCCACACACTGGTTCTGTTCAGTTCATCTTATGAATAGACTCCAATAATATATTTCTTTCTGTCTATTCGTAACAAAGAACACTCCTCCCAACTGAGAAGAATTATCTGTTACTCCGGTTTGACTTCTGTCTTCATTTCCATTCCTCTGTCATTTCTACTTCTCCCACACAAGACCACAATGGTATCATCGTTTGGTCGCCCAGGGACTCTAAGGGTGACGAGACCTAAGACCATAAATGGAGGTCGTAGAAGAGTTAAATCCGATCGTGTAAAATGATGGAGCTTGATCATTTTCAACTATAAGACAGTGAGTTGTCGAGTTCCTCATTGACATACTCTCCGGTGTACCTCCTCCCAAATAAACCTGAACGGTAACTGAATTCTAATCGTTTTTAAATTCTTTCCTAAAAGATTCGGTCTCGCACCGTTTGGGACCCGGTGACCTAAACTTACCGACGAAAAATACACAAATTTACTAATGTAAATTCACGAATATCTTTATGTTGTATCATAAAAGTTAGAACGGAGAAACATGAGTTTAATATTTTATTAATGATAACCTAGTAAAAGTCTTTTCCAATCGGTTGGGATAATGATCCGTCTTTCTTGTGGTCGTTTAATTCACACATTTATCTTTATAATCTTTTCATCCAAGCACCCCTTAAAATTCAACGGACGGAAGATACTGAAAAAAAATTGAAGGGTACCAGTATCTCTTATAAATATTATTGTCATAACAGACAAAAGGAGGGGGTTTAAGTAACAGAAGTAAGGAGACAGTACGAGACGAGACCCTCCCACTGTAAATACTTTTGTAGTGGTCCCAGAGGAACGGGACACCGAAGAAAAACTCAATCTGGTTACGTGTTGTAACCGTTTTCTAAATTTTTTTTTTTTTTTTTTCCTCCTCCCTTTACAGTCCCACATATAATGTACGGAAAGGAAATACGATGGATCCGGTTTTAAAACCAGTATGACACAGAGAGACTGATGTTACGGACAGATCTTTGGAGAAAGGGTCTCAAGGTCGCGAGGTATTATGGTAAAGAAATGTCACGGGGAAGTCCGGGTCTCACCATTATCGAAGTGTGACAATGACCAAGGGAATTGGTGTGGGTATGGAAACATTTATTAGGGAATTAATATAAGAAAGGTCGAATTGATAAAACTCACACGTAAGAAAACGGATCTGAGACTAATCATATCAACTCTATACGGTTTCGCAGTAACGAAACAAAAGGAATTGTAGCTGTAAAGAATACTAGTGACATTCTGGTATTTTGTATACGTAGATAAGTATACTAGAGGTGAAGGATAAGAGAACCAGAAAGAACTCATAAAGTTAGTATCAAAAATCGGAGTAACGAGGTTCTTTGTCGACAAAAATAATCTTAATTGTTACTAGAGGTACAACGGTTTAGGTCCTCAGTTAAGAGTCGAAAGGAGAATAACCGAATGATAAGGGTACATTATCTATACTAAATTGAGTAGAAGAATTATGTAAAAAAACAAAACCCGACCAAAATCAAAAACATAAAAGTGAATGGAGTAAATAGAGGGAGTGAATAGATGTGGTGATCGGTACAACAATTTTTTACTAAGTTTGTTACATTCGAGTGAAAACTCTCAAGAAGTCCTATGACCATAGACGGTTAATAACCTCTATCAATATCCGAAGGGTCCAGTACGTTACCATTTCTTAGACGGACGGTTACGTCCTCTATGCCCTCTACTCCCAAGCTAGGAACCCAACCTTTCTAGGGAACCGCTTCCCTTACCGTTGGGTGAGGTAATAAGAACGGACCCTTTAGGACACCTGTCTCCTCCGACCGTCAGATGTCAGGTACCCCAGTGTCTCAGCCTGTGCTGACTTGTGTGTGTGTATTCGATCGTTGAGGTGGACTTAACAAAAATGGTCCAATATTTTTTTCATACAGACTTTGATTTAAGTATATATGTGTGTAAATCCGTGTTTCAGTATTTTAGATGAGACTTTTGAATTATTTCGGAGTTAAGGAATAGGAAAATATCGGAGATTGATGTGTCAGGTATTTTATAAACACGTTTGTGTGTGTAATAAAACCTTAGTACGGAACTCGTGGTGACATGTTTAATTTCTGACTTTCTGAGACAACCAAGAATGTGGGATGGGTTTATTCTCACCCCTTAAAAAAATTTATAAATTTGGTTAAGTTTATAGATATATAAAGTTTATAAGGGTTTAAATTTGACTAAGGATTATAAGTAATATAACATGATACTTTAAAGACAATAATTAGATTTAAAAAACTTTTATCGAATTACAAGGATAATGTTAAAAGAAACTTCACATCGGAAGACCATTTTAGGATCCAATATTGCGGAGTCAAACATAAGGATCAATCCGTTGACTGGTGGGGATCTTACATGTGGTTTTGATTTGTGTGTATGTATGTGTGAGGATACACAGAAAGAAATACCCAAGGAGGATTAAAGGATCTGGAAGTTTACGACCTCACAAAGTCTGACGTGAAATCATGAGTTTGATAAGGAAGGATTGATAAGAATAATGAAGATCAATAATTAGGTCAGAGACGAAATTAATAATTGGGAACCCATTTACTTTAACGGTCATACCGTGTTAAAACTGACTTTTTTTAACTGTTAATTACACCAAGTTGGATTATAAGACTGTTTGGGGTTTTAAATATAAAAGTTGGGTTTAAGAGGTACTCAAGGTAGAAGTACATAGGTTGACGATTCAAAGTATAAGTAAATTTCCAAACTAACCGACATCACAGTTTATACAACTGTTTTATTCCCGTTGTTCCTGACCTTTTCTCTTGAAAACTAACTGAAGGTCCAATAAGTATTCCTTCGTCGTTATCCTCTCAACTCTCTCTCATTAGTCTAATGCTTCAAAAAACATATGAATAGTCAAGTCAAGTCAGCGAGTCAGTACAGGTCGAGAAACGTTAGGGTACTTGACGTCGTACGGTCCGGAGGGATAGGTAGTGGTTGAGGATCTCAAGTGGGTTTGAGTACAGGTAACTCAGTCACTACGGTAGGTTGGTAGAGTAGGAGACAGTAGGGGAAGAGGAGGACGGGAGTTAGAAAGGGTCGTAGTCCCAGAAAGTTTACTCAGTCGAGAAACGTAGTCCACCGGTTTCATAATCTCAAAGTCGAAGTCGTAGTCAGGAAGTTACTTATAAGTCCTGACTAGAGGACCAAGTTTTCGTAGTTAAGAAACCGTGAGTCGACAGAAATATCAGGTTGAGAGTGTAGGTATGTACCGGTGACCTTTTCGGTATCGGAACTGATCTGCCTGGAAACAACTGTTTTATTACAGAGACGAAAAATTATACGATATAACCAACCAGTATTGAAAGGAAGTTTCCTCATTATATATATATTTCATACATATTATAAATATAAAATCTTTTGTACTTGAAAAAGGATTGATTTTTCACATACTGTAAAACTAAGGTGGACAAACTGAGTCATACTTATCTTACGATCTAAAGACGAAAATTTTTTACCTGTACATTGTTCGTTGTTTCCCTTATTGAATATTACCTTTTATTAAACTTTTTTTAATTACACATATACATATTGGTTTAGTGGAATGACACGTAGACTTTGTATCATTCAGTTAATTTGAAGTTATTTTATATAAATAATTCTTCTTTTTTTACTTACCTCTACAAAGTCATTTCTACCACCTAACTTAGGTCCATAGGTTAAGTCAGAAACGACTTTTACGTGGTTTCGGTGTGAGGGTAACTTTATATTTAAATTTTTACACACACACACACACACACACACACAAACGAAAATAATAGAGGTAAAATGTCTCCTCCTTCGACTTCGTCCCTCTCCATTCCAGTAAACGTGTCAGGAACCACCCCTAGATTCTACGTCTAGGGTTGTCAGACCGTCGTCCGACAACTACGAATACCAGTTATCTCATCTTAAGGAAAGTTTGACTACTGTTAGTTCTGTTGACCCCTCTTGTCCGAGACCCTTCGGGTGGGATGCCGTTCGGATTTTCTAGAGTTCACGGATCGTCTCCTAAATGACCCTGACCTTACATTCCAGGCATGGACGGTCGACTTGAGTCGGGACCTGGGGAACCCCAAGTGATCGCAGTCTCTTCGCTCTTCTCTTCTTCGGGTCCATCAGGACAAGTAGCACTTTGGTTTGACAGAACTTTCCTCGTGTTTGACCATTTTGTAAAAGTCTTTATTTACAACTTCGTCTTACAGCCACAAATGCTCTGACACGCAAGTCTTAGTCAAAGGAGGGGTACGAAGACCGTTGACTACCTATACTGGTATTTGTGTAACCATAGGTCTTCGTTCAAACGGTTTCTGGGTGACAAAGTCCTTCCTGCGAGTCGGGAGTGATGAGTCCCTCGTCGACTCTAGTCGACTACGGTCCACTACAAGAGACTCTCAAAAGTCCTAGGTAAGGAGGTCTTAAAACTTGTCACATGGGAGGTTTCTACCAGTAAGGAGAGAGTCTTGTACTACATTGAGAGGTTTGGATCGGAGTTTACCAAACGTGTAAAAGACCCCACTGACAAAGGACACAAGACTCTACGGTCCACCACTCTCGTAAGACGGACTCTTGACGTCTGTCGTACATGTACCTTTCAACGAGGATCGTCTGTCCTCCACGGACCACCGTTCATTGTCTTTTACGTCGGGTATGACTACACGTGCTCTCTTCCTTCGAACAACCGAGGACATTGACTTGTAGAGACCTGTCTAAAGTCCACTCCTCCCTATATCACTGAGTTAGCGTACTTTTGTGTGTTTGTTTATGGAAAGAAAAATAGAGAAAAAAAGACGAAAGACTCAAAAATTACTCAATATTAAATATATGTTATAATATGTAATGTCCACACATTATCTCACTAAGTGTCAAAATTTCCAATATGAAGTAAATATCAACAATATTTTATGACCGATGTAAAGGATACACCATCGTACATAGGACACCAAATAAAATATGAAATATCAAACATCGAGAATTAAAGGGTAGAGACACAACGAGGGGAGAGAAAGGGAAGGGGAGGGGTGACCATTGGTGATCAAAAAAGAGATATAGAAGTCTTAGTAGGTGTAAAAGTTTATTCTCAGTTTCTTACAATGAGGAAACGTAAACTTAGAGACACCGTAAGGTAGAAGAAGTCTTATGTTAGGTTTCACGTATGGTATTAGATGACCTTAGTGGGGATGGTGAGACTAAAGTAAAGGAACGAGAACATTCTTTCCTTCTCCGGAAGAGAGTGGGACTGTGGAACGACAAGGAGGGCCCGGCACGTATAAGACCGTAGTTATGGAAACTAAATTGACCAGAAAGAAGGACCTTTCGGAAGTGGGACGTGTTGGGGAACGGTTTGTTGAAATACTGCACGAGGGGATTAAAGTAAGTTCACAGATGAGTTTACGGTGGAAGAGTCTCTCTATAAAGGACTGGAATAGACAGTAAGGTATAGACGGGTGAGAAAAAAAAGGAGAGGTGCAGTCAATAAGAACGTCTATAATGTCCAAATATACAAATAAGTTATGTAGACAGATCAACCCACTCTCCTAACCTAGAAACGGATACACTTAGGATTCATGTATCTTGTCACAACCGTATATTATTGACGAGTACTTTGTACATAACTTATGTAACAACTTATTTCATAAACCATTTCTTCATAATTTTACGACTAGTTTGTTATAAAAATTCATGTAAAGAATTATAAAAGAAAAGTTTTTACTGAAAATTCTCTTTTTTAGATCTGGAATTATCTAACATTTGTAGGAACTTCACTAAATCTCCTTGTTGATCCAATTTTTCTGTCTTGAGATTGAAACGGTTTTCCTTTGAAATTGAATAAATATTGGTGCAGGACTTCAGATTGAAAACGAATACCCTGTAAATAAAGAATGTATGTTTATGTAAAGAATTCACTTTTTTATTCCTGGTATTTTTCATTCATACCTATGGTGACAGTAAGCCCCCTAAAAAGTACCGACGGTGCTCTCACGTCCGTTCTCTGTTGTTACTTCTTTCACTCAGATGTACCTCGGTCTCGTTCCCTAAGAGTAGGTTCTCTGAACCGTCGTTGATCCCACTCTACAGTCGTCCGAAGTGTAGGTCCCTACATTTCATGTGACCGTGTCCAAGACTGAGTACGTTCCTCCTCCTAGTACTGGATTCTGTCTCGATTTCGTTCTATGTCGGTACACTCGATATCATTTTATAAGGATCGGAGACCCCCTTTTTAGAGTGCACTACCTCAATGATAGTAATCAAGGTGATTAAATATATATACATGTGTGTATGTGTGTATATATATGTACTTTACTAGATGTTTAACATACTTATTATTTAGAGAGTATTTTGTATTAAGGTAAAAAAATTACTTGAGTCCATGTAAACACTAAGTATATATTTTAAAAAATACTTGTAATGATTCCAGTCGTATTGAAAGACACCTATATAAAAAAAAGTTGGTTTTCATTGACGTTCGTTAACACTTACTTCCTTCCAGATTTAATTTTTCTAGAAGGTGGATCTTTTTTAACCTTATACGAGAATTTCTTCTTAACGTATGAGTCAAAAATACGTCCTCTGGGTATTAAGTCCTTAGAAGAAAGAGGTACAATAAAAGGGGTACTATGGATATTGATTTTCCCGTTCTGATATTTAAGTTTAACTCTCTTCCTTTGTCCTATTTGTACACATTGAGTTCAACAATCGTGACATTACCGGAATCTTCTAAGAACCTATTTATGTAGATTCCTTAAAGACAGTACAATATGGAACACTTTAAAGAAGTCATGAAACAAACCGAGATATATTTCTTACGAACTTCGTACTTTCCACAAGACACGATCTCTCTCGAAATTATTTCCGTATTTTTATACTTATTCTTCAAATTTGTAACTAATCTCACCGATGGAGACTCATCTCCTCCTCCCCTTCCTTATTCCTTACGTTTTCTAACACTCAACATCTAATATAAACGTTTTTACTGGTGTTATAACGTAGGATAGTATGAACGGGAGGACGTATTACTATAATATCTGGGAGTAACTGTGTACCTCAGATTAAGAGGAGGGTAACTTAGACCCGACGTAGACACTGATGTAACTGGTCATTTTACGTCATCTTCATTGTAAGACTCTGAACTTTCGGGACTGTAATTCTGATCCGTTAAAGACGAAACTATGAGACTCTCTTCATTCAACGGAACATTCTTTACACTGATAGACTTGTCGAGGTACGATACACTTCGAGTAGATCGGTACACCTCTCCGAGAGACATCCCGTTGTTTCTAGGGTTCGGACTTGGGGATCACCTCGAGGGTCAACTGTCGATTGTGGTTCTCCTGACGGTTCGTAAAACTTTTACTTAGAAGTTTTAGGTCAACTCTGTAAGGTCTATTTTAGTACACGCTGTCTCTATTTGACAGAAGTGACTAGACCTAGTTAAACAGTTTTTCACTTTCACCGTCAACGAGTAAACACAGACTGAGAAACACTGGGGTACCTAACATCGGGTGGTCCGAGGAGACAGGTACCCTAAAGGGTCCGTTCTTATGAGCTCACCCAACGGTGAAGGAAGAGGTCTCCTAGATGTACTGGATACCTACTTTGGAGTAGAGGACGTAACGTCCGTCTAAGAAATGACAAACTCGGTGGTTCCTTTGGGAGTTAAACGACTTATAGTTTATTTCTTTACTTACAATAACAAATTTTAATTCTTCGACATCTTACTATATAACACGAGTCAACGAAGTCCACATAGACTGAGAAACGTTGTAGTGACTGACATCGGACAGTTCGAGGACACAGGTACCCTAAAAGGTCCGTTATGACCTCACATAACGGTACAGGAGGAGGTACCCTAGAAGAGTTGGGTCCTTAGTTTGTACTCAGAGGACGTAGAGGAGGTGACGTCTACCTAAGAAATGGCGACTCGGTAATCTCTTCGGGTCTTACCATATATGTCGTCATTTATTGGTTTTCTCACATAAAGTTAATATAGACATTTCAAAGCTAAGAAACTCCTTTTTCGGTGTATAAACTCCGATCATACCTTTTTATGACTGAAACCAGGTCCACACCACTATAAAAGATAAAAAAGAAATAATGTATATTTTATAATGTATAAAGTAGTAAGTTTTAAATTTTCGGATAAATCTGAACGTAAGAACGAGTCTATCTCAGTACCAAGGTTCGTACAGGAGGGAGGTATTTGTTCGTATTACAACCTCTTTTGTATACACCGTTTACAAAATTTCAGGACCCGAAATCCGTTATACTAGGGACCCTCTTCCGTTTATGCACTTACTCGAGGGTACGAGAATAATTGAAAAATTAAACCATGTTAAAAGGTTGAAAATATTTCCCTCACCTCAGGGTCGTGAGAGAGACCCCTCAGTATTTTATCTCAAGTCCCGAAGACTGTGTTAATCTTGAACACCCCGTCTCCTGACTTCTTCGTCTTTGACGTGTGTCCTCAAGGGTTCAGGAACCAGTTTCGGTCGTAACGTATAGACAGACTACTTTGGTTGGGATCCTCCGGATTGTCTTTCGTCGTAGGTGTTTTATCTCCTACCATACCGGTAAGATCTCCCGTGGTCTACGTCCTTTTACAATTTT
Source organism: Capra ibex (assembly GCA_006410555.1). NCBI lineage: Eukaryota > Metazoa > Chordata > Mammalia > Artiodactyla > Bovidae > Capra > Capra ibex. The sequence continues at coordinate 67,622,309 of SJYO01020080.1, forward strand.
TCTACGTGTCTCTCACCTCTCTAGAGTAATTGTGTAGACTATAAGTCCATTTGATGGTTCCTTCCTTCCTTCCTTCCTTCCTTGCAGCGAGTCAGCACAGGTTGAGAAACGCTGGGGCACCTGACATCGGATGGTCCGAGGAGACAGGTACCCTAAAAGGTCCGTTATCATGACCTCACCTAACGGTAAAGGAAGAGGTCGTCTAGAAGGATTGGGTCCCTAACTTGGGTCCAGAGGACGTAACATCTGTCTGCGAAATGGCAGACTCGGTGGTCCCTTCAGGATTTTGATGGTTTCTCCGGTATTTAATATACCTATCGGATGAACATTTCTTATAACACATCGATTAGATTAGACGACGACGACGACGATTCAGTGAAGTCAGCAGAGGCTGAGACACACTGGGGTATCTACCGTCGGGTGGTCCGAGGGGGCGGGGACCCTAAGAGGTCCGTTCTTGTGACCTCCCCCAACGGTAAAGGAAGAGGTTACGCACTTTCACTTTTCACTTTCCCTTCAGCGAGTCAGCACAGATTAGATTGTGTGGGATTTTGGTTCGAAACTGTCTTTCTTGAAGATCGTATATTGACGGACGACTTTGTTTTGAGTTGTCAGTAATTTTTTTTTTTTTTTTGTCAATTAAATTGGGTCTAAGAAATGTTACATAGTAAGTTTTACAAGTACTCCTTTCTTTTCAAAAGGGTGGGTTTTAATGATCTGTCCATTTTCTCATCCTTTTACACTACTTATTAGGTCTTTTTCCGTTAGTCTCCTTTGTTTGTGGTTCTACTGGGTCTACAACTTAAGTCGTCAGTTCCTGTATTTTCCTGATAAAAGTCGTCAATACCCTTAACCACTACCTGTCCCTCTGGACCGCACGGCGCTAAGTACCCCAGCGTCTCAGCCTGTGCTGACTCGTTGACTTGACTTGACTCTTTATAAAAATTCTTGAACGTTTGATACACCAGTACTACTTATTTATCGATCTTTGAGGGTCAACAAGTCAGTGATTTAGTACAGGTTGAGAAGACAATGGAGTATTTGACATCGGACGGTACGAGGAAACAGGTACCCTAAAGGGTCAGTTCTTATGACCGGACCCAACGGTAAAGGAAGACGTCCGGTAGAAGGGTTGAGTCCCTAGTTTGGACGTAGAGTACGTAATCGTCCGTCTAAGAAATGGTGATTCGGTGGTCCCTTCGGGTCTTTGAGTCATCACTTTAGTTTTAATATGTTTTTTTTTTTTTTTTTTTTTTGTTACTTGTTCATATCTTAAAATCGTCTATTTTTGGTTTTTGTATTTACCTTTAGGATCTTTGTTTTTAATGTTAAAGATTTCACCTTTTTTTTTTAGTGACTACCTGAATTACTATATAACCTCTACCGTCTATGTCTGAGTCACTTGAACTCTTGTCTGTTTATCTTTAATAAATTAGTCTTTTTCTCTCTTTTGTCTAAAGAAAAAAAAAATTTTTTCGGGAGTAATGGTCACCTTATTATCATATGACAAATATTGTGTCTCCGAATTCCTGCGTTCTATCCTCGCTTTCTATTACTGGTTTTTTTTGGGGCTCTTTTATTATCAACTTTTACAGGGTCTAAAATAAAGTTTCGTATCAGATGTCCAGGTACTTCGAGTCCTTTTGGGTTCTTCCTTTTTATGTTTCTTTTTCGTGAATTTGGTGAGATCATCTTTACCCACTGTTGGTATCTCCTTGTCTTTTAGAAGTTTTGTAGGTTTCTTTTTACTGTATAATAACCCGACCCGTTTTTCAACCAAACCCAAAAAGGTATTGTAACATACCTTTTTGGACTTTCTTCAAAAACTGGTTAGGTTATATATGTTCCCTTTTACATGTATTTACTACTAACTGAAGATTGATCTTTGTTATGTCCAGTCTTTTATTTTTAATGTTGACATTTCAGTATTGTTGTTTATGGATAGTTTACTTATAAGTTATACAATGTTTTACCGGGAAGTTTTTATTTTATTTCCATTGAATACTTTCTACTTTCGAGTCTTTTACACATCGGTAGTATAGATGTGATGTTCTTTATCATTTTCTTCAAGTCCAAGTTCCTTCTTATCGAAGAAAAGAAAAAGGGAAATAAAAAGATTTTCTGTTGAGAAACGAATTTCGTTTGTCGAGTAATATCCATCACAAATATTTCATAAATTTTTATTCTAAGTACTATTGCTTTTCGTACTTCATTATCTACCTTTTTACTTTAACTTCATGATCCTCCACCCTCACACTTTTCTCTTCTGAACTTACTTAGTCCTCCACCTTCGTACTGGGATAAATAAAACACACACGTCGTATTGTGACTTATGTTTTGGACTGTTTCTATGATACATTTCTAATCTGGCCATTGGGACTACTTCTATCTACGTTTTCAAGAGTTGTTTTACAGTCATCCAGTCATCTTTATACGTTTTCCTTATTGTGTATCTGTGGTTAACTCCAATGAAGATCCTCACATTTTAACTGAATTATAAATTTTTAGTCAGTGACATTGAGTTGTAGAACTAGTAGAGTTATATTTCATAGTTTTTATTAGAACTCTTTTACCTTTGGTTAAGTACGAAAATTCTCTTCGTTGAGAATGGTCCGGTCCTTATCTTTCTTCGGAGAAGTTATAACATTTTCCATAAATACTTTTTATTCTTTTTTATCTCCAAGCACTTTATGACGTGACAAACGAAGATTCGACCCTTGTCACTTTCCTATAGTTAAGAGGAACAAAAATAAGTTTAAAATGACACGTTGTAAGGTGTCACCTCATTCCTATCTTTTATTTCAGGTGAATCTAACCTTTTCTTTATCTGAGATCAATATAAACTGTACTAACAAATTTATCTTTCATCTTCCTTTCGTTGATAACCTTCATTATGTTTGTTTCCGTATCTCATGTTCAAGTTGTGTGTTTTTAGTTAACATAAAAATATATGATCGTTGTTAATCGCCTCTTCCGACACCGTGGGATGAGGTCATGAGAACGAACCTTTTAGGGTACCTGCGTACTCGGACCATCCGACGTCAGGTACCCCAGCGATGTTCAGCCTGTGCTGACTCGCTGAAGTGAAAGTGAAAAGTGAAAGTACGTAACCTCTTCCTTTACCGTTGGGTGAGGTCACAAGAACGGACCTCTTAGGGTCCCTGCCCTATCGGACAACGTGACGGCAGATACCCCAGCGTGTCTCAACCTGTGATAACTTCACTGAATCGTCGTCGTCGTCGTCGTCGTCGTCGTTGTTAATCTCTTATTTATTAAAATTTAGTTAAAGGATGTCGTAATGGTCGTGAATATTCATTCTTTGTTATAGTGTAAGGTTTCCTTAACTTCTCTAAACTTGGTGGTAGTTTATAGATTTTCCACATAGGGAACCGGAAGGGTCCGTTCCGCCCTGAGAACCCAAACTAGGGACCTAGTCCTTCTAGGGGACCTCTTCCTTTACCGACGGGTAAGGTCATAAGAAAGGACCTCTTAAAGTATCTGTCTCCTCGGACCGTCCGATGAGGTACCCCGGCGGTTCTCACCTATGTTGACTTGTTGATTGTGCAAGTGAAAGTGGGAAACCAGGTGGTAGCTGAGAGAACTTCACGTCACGAAGGAACTTGAGTCTCGTCTAAGTGGGCGGTCTGAGTCCACTCAGTACCCCCTGACACCGGCCGTGTCGTCGTGTAACAAGACATAAACGAAATGGAGAAAGGTATGGAATGAAAGGGAAAAACATGGTAAACCCTCCGTTTTATTATGGAGATTCGGGGAATCTCAAAAACCGACCCTAAGTCTTAATTTAACTGTATCTATCTAATTGCCTCTTTACATATTTTTACTTAAATTATACACAAAATGTCCGATCTCTCGGGAGTTTTCATTGACTTCTGGGCTACTTCGACAATCTAAACTTACGTATAAATAAGACTTAACCTACTTCTGATCATTTAGTACTCTTGTACCGTTTTATCTCTCCGATCTCGATCCCATCAATTAACTCATCTTTTCACTGGTCGTTCTATTAACAATCAAATCGTTCCAAATAAAAATATCAAAAGAGAGTCTATTCTTACAATGACAGGAGAACCATACTCCTCCCGTATGCCCCCAAAATAAAGGACGAAAGTCCTTCTTTTTCTCCTCCCACGTCATAGGTAGAAAGTGAACGAAAATTAAAAGTTCACAGAAATCGAGTTTTATTAGGAATACAGTTTCACCGTATAAAATTTCACCGTATAAGACAGTGGGAAGTCATGGGAGGTTATTTTGTAATCGTACATTAGAACGACGTTCAAAAGAAGACATTTTATGAACCAGATTTTGTGTCACATGACCGTATATCTCCAATATACCTTTACATCAGTCGTTCCTTGGATATCCCTATCCAACTCCGTCCAATCTGATCCAGTCCAAGTCGTAAGTTTCGTTCGCTTCCAAGGTTCTTAGATACTAAGACATAAGTTTGTCTCACCAGCTTACCTTAAGACGTAGTTATTTCGCTGAGCCACGGACAGGTCCGTAAGTAATCGACTAATTTGATCCCTCGCTTCTAACGACTAAGAAAGAGAAGTGTATTAAGGATACTTGGAGAGAAAGTAAATTAATGTACCCAACGTGAGAGTAAGGACAGTCATCGGGTAGAGAGTACACGACCTCTCTTTTCCGGACGGTCTCCACTTCATTTCGAAGAAGTCCCTTAATCAATTACTCTTAAGACGTCGTTGGAGGTCGCACTTTAAAGGGGTAGGAATGGGCTCCCCTGCTAAATCACGAATTCGTCGATTTCTTGGACTTTCGTCCAGAAAACAGATGAATAGTTATAGAGATAGTGCGAAATCCGTTAAAGACTTTGACTATGTTTAGATCACCAATAACATATAAAGACTGAATTTAAACCCGGCTCCGTATTTTGTTCTTTTCTGTATCTGATTTGATTTTTTTTAAGTACTGTTCGTCTAGAAACGTCCTGTAAACCAGGACAGGTTTTACAGATATTCTATGAAACAACAACAAATATAACAAACGAGCAACAGTATAGACTGAGAAAACGTAGGCGTACCTGACATCGGGGGGTCCGAGGAGACCGGAACCCTATTAGGACCGTTCTTATGACTTCACTCAACGGTAAAGGGAGAAGTCCCTTAGAAGGGCTAGGTCCCTAGTCTAGAAGCAGAAGACGTAACCGTCCACCTAAGAAATGGTGATTCGGTGGTACCTTTGAGGGATTCTGTAAACCAGGTGATCTATAAACCAGGTACGGTTTTACAAAAATATAAACGTACTGGTAAACCAGGACAGGTTTTGGTAAACCACACCTGGTTTATACGGTAACCTGTAAAATCTTTTCTTTACAGATAATTGGGTTTGTCTAATAGACGTTCGACATTTACATGATCTCAATTTAGTAGGAATGTGGATTAGATATCTACTACTTTAGACACTTGTCCAACTGATACAGAGACTTCATTTAAACACGAGAAATACAAAAATACAATTACATCAGGACGAAATAAAATATCCCATTCACTCCCTTTTCTATTTGTTATACATGTATTGAACAAAAGTAACTTAAATACATGTTACCTCAAAACTCCAATTATAAACTACAATTATAATATATATAAGACGTAATTTCCACAGAATTAAACGAAAGTCGTCTTCACGTGAAAATCTGTTTCTAAGTTATTTTCATCAAATAAACCCTCCTTTATGGTCTTCTCTCACTACCCCTGTCCTCATTACTCGGATCCTTTCCTTCTTCCGACTATCTCATACAATAGTTCATCCGATGATAACACCTGTGGACCTCGTATTAGATTCTCCCTTGAACCCGACAGTCACTTCTTGTACGAAGTCTCAATAGGGTTAGTTCCAGTTCCTTCGGTTGTGTTAATAAAGAACTTAGGGAAATAACCTACTTCCGACAGAGTCCTTGAAATGATCTACATTAAACTTTCGGTAGTCAATTCAGAGAAAAGACGTTATCTAGGAAGTGGTTCAACCGGGATTTGTTCATACAGAGTAGAATAAGATACAGAATCAAGTCAAGTCAAGTCAGTGAGTCAGTACAGACTGAGAAACGTTGGGGTACTCGACACTGTCCGGTCCGGAGGGACAGGTAGTAATTGAGGGCCTTAAATGAGTTTGAGTACAGGGAACTCAGCCACTACAGTAGGTTGGTATAGTAGGAGACAGTAGGAAAAGAAGAGGACGGAAGTTAGAAAGGGTCTTAGTCCCAGAAAAGTTTACTCAGTCGAGAAGCGTAGTCCACCGGTTTCATAGCCTCAAAGTCGAAATCGTAGTCATTACGGTTACTTGTGAGTCCTGACTAAAGGGAATCCTACCTGACCACTCTAAAGGAACGTCCGGTCCCCTGAGAGTTCTCAGAAGAGGTCGTGGTGTCAAGTTTTCGTAGTTAAGAGACCACGAGTCGAAAGAAATATCAGGTTGAGATTGTAAGTATGTACTGATGACCTTTTTGGTATCGAAACTGTTCTACCTGGAAACAACCGTTTCATTACAGAGACCGATGTGTCTTTCGATATTGAGGTCCACCGAACCCACGCCCAGACATAGTATACATATTACAGGGTGTCTGTTACTTGTCAACGAATAAATAACATGGTAGTCGAACTTTATGACCCTTCTTCTCACCTACTCCTTCTTCTATTTCTTTAGTCCTAAGTGGTCCGTAACACTGTAAGTACTTATCACGTAGTGTCTAACTTGAATCCGTAAGACTTAGAATCACTATCCAAGAATGATAATACATCGTGTCGAATAATTTACTAAAGCAGGCCCCTCACATTAGACGAGCCAAGACAGAGCAGAGTTGTTTTTAAACTTCGTTGCCTACAATTTCGGGAGTCGTGCAGGGTCGAGAACCTGTCAGGTATCTAGAACCTGTCTAGTCAAAATAAATCTTTTATTTCCTCTTATATAGGAGCTCCGTACTCCCGTACGGTTGGGTTTTCCACGTTTCTCTTCTCTCTCTCTTTCTTTCTCTCTGTCTCTCGCTCACGCACAACCCCACCCCCCCTCTCTCTCTCTCTCTCTCTCTCTCTGGTCCGGGAAACCGAGGAGAAAAATGTACAAAAGAGGAGGGGACCCGGACCGGAGACATATGACCCGGTCGGTCTTCACGACGAACAAGATGGGCTCCAGGAGTGAGACCAGGAACCTGGAAGGAAACAAGATAAAAACGTCCGAAAAGGGAAGGAAAAGAAAATCAGTGGCAATAAGACCTGATGAAAAGGGATAAGATGGATGGATTGTAAAAATAGGAAATATAGTGAACCGAGTGACTACAAATGTACCAACGCCAATTTATCCATGAACACTTAATTGACACTCAAAAAAAACAAAATATTTCTCTTATACAAGGATCCATGGTGACAGGTTAAGAATTCAAGAGGTAAGGGTCTCTTTTATAAAGAAGGTTCCCCATGACTACTTCTACACATACCTCCACTTAGAGTCGTCAGTTGTTTTAACTAACAAAGATGTACGAGTGAAGGGTTTCTGAGAAAAGGAGAGTTGAGTGTGTAGAATCTTTTCGAGAGTCATCACCGTTATTTAGACTCGAGTAGGACAATATCATGAATTACCTAAATTCTTATCGACTCGACTTTTCAGTATGGGTTCGTCCTCAATGTTTAATATGTTCAGTCCTATTTTCGAAGTATTTATAACTGAGGTGGATTACCAAATACAGTCTCCTTCTTTAGAGTAATACTATTACCGTAGAAGAAGGTTTTCTTGACGAGAAACGTGACTTCAAGAGACCCATGTGATTATAGTAGTTCTTAAATCAATTATTTTGACTTAACAAGTTGTAGATTAAAGTAGGTAATGAATTACATAACTATCGTATCTTCTAAAGAGTGTCACTTTAGAACTTTTTATAACATTACTCTTTATTTTCCTTTAAACATCCACCGTTCCATCGCAACACTTAGTCGATTCTGACTCATTTTACCTAATACACTTCGGTTCGTTTAAACTTACTGACACAAGGTAAGTTTAGAAGTCCAGTGGTCAATTTTACTCTGTTTAAGAAAACAACCAAACTGATTCCGAATGTATTCAAGAATGTAAACAAATCGGTGGGTCTTTCTGAAGGACCTTAAGTTGTTTTCCCCTCCTCTACTGAGTCAGTTCCTCTCCTTTCACTGTATAACACCATTCCTCATTCAGTGATGACATTTACCTTCTTTTTCTTATTATTTGATCTTATGTGTGTGTCTGTGTGTTTTAACTAAATCACTCTTTTTTTATCATTGGTAAGATTCAATTCCCGAAGGGACCTTTAAGTCTGTCATTTCTTAGACGGACCTTACGTCCTCTGGGTCCAAACTAGGGACCTAGGTCTTCTAGGGGACCTCTTCCCTTCCCGATAGGTGAGGTCATAAGAACGGACCTCTTAAGGTACCTGTCTTCTCCGAACACCTGCTGTCAGATACCCCAACGCTTCTCAGTCTATACTAACCCACTGATTGTGTTATGTGTAAGATTCAATTTGTTTTGTCACTACAAAAGTATCAAATTTAACTACCTAAAAAATACTCCGATGATACCTGGATAATAACACAAGTCATGATACAACCTATACTTTTATATACTGTTCTTAAATCGTAATAAAAATTCTACTAAAACGTACTGTTATATCGAATATTCTTTCACAAATCGTTTTAAAACGTGTCTTATAAATTCCTCTTTCTTAGATTCTATATTAATGAGAGTCGTAGAATGTACCCCTTCTGACCTCAGATCTAGAAGTTTCAGGGTTATAATGTACCATCTCGTTTAACATAAGTAACAAAAAGATTCCATTCACTGTTTTCTTGTAACTTGAACTGACCTATTTTTACTCGTATAAAGAAATTCATGTAAAATATTACTTATTACAAAAGAATTTAATTAAAAAAATCATTTATCTCTAGTAGATTACTTCTATTACTTACCACTTTAAGTAATTAAGTGAAACTGGTTGTAAATATTGGTGTTTGATACACTGTACTTGGTACGATTAAAAAAATGTAGAGTATAAAAGAACGAATTAAAAGTGGTGTCCGACCTTCTATATATAATGTCGCTTTTTATTCCTTATTGATAGGAACAGAAGTTCGTTGAGTCTAAATCTGTCACTAGGTCTGCGACTGAATTCATCGTTGGTTATAATACGTTGTTCACGTCATTGTGTATCTTAATATAATATGATATTTATATACCTTTTCTTTGTTAAATAAGAAGGGAATCCTCTAAAATATTGACAATCAACTTTTTATGTTAGAACCTAAAGACAAAAAAATTTTTTCTTGAATGTTCCATCCAATTTACTTCCAATTCTTAGAGGAGTTACTACCTTTGACATCCTTGTTTTCTTACTAGAGATCTTTCATAAAAGGATTGAGGTGACGTCCCACTCCGTCTAAAATTCTTTGGTCTAGAGTCTCGTTCCCTTTCCTTTTTCGACTTAATCCCAAGTCAAGTCAAGTCAAGTCAAGTCAGCGAGTCAGCACAGACTGAGAAACGTTGGGGTACTTAGCGTCGTGCGGTCCGGAGGGACAGGTAGTAGTTGAGGGCCTCAAGTGAGTCTGAGTGCAGGTAACTCAATCACTACGGTAGGTCGGTAGAGTAGGAGACAGCAGGGGAAGAGGAGGTCGGGGGTTAGGGAAGGTCGTAGTCTCAGAAAAGGTTACTCAGTTGAGAAGCGTACTCCACCGGTTTCATGACCTCGAAGTCGAAATCGTAGTAAGGAAGGTTTCTTTAGGGTTCCGACTAGAGGAAGTCTTACCTAACCAACCTAGAGGAACGTCAGGTTCCCTGAGAGTTTTCGGAAGAGGTTGTGGTGTCAAGTTTTCGTAGTTAAGAAGCCGCGAGTCGGAAGGAATGTCAGGTTGAGAGTGTAGGTATATACTGGTATCCTTTTTGGTATCGGAACTGATCTGTTTGGAATCAACCGTTTCATTACAGAGACGAAAACTTATATGATAGATCCAACCAGTATTGAAAAGAAGGTTCCTCATTCGTAGAAAATTAAAGTACCGANTCGGAAGAGGTTGTGGTGTCAAGTTTTCGTAGTTAAGAAGCCGCGAGTCGGAAGGAATGTCAGGTTGAGAGTGTAGGTATGTACTGGTATCCTTTTTGGTATCGGAACTGATCTGTTTGGAATCAACCGTTTCATTACAGAGACGAAAACTTATATGATAGATCCAACCAGTATTGAAAAGAAGGTTCCTCATTCGTAGAAAATTAAAGTACCGACGTGAGTGGTAGACGTCACTAAAGCTTCGGGGGTTTTTTACTTCAGACTCTGACAAAGGTGACAAAGGGGGAGATAAAGGGTACTTCACTACCCTGGTCTACGGTACTAGAAGCAAAAGACTTACAACTCAAAATTCAGTTGAAAAAGTGAGAGGAGAAAGTTAAAGTAGTCCTCCGAAAAATCAAAAAGAAGCGATCCTGAGGACTCTAATCAAGGATTGTCCTTATTTCAGTCCTTACCGGTTTGTATATACTTCATGAGATACTCAGTCTGTGAATGTTCTCTGCTTTAGAAATTCAATTAAACGTCAGGTTTAGGGTTTCAGTGTGTGTTCCTCTTTCTCTTTTTGTGAATATCCCTTCGAGAAATAAACTTCTCTAAGAGTAATTTTTGACGAAAGACGAGGACTCGAAGAGATCCTCTTCGGAACTAAGTCCGAGATTCACTTGACGTCCTACGGACGGTCCAAGGAAAAGACTGTAGTAAACCAAAAGTTGTGACAAGAAGGGATATCTATTATTGTAAGAAAGAGTTCCTATCGTTCGTATTAATACAAATAACGAGCCAGATATATGTGTAATTCTACAAGTATATATATATATATATTAGTTGATCAAACGGATAATTAAGTTTCAGTGCGAGTTACGGTCGATAAAGGATTGAATCCTCTTGTTGCTTTTTACTTTGTATTATATACGGTCGGAAACAAAAGAAAACAGGAGAAAAGGAGACCCGAGACTCTAAGAGTCGGGACGGATCAAAATCCGTAGGAAGGTGAAAAGAACTTTATCGGGATAAGATACAGATCTTATCAAGTCTCGGAAGAACGGAGATCGTCCACCTCAAATTTAATCAGTATGATTACCTTCTGTAGGTTCGTGTTTGTCCTGATGTTTACCTCGGAATTAGTAATCTATAAGACACCTTCCGACAATATATATATGATCCTGGAGAAGACCAACGACCCCTATATCAATACTCGTTCTGTTTGTATTTGGAATGTCCTTATCACTTGGAATATCACGTTGCCTCTGTCTGTTACGTGTTTTTGCGTGTCCTCATTAACTAAAGTTCAATTCTATACACGGTAAGTCTTTTTATACCGTGCCGCCCTCCGGGACTACCCTCCTGAGTAGGCCATACCTTTTGAGTCTCTAAAACGGTTCCTTTACTACTAAAATTGACTCCTTTAACACACACACACTACCCCCCGACCCTCTCCTCTCACACTGAAGGACGACCATGATTCTGGAACACCGTCTTTTTTTTTACTGTAAAAACTTTTTAACTTTCTTCCAGCAACACCGACTTGACACCATTTCCTTTTCACCTAGACCTGTTCTACCTTCTACATCTATCTTCATCTCTCATATCTTGGAATAACTGGTATAACACGGAAAACTAGAGATAGGATTCACATTACCTTTCTTCAACTTCCCAAAATTCTTCCTCATAATGTCTGACGATAAAAGTCAAAGTTTTCTAATGAGATTTTCGAAAGACCTTTTACCTAACTTTCCCTGTTTTCACCTACACTTCTCTGAACTATTTTTCACATGAAGTCATTGGTTTCACACTTACTGTAGAAGAACCAGATCCCTCCACCATAATTTCGACCTTTACCCTTCTAGACTTTTTGCGAACACTCCAAATCTGTCGTGAAACAAGAACCGACCTTTTCTACCTCTCCTTCCCAAAAGGACTTACTCATTGAACCATGCCCGGAATGATAAATGAGTCCATCATTTGTAATCTGCTCTTCGCTTCGTGATCTCACTTTTTACTTACCAAGAGAAAACATATACCAACTCTTTTAACATTCTTTTGGTCCGTACCATTGGTTTCTTTCCACTCCACTCTCTATGTAAAACTCAGGGACCATACATCTATTAATTTCAGTATGTAAAGGATCTTCTCTAACTTCGGACTATTCTTTTTTCTTAGATCTTAGTTTTGGACTCCTTCAAGTAGAAAATTTCCAGTCTCCTCCTTCTTTACCATTTTCTTTGACTTCTTCTTACTGATCGTTTCATCCTCTTGTGGTCCCTCAAAAAGCCATTCTTCTCACACCAGTTGGTTCCTCTAAGACTTTTCTATAGGTGTTTTTCTCTTTGGATTCATCATTATTCCAGTAACCCTTCCTGGTAACGTTATCTCAACCCTTCTCCTTCGACTTTCGTTCTAACTTTATCCGATTTATTTATAGCCTCTTCCGTTACCGTGGGGTGAGGTCATGAGAACGGACCTTTTAGAGTACCTCCCTCCTCAGACCTCCCGACGTCAGATACCCCAGTACTTCTCATCCTGAGTTGACTCGCAGAAGTGAAAGTGAAAAGTGAAAGTACGGAACCTCTTCCTTTCCCGTTGGGAGAGGTCACAAGAACGGACCTCTTAGGGTCCCTACCCCCTCGGACCACCCGACGACAGATACCTCAGCGTGTCTCACCCTGTCATGACTTCGTTGAATCGTCGTCGTCGTCGTCGTTTCATTTATATACTCTTTCTTGACCCCCATCGTTTAATAAAGTCCTTCAAACCGGAACCACCTCACGTCTTTGATCCTTGTATCAACTTTCAGATACACTCATCAGATTATTTCGAATAAAGGACAAACAAAATTCTACCCTCTCTTTTTTCGGAACTCATGCTTGTTTCCAACATCTCCACTACCTTAAGGTCAACTCAATAAGGTTTAGGACTTTCTACTACGGTACTTTCACGACGTGAGTTATACGGTCGTTTAAACCTTTTGAGTCGTCACCGGTGTCCTGACCTTTTCTAGTCAAAAGTAAGGTTAGGGTTTTTTCCGTTACGGTTTCTTACGAGTTTGATGGTTTGTTAACGTGAGTAGAGTGTACGATCATTCAAGTCAAGTCAAGTCAGCGACTCAACACAGGCTGAGAAACGCTGGGGTACTTAGCGTCGTACGGTCCGGAGGAACAGGTAGTGGTAGAGGGCCTCAAGTGAATCTGAGTGCAGGTAGCTCAGGCACTACGGTAGGTCGGTAGAGTAGGAGCCAGAAGGGGAAGAAGAGGACGGGGGTCAGGGAGGGTCGTAGTCTCAGAAAAGGTTACTCAGTTGAGAAGGGTACTCCACGGGTTTCATGACCTCAAAGTCGAAATCGTAGTAAGGAAGGTTTCTTTAGGGTCCCGACTAGAGGAAATCTTACCTGACTAACCTAGAGGAACGTCAGGTTCCCTGAGAGTTCTCAGAAGAGGTTGTGGTGTCAAGTTTTCGTAGTTAAGAAGTCGTGACTCGGAAGAAGTGTTAGGTTGAGAGTGTAGGTATGTACTGATGACCTTTTTGGTATCGGAACTGATCTGTCTGGAGTCAACCGTTTCATTACAGAGACGAAAAGTTATATGATAGATCCAACCAGTATTGAAAAGAAGGTTCCTCATTCACAGAAAATTAAAGTACCGACGTGAGTGGTAGACGTCACTAAAACCTCGGGGTTTTTTATTTCAGACTGTGACAAAGGTGACAAAGAGGTAGATAAAGGGTACTTCACTACACTGGTCTACGGTACTAGAAGCAAAAGACTTACAACTCGAAATTCGGTTGCAAAAGTGAGAGGAGAAAGTGAAAGTAGTTCTCCGAAAAATCGAGGAGAAGTTAAAAACGGTATTCCTACCACAGTAGACGTATAGACTCCAATATCTATAAAGAGGGCNNAGAAGAGGTTGTGGTGTCAAGTTTTCGTAGTTAAGAAGTCGTGACTCGGAAGAAGTGTTAGGTTGAGAGTGTAGGTATGTACTGATGACCTTTTTGGTATCGGAACTGATCTGTCTGGAGTCAACCGTTTCATTACAGAGACGAAAAGTTATATGATAGATCCAACCAGTATTGAAAAGAAGGTTCCTCATTCACAGAAAATTAAAGTACCGACGTGAGTGGTAGACGTCACTAAAACCTCGGGGTTTTTTATTTCAGACTGTGACAAAGGTGACAAAGAGGTAGATAAAGGGTACTTCACTACACTGGTCTACGGTACTAGAAGCAAAAGACTTACAACTCGAAATTCGGTTGCAAAAGTGAGAGGAGAAAGTGAAAGTAGTTCTCCGAAAAATCGAGGAGAAGTTAAAAACGGTATTCCTACCACAGTAGACGTATAGACTCCAATATCTATAAAGAGGGCTGCTAGAACTAAGGTCGAACACGAAGAAGGTCGGGTCGCAAAGAGTACTACAAGAGACGTATCTTCAATTTATTCGTCCCACTATTATATGTCGGAACTGTATGAGGAAAAGGATAAACCTTGGTCAGACAAAAAGGTGCAGGTCAAGATTGACAACGAAGGACTGGACGTATGTCTAAAGAGTTCTCCGTCCAATCCACCAGACCATAAGCGTAGAGAACTTCTTAAAAGGTGTCAAACAACACTAGGTGTGTCAGTTTCCGAAACCGTATCAGTTATTTCGTCTTTATCTACAAATAGACCTTGTAGGAACGAAAAAACTGCTAGGTCGCCAACAACCGTTAAACTAGAGACCAAGGAGACGGAAAAGATTTTGGTCGAACTTGTAGTCCCTCAAGTGCCAATGACATAACGACTTCGGACCGAACCTCTTAAAACTCGTAATGAAATGATTGCACACTCTACTCACGTTGACACGCCATCAAACTCGTAAGAAACCGTAACGGAAAGAAACCTTAACCTTACTTTTGACTGGAAAAGGTCAGGATACCGGTAACGACTTAAAAGGTTTAAACGACCGTAAAACTCACGTCGTGCAAGTGTCGTAGTAGAAAGTCCTAAACTTTCTCGAGTTGACCTTAAGGTAGTGGAGGTGATCGAAACAAGTATCACTACGAAAGATTCCGGGTGAACTGAAGTGTAAGGTTCTACAGACCGAGATCTAATCACTAGTGTAGTAGTACTAATAGACCCAGCACTTCTAGAAAAAACATGTCGAGAAGGTACATAAGAACGGTGGAGAAGAATTATAGAAGACGGAGACAATCTAAGTATGGTAAAGACAGGAAATAACTCGGGTAGAAATGTACTTTACAAGGGAACCATAGATTAAAAGAACTTCTTTAGAGATCAGAAAGGGTAAGACAAGAAAAGGAGATAAAGAAACGTAACTAGTGACTTCTTCCGAAAGAATACAGAAGAACGATAAGAAACCTTGAGACGTAAGTCTACGAATATGGAAAGGAAAAGAGGAAACGAAAAGCGGAGAGAAGAAAAGTGTCGATAAACATTCCGGAGGGGCTGTCGGTAAAACGAAAAAACGTAAACAAAAGGTACCCCTACCAGAACTAGGGACAGAGGACATGTTACAGTGCTTGGAGTAAGGTATCAAGTAGTCCGTGAGATAGATAGTCTAGATCCGGGAATTTAGATAAAGAGTGAAGGTGACATATTAGTATTCCCTAAACTAAATCCAGTATGGACTTGCCAGATCGTCAAAAGGGATGAAAGAAGTCAAACTCAGACTTAAACCGTTATTCCTCAAGTACTAGACTCGGCGTCAGTCGAGGACCAGAACAAAAACAACTGAGATATCTCGAAAAGGTAGAAACCGACGTTTCTTATATTAGTCAGACTAAAACCACCAATGGTAGACCACTACAGGTACACATCTCAGAAGAGAACACAACAACGTTCTCCCACAAACGATACTTGTCACGTAAAAGAACCGTTTTGAAATAATCAGAAACGGGACGAAGTAAGGCGTAAGGTTCCGGTTTAAACGGACAATGAGGTCCACAAACAACTGAAGGATGAAAACATAAGGTAACGGGATATTACTTTTCCTGTAGAAAAACCCACAATCAACATTTTCCAGAACATCCAGAAGTATTTCGCAAAATTGAAGTCGAAGAAGTCGTAATGACCAACTCCGTATCTGAACCTATTGACACTATAACTTACCAAACGGAACCTCTGCTTATCTCTAGTAAGACAGCAAAAACTCTAACGTACGTTCATGACGTAAAGTCTGAGAAAACAACCGGTACTACCGATGAGGTAAAGAAGACTCCCTAAGGACGGGTGTCATCATCTATATTACCAGTAGACTCAATTTAAGTGGGTAAGGTCAGGTACAATCAAGCGACTAAGGATCTTACATTTCATTACGAGTTTTAAGAGGTTCGGTCCGAAGTCGTTATGCACTTGACACTTGAGGGACTTCAAGTTCGACCTAAATCTTTTCCGTCTCCTTGGTCTCTAGTTTAACGTTTGTAGACGACCTAGTACCTTTTTCATTCTCTCAAGGTCTTTTCATAGATAAAGACAAAATAATTGATACGGTTTCGGAAACTGACACACCTAGTGATATTTGACACCTTTTAAGACTTTCTCTACCCTTATGGTCTGGTGGACTGGATGGAGAACTCTTTGGATATTCGTCCAGTCCTTCCTTGTCAATCTTGACCTGTACCCTGTTGTCTGACCAAGGTTTATCCTTTTCCTCACACAGTTCCGACATATAACAGTGGAACGAATAAATTGAAGATACGTCTCATGTAGTACTCTTTACGACCCGACCTCCTTCGTGTCCGACCTTAGTTCTAACGACCCTCTTTATAGTTATTGGAGTCTATACGTTTACTGTGGAGAGAATACCGTCTTTCACTTCTCATTGATTTTTCGGAGAACTACTTTCACTCTCACCTCTCACTTTTGCAACCGAATTTCGAGTTGTAAGTCTTTTGCTTCTAGTACCGTAGACCAGGGTAGTGAAGTACCCTTTATCTACCCCTTTGTCACCTTTGTCACAGTCTCAAATAAAAAAACCCGAGGTTTTAGTGACGTCTACCACTCACGTCGGTACTTTAATTTTCTACGAATGAGGAACCTTCTTTTCAATACTGGTTGGATCTATCGTATAAGTTTTCGTCTCTGTAATGAAACGGTTGTTTCCAGGTAGATCAGTTCCGATACCAAAAAGGTCACCAGTACATGCCTACGTTCTCAACCTGAGACTTCTTTCGACTCACGGCTTCTTAACTACGAAAACTTGACACTACGACCTCTTCTGAGAACTCTCAGGGAACCTGACGTTCCTCTAGGTTGGTCAGGTAGGATTTCCCTTAGTCAGGACCCACAAGAACCTTCCTTACTACGATTTCCACATTGAGGTTATGAGACCGGTGGAGTACACTTCTCAACTGAGTAACCTTTTCCGGGACTACGACCCTCCCTAACCCCCGTCATCCTCTTCCCCTGCTGTCTCCTACTCTACCGACCTACCGTAGTGGCTCAGTTACCTGTACTCAAACCCATCTGGAGTCCTCAACCACTATCTGTTCCTTCGGACCGTACGACGTTAAGAAGCCCAGTGTTTCTCAGTCTGTGGTGACTCGCTGACAAGACTTGATTCCACTATCACCGTATACCTTAAGGACTAGGTATTATCTTCTTATCTGACAGAAGTGTCGATGGTAGACACCTTTGACGTCCCTCTACCACTCAAAACTCTGTATAAAATATAGGGTCCAGGCGACAATCGGTTCCTCCGGGTTTGGATTTTACTCCAGGTTTTAAGAACTCAAAAAAAGGACAGTAGAGTTAAGATTCTCAGGTTGAAGAGAAAGACAAAGATATCCGACATAAAGTATACTAAAAAACGAGACACCAAAGTGGAACCAATGTCAAGATTTACTACAAGACAGAACGTAGCTCATGATGTCCACACCTTCGTATATAAAATTCAGGGGTTAGACCCGGTTTTAGATTCGGAGATGAAGATGAGTTTATAAATGGTACGACAGTTAGTAATATTTTTTACGATGAACTTTTATCCGATTTGAGGGTGTCATATAATACGTCCATGGATCTTTAAGGACGAACCTCTTCCTTTACCGTCGGGTGAGGTCATAAGAACTGATCTCTTAGGACACCTGTCTCCTCGGACCACCCGACACCAGGTATCCCACCTTGTCTCAACCTGTACTGACTTCGCTGACTAGTACGAACGTACGTAACCTCTTCCTTTAGCGCTGGGTGAGGACATAAGAACGGACCTCTTAGGGTCTCTGTCTCCTCCGAACCACCCGATTGCCGATACCCCAGCGTGTCTCAGCTTGTGCTGACTTCACTGAACCGTCGTCGTCGTCGTATTTAAGGACGACGGTACGAATAGGTGACGTCATTTCCGAAAAGGCCTAAGTCAAGAATAACGACAAATTGTATATAACATATACAATAATAATGATAATGAGACGTAACCTAAGACGGTCTCACCAGAGATATAGAGTACCGAGAAGAACTATCTTTCACTGTTCATAGAGTCATAAAACAAAGATCTAAATTTTGTACATATTAATTTAATAAATAAGGTTTTTCCGTATATTTTCTTATGATACTTTTTTTACGTAAGGTTGCTAATCTATTGGATCTACTTTACCTATTTACGGATCTATTTATGTCTGACGATTTTGATTTAGTTCTTCATCTTATCGGGATACTCTTTATTCTAACTGATCATAAAGTCTTTTTAAAAGGCGTTTCTTTTTATGTCCTTGTCTACTGAGATGACAGTTTAAGGTGGTTTATAAATTTCTTCTCATTTGTACTTAGAAAGTCTTCGAGAAAATTCTTAATTTTCTATTCTCTTGTGAAGGGTCAATTAAGATACTACGGTAATAAGAGAAGTATGGTTTCGACCTTTTACTGTATCGTTCCTTTCCTTTTGATGTCCTTTTATAGGGAAATTTATATCCATATTTTTTGGGGTATTTTATGATCGTTTGACTTAGATCATTGTATGAGTCTTTTGGTATATGGTGCTGGTTTACCTTAAATGGGGTCCTTATGTTTACAGTAAATTGTGTGTTTTTAGTTACATTATGTTGTACAGTCATCTTTATCTTCTTTTGGTGTACTGGTGTTGTCTACACTTTTCGGTGTCACCTACTCTTTTTTTAAACTGTTTTAGGTTGTGAGAAAATATTATCGTTGTGAGTTGTTTGATCCTCAACTTCCCTTAAAGAAGTCGGATCATTTCACGTAGATGTTTTTCAGGTCTTGATTATAGTTTGAATTTCTACTTTCTGACTTTCGAAAAGGTGGATTCTAGTCTTGTTCCATTTAGATAAGAGTGGCGAAGTGTAGATCTAACCTTTCATATCTCATGTTGACATCAACACCTACTATACTAGCAGAATAACTTTGAAACGTCTTTAGACGTTTCGTTTGTTTGTTTTTACAGTCACGATTATTCACTCCAGTCGTTCAAACGTTCTTTATTCTAGTAGTTAATATAAAATATGTGACCGTTACTTATCACGTTTATAACTCAATTCTTTTATTGAGGTAAATAATATTGTTGTTTTTCGATACATCTACATTTAAGTTGTTTTAATGACACTCGAAACAAGTGACTTTTGATACTCTGTTGAAACTTTCATTATTTTCTGTATTTATCAATCTATAGGACCCAAACACCTAACTTTCTGAACTGCCACTATAAAGGGTTTAACTAGGATGTTTAAGTTCTGGTAAGGACAGTTTTAGGGTAAACGAAAAAAAAGGGGTGTCTATAACTGTTCGATTAGGTTTTTAAATACATCTTCATATTCACTATGTCTTATTTGTTTTTACAATCTTCAGAGTATGAGGGACTAAAGTGTCGAATGATGTTTTTTCTCTCACTTTTTCGACCGAATTTTGAGTTGTAAATTCTTTAATTCTAGTACCGTAGGTCAGGGTAGTAAAGTACCGTTTCTCTACCCTTTTTCACCTTCGTCACTATCTAAAATAAAAGAATCCGAGATTTTAGTGATGTTTACCACTGACGGTGGTACTTTAATTTTCTATAAACGAGGAACCATCTTTTCGACACTGTTTGGATCTGTCGTATAATTTTTCGTCTCTGTGGTGAAACGGTTATTTCTAAGTATATCAGTTTCGTTACCAAAAAGGTCATCAGTACATACCTACACTCTCAACCTGGTATTTCCTTCGACCCAGGACTTCTTAACTACGCAAACTCGACACCACGACCTCTTCCGTTACCGTGGGGTGAGGTCATGAGAACGGACCTTTTAGGGTACTCACCTCCTCGGATCACCCGACGTCAGGTACCCCAGCGACTCTCAACCTGTGCTGAGTCATTGAAGTGAAAGTCAAAAGTGAAAGTACGTAACCTCTTCCTTTACCGTTGGGTGAGGTCACAAGAACGGACCTCTTAGGGTCCCTGCCACCTCGGACCACCCGACGGTAGATACCCCAGTGTGTCTCAACCTGTGCTGACTTCACTGAATCATCGTCGTCGTCGACCTCTTCTACCGTTCCTCCCAGGGAACGTGACGTTTCTCTAGTTTGGTCAGGTAGGATTTCCTTTAGTCAGGACTTGTAAGTGACCTTCCTGACTACCACTTCGACTTCGAGGTCGAGGTTATGAAACCGGCGGACTACACTTCTCGGTTGAGTAACCTTTTCTGGGACTACGACACTTTCTAACTTCCGTTTTCCTCTTCCGTCATCTCTTACTCTACCAATCTATTGTAGTGGTTGAGTTACCAGTACTCAAGCTCATTTGAGACTCTCTATCACTTTCTGTTCCTTCGAACCGTACGACGTCAGGTACCCAAGTGTTTCTCAATCTGTGTCGAATCACTGACTTGTTGTTATTGTATCAGTTAACTATATCTGTACTACGACTCTAGTAAGTTACCCCTTTAAAGTTGTTTACCCCGACCCTGTTGATTTGCAGATGTACATTTTCTTATTCGACCTGGGGAAGAAGTGTAGTATACGTTTTGAATTATGTTTTACCCAGTTTACGGATGTAAAATCTCCGTCTTGATGTTTTGAGTTTTTTTATTTATTTATTCTGGGGTACTGAAACATAATCCGTTACCAAAGAATCTATGTTATGAGTTTTGTGTTTTGCTGTCTAATTTTTTTTTATCTATTCAACCTCAAAAAGGTTTATATTTCATTCAAACGGTTAATATGTAGACTATTCCGTGATCATAGACCTTATACTTCTTCGGAATGTTGAACTATTATTTTTCTGTTTATTGAGTTAATTTTTTAAAAGTTCCATAAACCTATCTCTAAAGATAAATTAGAACTGTTTCCGGTAAGACTTGAGAATTTTTTTAGATACATGACTAAACAGTCTTAAAGTCAGAGACGAAAACGGAAGGAGGACGGACGACGAAAATAAGTCAGTAAATTGACTACACAGTCCTTAAAATGGTTCTTGATTGTCCCAGTCCGTCTCCAGTCTTACTTTAACAAGTTAAAAGGATGAATGACCCTTTTTTCGGGTAAGTTTTTCACTAATAAGTTCACGCAATCTCAGTGGTATACCTGGGATTGACAGACGAGAAAAGGACAACGAGTAGTCCTCTTTGTCTATTTTACATACACTTAGAATTTCGATAGACATTTAATATTGAAATTTTACAGGAATGACTGTTTTATTTTTACAATAAATAGACGACATTAACTTTATGTCGAATTTACTGATTTTTTAACGAGAACTTTTACGCTTCACTTTCACAACAAAGAACTTTGACGTACACGCGTACGAGTCCGCGAAGTCAACACAGGTTGCGAATCACTAGGGCACACGACATTGGGGGTCCGAGAAGATAGGTACTCTAAGAAGTCCGTTCTTATGACCTCACTCAACGGTAAAGGAAGAGATCCCTTAGAAGGGTTGGGTTCGTAGCTTGGGAGTAGAGGACACAGAGGATGTAACGTCTACCTAAGAAATTCGTGATCCAATGGACCCTTCGGAGAGAATTTCTAGTCCAGAGACAATAACCTTGTTAGACAAAAAGGGATAAATACCCTTTCTCTGTTGAACCCAATTCTTACACTGAAACGTCAACCTATCTAGATCGAAAGTGAAAACCAAGGTGTTGAAAGAGGGAAACGGCTTTTTCCACTTTACAATGTTGTTAAGATATTAATAACTCCCTAACTCCACCCTTAATTTATTCTATGTCATACACTTCACGAATCTTGTCCACTGTACTCTACTGACGAGTGACTTATCGTTGTTATTGAAGTCATATATAATAATGACACAGATGAATTACCGTCCGAAGAGACCACCGAGTCGTCATTGTTTAGACGGACGTTTCGTCCTCTGGGTGCAACCTAGGAATCCAGTTCTTCTAGGAGACCCCCTCCCGTACCCGTGGGTAAGGTCATGAGAACGGATCTCTTAGTGTCCCTGTCACCTCGGACCGTCCGACGTCTGGTAGCCCAGCGTGTCTTAGTCTGTGCTGACTCCACAGATTCGGTGTCGTCGTCGTACGATTGCCGAGGTCCTTGTTTGTACGATTGAAGTAAATGAATTGTGTCAGTTATCGCTTTTAAACAAAAAGAAACTTGTTAATTAAACCGATACGTGAGTACTCTTCCTAAATCATTTTATTAAACTAACAATCCCTCTCTCCTAACTTACTAAATTACTTTCCAGAAACATTCAAAAAAAGGGTTTCACTTACCTACCAGCACTTATTCCTTTAATAAACAGTAATTTAACGGTTGTAGTTGATTTTGTATTGTCTTCTTTTCCAAGTCTTTCAACATAGTCTATAGGACTTTTTTCGGAAACACCTTTCTTTGGTTTGTATTAAAACAAATCCTTCTTCAGTAGTCATGGGTTGGAATAGACTCTTCTGTTCAGTTAATAAATCGGAGAATAATCTTCCGTTTGGGACACTTTTGTCCCAAGGAACAAGACATATTGTCTTAAAAAATTTTTTCAAGTCTTATTGGAATAAATGTAAATTTTTATAAAAAAACAAAATTTTAATCCCTTGGTACTCGACTTGTACAGAGATTGTGTCAAAATCTCGTTTATGTAGAATTCAGAGAACCTTCTTTTTCATTTACGGTTCCCGTCTCCAGTGATGACGTAGAGTCAGTATTTTAACATTGATATCTATATGGCTTTCTGAAAATGAATTTTTTTCCATGTCAATTTCGTTCATAATTTCTCTCATTAACTACCCTGTAAACGGTTGAAATTTAATTAATCTCAGTCAGAATTAAAAATTTTCACAACCGACGTCGTTTTACTATCTCATTCTGTAATTACAAGGGTGATACTAAGTAAAGTTTAAACTTAAGAAGGGTCGAGTTTAGACAAACCAACCAATTTTTACTTCACTACCAACGTTTATTGTCATAGGTCTTCTGATATGACCCAAGATTTAATCGGTTTACTTTCCGTAACAAGGGTAAAGTAACAATACTTTTAGATTGACTGTCCAAGAGATCAGAATCGAAATACTCCACGTACACAGACTCACACACACGTACTTGTCCTTACGAACGAAAATCACTTTACCCGTCTATACTCTATATAACTAACCCAAGAAGGACGGTAACTAACTCATCTTATGGACAGTGAAGAGGTTCATCACTTAGTACAACTGTCTCTCGTTATGTAAAATATTCCACCAAAAAAAAAAAAGGAAACAAGTCTAGTAAACATCAACTTCGTGTAAACGGTGGTGGAAAATTTTCACTAGAGACGTCGTAAGGTCTCGGTAACTTTATAAGCAGAACTGGTCCTATCAGTCAAAGAGACGATCGTGCCTTCTTCTAAAAATTGTACTTGCACTAAAATAGTTGGTGAGAAACGAAACCTGAGGATTGAAACAATAGACATTACTAGAAAAATCTTAGCCACGTGCCTGACGGTATAAAATAAGTTCCATACATGTGTACTTACATATTAAGATGTCCACCCATTTATTAGGAATAGGAAGATAAACGCAACGAAACTAAAAAGATAGTAATACCGTTATTACAAAATTTGTAGTTATATTAAATTAGAAGTCTGTTGGGAAGTCATCAACGACAAAATTTAATTTACATTAGACACTACGACAAGAGTTCAATTAATTAAAATTGACTGTGACATGATTTAATTAAAGTTGACGTAAACAGAGATTGGTTCCCTTTAGAAAAAGAATAGAGATAAGGTAATCGTTTCTGCCCCTACATATTTATCATTATGTCACGTTACGTATAAAGTTTTCATGTAGAAGTCCCCTTTTTTTTCTCAAAGTAGGTCACTCTACTAATCATTTGATGAATATTTTCCTCTTACTGAGACTTTTGTATAGTTCTGTTGTGAACATACACATCTCTAGACCCCTCTTACTATGTAACCCTTTAAATATATCATGAAAGTCCTCCTCCTACAATTGTGGGTGTAATAAGTAACTGATATTAGTCTAAAGATTTATGAATCCCATGAATATAATTTACTTTATTACATTAAAAACTGTAGATGTTTATGGTACTCTTTAAATCTCTTTTATTCAAAGATAAGACCAGTATAACCTTAAACTAGAAAATTTTTTTTAAAAGTAACCTAAGACATCACCTTTATCGAAAATTAGACTCTTAGTCACCTCAATCTAAATTACGACTGAATGATCCGTTTGTTGGATTGGAGTGACTGTGAAAATATATACAGAAATGTTAAATTTTTATCATTGATTTTTGTCACGAGAAATTATAGAGTAGGTTAAACTTAGATAGTAGATTGACTGGAGAAACAGTCCTTCTTCCTCTGTCTGTCGGAAACGAAAACGAAAGAATCCCTTTGGTTCTGTCTTAAATTATTTAAAACAAATGTACTGAGACCCAACTCTTTTCCTTAATGCAAAGGAGAAATTCTACATTAGGTTGAAATCATCTGACAAAACAGAGTTTACTCCAAAATTTTCAGTTACTTTTAATCTTGTCAAGAAAACTATCACCTTTATTTTAACGCATTTGGGAACAATAAATAAATATCCCTAAAAGGGAAACTTTTTGTTTATGTTCGGACCCCGGATTGACGTTCTGGATTTATGTTCGAACCCCTACTTTCTTAGACCTAAAATAGGGACCGTGAGTGTAAAACAGAAACCGATCGGTTTTAGTAACACGAACCATCCGGAAGTAACGAAAAGGATACTTTATTACCCTAAAAGTTACAAGAATTGCCATATTTACACACTCCTTCCTTTGTTAACCAGTAAGTGTCTTCTGAGACGTTTTACTCCTACAATCACCATTGACATAATATTGAAGACTATAGTACATATACTTTATGTCTTTTTAGGTTGAGTTTGAAAAATGTTCTAATGTTTATCTATTGTAGAGACTGGGTCTTATGGTGTGTGACTACAGGTATATAGTAACCGTTGTATATCCTTTCCAAAGAGAGACCCTGGGGAACTAGAGTCAAAGTAATATACATTTATCTCTTCTGTTCAATAACCCTTCAAATAAAAGATTAGATTTAACAGGTCCTAATCTCGTTTGAAGAGTGGTAAAAAGTTTCGTTGATTTACAAACTGAATAAAATCAGAAAATTGTATGACAAAAGTTTATTCGTAAACAGGTGACTGTTTAGTGTTTCCACCCCAGTGTAGGAGAGACACAATCTACGGTAGGTTCTGGTTCTTGTGTCAGACGGTCGAAAGGAGATCGAACCCCCAGTGTTACTTTCGTACGGAGCACTCGGACTTTGACCTGTTTAACGGGTGGCACTTTACTTGTCGTCACTTATAGTACTGAGCTTTAAATTTTTAAAAACCATATAATACTAAACTCTCACAAGGTCCAAAGAAAGACGTTTTAAAGAACAGATATAGGGTATTTTTCGTAGTGTAAGTTTACTGTTCGTTCCTGTGTTGACGGAGAAAATTCGAAGTCACAGAGTCCATCATTACTCAGAAAAAGAGAAAAAGAACATTTAACGTTTTCATTAGTGAGAGAGTAAAGACTCATTGAAACGGTAGGAAAAACGTTTCCCTGTAGTCGTGAACCTATCTAAAAATAAGTTTGTTAAAAAATAGTTGTGATTGAACATCAAATTTCTGTCTTTATAATTTTCATGTACGTAAAAAAAGAAAATTTCGACATAGACAAAATTCTAATTTTTATTTTTACTCTTTTTTCTGAATAAAAGATGATAAGAAGAATAGAAAGATTACAAAATGAAATATTTTTTTAAAAATTTTTAAAGAACTTTTTTGAAAAGGAGTCTCATAGGATATTTTCCACCAAAAGAATTTTCCATCACTGATCTTAATGACTCCTGTCACACATTAGTGACCTTTGGTTTACCCATTTCTTACCATTTATGTAATTAAAAGAGAAAACTTTTTACAAGGTGAATTTGTGTGTCTCTTCCCCTGACATTTAATTCGGTTGTTTTCAAGTCTTCCATTGTAAAAGATCAATGGAAAGAAGATCAAAATATTTAAGGGATTTAACTTCCACTACTTAGACTGGAATACCAGGAACGGGGGGTTTTGGGAACGGATACAGGAGTCTGAAGGAAAAAAAAAAAAAAACATCTTTTTGAAATCTGTTTCTTATTCAAATTAGCCTCTTGACTCTTTTACTTCTTTGTTTCCCTTTGTCAGTTTCCTTCGGGTTATTATTATTACATCAGAAATTCGTATTAGTTCCCGGAAATAATATAATCTTCCTGGAAGGAAGAGTTCCCGGTATCGATTATAAGACTAGGTATAGGACACTCGACAGAGTATCTATGACATTATAGTCCACCTCTTTAATTGATGGACTGCAGGTCTGACATCAGTACTGTATTCGTCGGTGTTAAGACTCTTGACCGGAATTTCTTGAACTTTGTTTGACTACGACCTTGACTTCCAATTGCCATGGATTTTATTCGTTCTAATGCGACCAGTCTGGTGACTACTGGTTAACGTTCTACTGATAGTCTCAACTGTACAAATACGTACATCGGGGGAGGGAGTCGGATAATTTCGAGTACGGGGGACTGTTAGTCCTCCGTCAGTCTGTAACCTGTCCAGAGACGGGAGGGGTTTGGAGGACCAACGACCGTAGGTTTTATTTCGTTTCAAAGGAAAGATGATTCGACCGGAGAAATTTACCGAAAACTCACCGTCGTCGACCTGGACCCAAACCATTGTACTCCTCTTTTTGTCTCCCTTCTTACTAGGATATCTTTAATATATTATTTCCACACTAATAAAATCCGGTGGAATGTTTCAAGTAAAACAAAGATTCTGTGATAATAAAATTAACGTAATGTTAGGACAACTTAGAAGTAAAAAATATCGAACTTATTTCAGATAACAGGACTAAAGATGGGGTCTTAGTTTTATAAATCCTTTTAAACCAACTAAAAAGACAAAAATCTCACGACTCTCTCACCCGGTCCTCCATTTACCTGTTTCTATATTTCGATACTAGTGTCTTCTTGACCCGTGGTAGACTGGTGAAGGTGTTCCAACGGAACCTACCAAGTTCCGTTAAGGGTCTTGTATTTTACCGAGTATAAATATACACATATTTCAGAGTTTCAGTTTAAAATATTAAAATAGAATTTTTGTTGAAAATTAAATATAAAGAATACAATTTGTGTTATCATCTTCTTTTAAAATTTATATCTACATTTTTATCTTTCATGTTAAAAGACATTAAGATGATTCCGTCTTTATTAATGCCCACTTAAAATCTGACATTTGAAGGTCCATACAAGAGGTAGAGACGAAGAAAGAGAAAGAGTGTTAGAGAGAAACTCACAAGTATATGCAAGTTACTAAAAATTTTGTCGAACAGAAAAATATAATGTGTAGAGAGAGACATGTGTAAAAAAACCGTTCATATGTGTGAAAGGTCCAACCCGTCACCATTCCTTAGACGGACAGTTACGTCCTCTACGTTGAGTCCAAGATAGGTACCCAGTCCTTCTAGGAGACCTCCTCCTTTACTGTTGGGTGAGGTAATAAGAAGGGACCTTTTGAGATACCTGTCTCCCCGGATCCCCCAATGTGACATCAGGTACCCCAACGTCTCTTAGCCTGCACCGACTCGTTGACTCGTGTGTACGTGCAATTATCAATGGACATTTTAGATAAATTAGTCTTTCTGTGAGTTCACTGTGTCTGACTTTTCTCGAAAGTGATGTGACCCCATTAATAATGTCCTTTACTTAACGAAGGTCTATTTCTTCTATGTCTGCCACTTCTTGACAACGACCGAGATGACTTATTTTTAAAACCGAAGGTTTCTAGAAGGTTGTACCCACTCAATTCTTATTTCAGTTTGTAATAAATAAGGTAGAAGACTGGACAAAAGAGATGTACAATTAAATATAATTTCTTTCACTATTAATGATTAAATTTCGACGTGACTTCCGAATTCACAGACAATAAAGTATAAGTACGATTTTCGTTACCGTAATAATTTTTTGTATTTTTAGAATAAAACAAGTTAATCTCATAAGATTACCCTAATCATTGACAACTCAATGTTTTGTTAATAAAAATGAAGATGAAAAGGGAGAGTAGATACAATGAGAGGTGTCCATGTCAATTATAAACGAAAATGATTTACGAAGGTCCCATAATAATTTACAAAACTTTATCCAAAGGTGATCTTTAAAGAGTCTAATTGACACCAAAACACCGTGAAAAAAAACGTTAGTCTAAGAAAGTTACACCCTTTACTGACCTCATCTTTGGTAACTCTTTAAATCCGAGGTGGTTCCGAAAAAAGGAAACTTCATGTCCTATTAGACTAAATGTCAATACGTAGTCTAACCAGAGGTTCTTTACTATCTATAACAGTCTTTAAATCGTCCAGATTGGACTCTCTGTCGCACTGTTATATCACATCACGAGAGAGTCTTTTGCAGACAAGATTTTTTTGACAGATAAGTACCCTGTCCCGTGACCAATCTTCTTACAGAATTATTTATGAATTTTTATGTCCTAAATTTTTAATCTTTATTCTACAAAGTAACTCCTTTAACTTACACTAATATTTTTCTTTTTAGACATGAGTATAACATTTTGGGTCTCTCTAATGATAATCATAAAACCCTTTAAAGGGAGAACTAATTTAAAACGTCTATTCTAAACACCGGACGCAAAAAAAAATGAATTATAAAAAAGTACTCTTACAGGGGTACGGTCACATTTTTAAATGAAGATTTATCATCAGGAATAATCTTGATACTTTTCAGGGATAAATTCTTTTGAGACATAAATAATATCTTTAATCTACGAACGAGTAATATCATGACTAATATAAAGTTGTAATGTCTGTGACTTTTTTACAAACCCCGAAATATAATCTCTATGTACCCACTAGAGTTTAGTATGGTTTTTTTACGGAACAGAAAGACTTACACACTGGACTTCACTTAATTTATAATGAACGTTACATGTAAAAAGTATACTGTTTACACAGAACGTCTATATCTTGACCGATTGTTTAACCTCCTTGGATTGGTCCACTCTTACACTTTGTGTACTTTAGAATTAAAAGTTTTAATAATATTCTATTAAAGAAAACTTTGTCATCAAAAATTTTAATAATTAAGATATAAAATTTTGATAATAAGAACGATCTTTTTCTCACTTCATTAAGTGATCCTTTTTGTTAGTTTAAGATGATTTTTTTCTTCTTTTCCTTTTGTCCTGTTTTGATACTGACTTCACTAGTACCCTATTTTACAGATCTTTAGACCTAAAATCTAGGTCGAGAGGTTAATGGATCCTCTGATACCTTCTTAATTTTAAGAGACCTAGATTTAGAGGAGTAGAGATTTTATTCTCCGATATTAATCTAACCACCAAAAGTTTTCGATAATAATGAAAAGTTTCACCTTTATAAAAAAAGGTTTGTTTTAACATACACAAGGGTCATTTACTTTGTATATTTTCACCTCGACAAGATGAACTTCGTCGATCAAACCCTCCTCTCCCTGACTTCACGACGTAAGACTGGACAGAACCGGAGCCATGTCCCTTGGGGAATCGTTGGAATAGGGGGTTGAAAAGAGATACTCCTTTTGACCTTTTAGTAACGTAATCTAATAAATAATTGAGAAAGTTTGTGTTGACGTACGTTTAAGTAATAGTATATTTGGAACACCGACACTCTCTCTTCATACGGGGCAGTTAATAATCGTCGATCCTGTGCCTATGTACGTCATCGAGTTCGACTTAAGACAAACTTATCTCAATCTAGAGGTCCCAAATCCGTTAGTCACTAGAACGATTTCTAGTTGAACCGAATGTGAGACCTACCTTTGGAATCCCAGAGTTTTATGAAGAAAGGGTGATCCTTCCTGTTTATAAAGTCCTTTAAACTTGTATGTGTATTTCAGAAACTTAGAGGAACTTTTCCTGACCAGTAAAACCCACTGTAGTTTAGTCCAGGTCAATGTGTCCGACACAAAGGTCCGAAGGGTAATTACTTGTGACTCTGAACTGAAGGAAGTGGTATTTGGACGAACAAGAACTAACAAACAACTCAGTCAAAGATTTACGTTCAAAGGAAAATAAAAAGACAAATTAATAAAAATAATGAAAACAAAGGAAAAGACAACGAAAAAGGACGAAGGAAAACAGGTAGAAGAAGGAGGAAAAGAACGAGAAAGAAGAAAGTGTCTTTTGTCATAACAACAATAATTTCTGATTATTAAAAGTATAAACTAAAAATTGTCGACCTTTATGACTTTCTCGTCGAGTGTCTTCGTTTCCTACGACTCTACAGGATACGTTATCTACCAGATAGAAGAAGGGTAGGATTATTCGCTCCATTTAAAAGTGAAGTTTCAGAATTGTAACTTAAGATTCTAATTAAAACGTTCATAAAGACTTTCCCTTCTTTAATTCAACTGTGAAGAAATAGAATACAACTACTATTCTAGTTTCGAGTATAATTTTTTTTTTTTTAAGGTTCCGGAGGAGTTACCGAGTCTACTATTTCTTACACGAACGTTACACCCTCTGACCCGAAGCTAGGGACCCAACCCTTCTAGGGAACCTCTTCCCTTACCGATGGGTGAGATCATAAGAACGGACCTCTTAAGGTACCTGTCTCCTCGGACAGCCCGATGTCAGGTACACTAGAGTGTCATCCTGTAGTGACTCACTGACTCGTGTCTGTAAGTTTACTTCCGAAATTTACAGACACTTGAGACAGTGTATATGTTGTACCAATCGTTCCAGTATATAAGGTCTAAATTCATTTTAATCTGAAAGTAAACCTCTTCCGTTACCGTGGGATGAGGTCATGAGAACGGACCCTTTAGGGTGCCTGCCTCCTCGGACCATCCGATGTCAGGTACCCCAGCACTTCTCAGCCTGTGCTGACTCGCTGAAATGAAACTGAAAAGTGAAAGTACGTAACCTCTTCCTTTACCGTTGGGTGAGGTCACAAGAACGGACCTCTTAGGGTCCCTGTCTCCTCGGACTACCCGACGGCAGATACCCCAGAGTGTCTCAGCCTGTACTGACTACACTGAATCGTCGTCGTCGTCGTCTGAAAGTAACAAATTTTGACACAGAGTGGGAACGATAAAACGAAATTGTGACCTCTCATTTCTCATGAGAGTAACGATATCGTGAATCAGGTCCAAAACTAAATATTATAAATTAAAATCTTTCTAAACAGAAAACCTAGCGATAAAGAAAAATATTGTTAGAACCTTTTAAGAACATATACTTTTTTAATGTATATACAGAGAAATAAGTGCAACTCTATACTCTAAACGATTCCGTACAAAATAAGTAAAAGTGAACAGGGGAAGGAGAGTTCAAACAGAAATTGACGACATTTTTTCGTCAAAAATGTTACCTTCTCCTACTTTGTCACAAGAAATCTGTGAATCGTGTATGGTCTGTAAAATATAAAATGATACAGTACAACAATACCAATTCATATATCTCAGATATCAATCTGACGGACCCAAATTTAACATTATAACTATAAAGGTTGCACACACTGGAACCCTTTAATAGATTGAAGAACACGGAGTAAAAGAAACGGGGGTTTACGTTTATTATTATTAATAGAAATACCCTAACAATCCTTCTAAAATATTCAATTATATACTTTCAGTGAATCTTGTTATAGACCGTACATTAGTCATGACACATTCGGATTGAAATTTTTAAGTAAAACTAGTAATAATGATATTAACAATAAAATAAAAGTAGTATTAGTGGTATTCTATCGATAATGATACGGATATAATTCTGTCCTTTTAATGTAGAGTCTCCCCAATTCATCGTACGACTATTATTGGGTTAATGATTCACTAAATTGGTCACTCGGACTTCCTGTAACCATCTCCTATATAACCTCCCACCTTCCCTCTCTTAGAAGTCCGAATAATTCCTGAAAGTCAAGTCAGATCAGCGAGTCAGCACAGACTGAGAAACGTTGGGGTACTTAGCGTCGTGCGGTCCGTAGGGACAGGTAGTGGTAGAGGGCCTCAAGAGAATCTAAGTGCAGGTAGCTCAGGCACTACGGTAGGTCGGTAGAGTAGGAGCCAGCGGGGAAGAAGAGGACGGGTGTCAGGGAGGGTCGTAGTCTTAGAAAAGGTTACTCAGTTGAGAAGCGTACTCCACCGGTTTCATGACCTCGAAGTCGAAATCGTAGTAAGGAAGGTTTCTTTAGGGTCCCAACTAGAGGAAGTCTTACCTGACCAACCCAGAGGAACGTCAGGTTTCCTGAGAGTTCTCAGAAGAGGTTGTGGTGTCAAGTTTTCGTAGTTAAGAAGCCGCAAGTCGGAAGAAGTGTCAGGTTGAGAACGTAGGTATGTACTGGTGTCCTTTTTGGTATCGGAACTGATCTACCTGGAATCAGCCGTTTCATTACAGAGACGAAAACTTATATGATGGATCCAACCAGTATTGAAAAGAAGGTTCCTCATTCGTAGAAAATTAAAGTAC
Source organism: Capra ibex (assembly GCA_006410555.1). Lineage (NCBI taxonomy): Eukaryota > Metazoa > Chordata > Mammalia > Artiodactyla > Bovidae > Capra > Capra ibex. The sequence continues at coordinate 67,655,256 of SJYO01020080.1, forward strand.
CGACGTGAGGGGTAGACGTCACTAAAACCTCGGGTTTTATATTTCAGACTGTGACAAAGGTGACAAAGGGGTAGATAAAGGGAACTTCACTACCCTGGTCTACGGTACTAGAAGCAAAAGACTTACAACTCGAAATTCGGTTGAAAAAGTGAGAGGAGAAAGTGAAAGTAGTTCTCCGAAAACTCAAGGAGAAGTGAAAGACGGTATTCCCACCACAGTAGACGTATAGACTCCAATAACTATAAAGAGGGCCGTTAGAACTAAGGTCGAACACGAAGAAGGTCAGGTCGCAAAGAGTACTACATGAGACGTATCTTCAATTTATTCGTCCCACTGTTATATGTCGGAACTGTATGAGGAAAAGGATAAACCTTGGTTAGACAACAAGGTACAGGTCAAGATTGACGACGAGGGACTGGACGTATGTCTAAAGAGTTCTCCGTCCAGTCCACCAGTCGATAAGGGTAGAGAAAGTCTTAAAAGGTGTCAAATATCACTAGGTGTGTCAGTTTCCGAAACCGTATCAGTTATTTCGTCTTTATTTATAAAAAGACCTTGAGACAAAAAAGGTACTAGGTCGTCTACAACCGTTAAACTAGAGACCAAGGAGACGGAAAAGATTTTGGTGGAACTTGCAGTCCCTCAAGTAACAAGTGTATAACGACTACGGACCGAACCTCTTAAAACTCGTAATGAAATGATCGTACATTTTACTCACGTTGAGACACCATCAAACTCTTAGGAAACCGTAACGGAAAGAAACCTTAACCTTACTTTTGACTGTAAAAGGTCAGGGCACCGGTGACGACTCAAAAGGTTTAAACGACCGTATAACTCACATCGTGAAAGTGTCGTAGTACAAAGTCCTAAACTTTCTCGAGGTGACCTTAAGGTAGTGGAGGTGGTCGAAACAAACATCACTACGAAAGATTCCGGGTGAACTGAAGTGTAAGGTTTGACAGACCGAGATCTAATCACTAGTGTAGTAGTACTAATACACCCAGTACTTCTAGAAAAAACATATCAAGAAGGTACATAAGAAGATGGAGAAGAATTATAGAAAACGAAGACAATCCAGGTCTGGTAAAGACAGGAAATAGCTCGGGTAGAAACGTACTTTACAAGGGACCATAGAGATTAAAAGAATTTCTCTAGAGATCAGAAGGGGTAAGACAACAAAAGGAGATAAAGAAACGTAACTAGCGACTTCTTCCGAAAGAATACAGAAGAACGATAAGAAACCTTGAGACGTAAGTCTACGAATATAGAAAGGAAAAGAGGAAACGAAAAGTGGAGAGAAGAAAAGTGTCGATAAACATTCCGGAGGGGCTGTCGGTAAAACGAAAAAACGTAAAGAAAAGGTACCCCTACCCGAACTAGGGACAGAGGACATGTTACAGTGCTTGGAGTAAGGTATCAAGTAGTCCGGGAGATAGATAGTCTAGATCCGGGAATTTAGATAAAGAGTGAAGGTGACATATTTGTATTCCCTAAACTAAATCCAGTATGAACTTGTCAGATCGTCAATAGGGATAAAAGAAGTCAAACTCAGACTTAAACCATTATTACTCAAGTACTAGACTCGGTGTCAGTCGAGGACCAGAACTAAAACAACTGAGATATCTCGAAGAAGTAGAAACCGACGTTTCTTATATTAGTTAGACTAAAGCCACAACTGGTAGACCACTACAGATACACATCTCAGAAGAGAACACAACAACCTTCTCCCACAAACGATACTGGTCACGTAAAAGAACCGTTTTGAGATAATCAGAAACGGAACGAAGTAAGACGTAAGGTTCCGGTTTAAACGGACATTGAGGTCCGTAAAGAACTGAGGGATGAAAACGTAAGGTCAGGGGATATTATTTTTCATGTAGAAAACCCCCACAATCAATATCTTTCAGAACATCTAGAAGTATCCTGGCAAGTGGAAGTCGAAGAAGTCGTAATGATCAGTCCCGTATCTGAACCTAATGATACTATAACTTACCAAACGGAACCTTTGTTTGTCTCTAGTAAGACAGCAAAAACTCTAAAGTAGGTTCATGACGTAAAATCTGAGAAAACAACTGGTACTACCGATGAGGTAAAGAAGACTCCCTAAGGACGGATGTCATCCTCTATATTACCAGTAGACTCAATTTAAGTGGGTAAGGTCAGGTGCAATCAAGCGACTAAGGATCTTACAGCTGCAAGTGGGAACGGTAGAGAACAATCTGGTGAAAGTTAAACGGAACTAAGTACCCGGACTGTAGTCCAAGGATACGTTATAACGAGAAATGTCGTAACCTAGAACGAAGATAGTGGTCAGGGTAGGTGTCGACCCATTACAAAAACGAAACCGAGGTAGGGAAGTAAGAAAGACCTCAATAAAAAGGTGACTAGAGGTCATCGTATAACCCGTGGATTACTGGACCCCTCGAGGAGAAAGCCATAGGATAGTAAAACGGAAAAGTATCATTGACAGTATGACCCATTCTGACTTCGTTTTACTCTTTCCCCACCGTCTCCTATTCTACCAGTCAAATGTAGTGTCTGAATTACCTGTACTTAAACTCGTTTGAAACCCTTTATCATCTCCTACCTCCTCAGACCACACGAAGAGAGTTAGGAACATTATTTAAGCATCTTAGTGTCTCAACCTGTGCTGAATCACCGACTTGTTAATAGTATACCCTTTAGTGACTTTTAAACCCCGTTCACTCACGATTCTTTATTCAAAGTTGTCTTGGTGAGAGCTACAAATCACCTCTTATATGACGACGACGACGACGACGATTTAACGAAGTCAGCACAGACTGAGACACACTGGGGTATCTGCCGTCGGGTGGTCCGAAGAGACAGGGACCCTAAGAGGTCCGTTCTTGGGACCTCACCCAACGGTAAAGGAAGAGGTTACGTACGTCCATACGATTCGTCGGGTGGTCCGAGGAGACAGGTGTCCTAAGAGGTCCGTCTGTGACCTCCCATAACGGTAAAGGAAGAGGTCTTATGTGACGTTTTTCCTCGTTTTTACGTTCGTCTCTCTGGAAATTACTCCGATTAATTCTAGATCTATTATTTACCACCATTGAAATTAATCCCACCGTCATCACTTAACTATTCTTCCTCAGACTATGATCTATATAAAACTTTTTTTTTTCAGTTGTTTTAAACGAGATTTTAATATACACTCAACACCTTTTTTTCTCCTTCCAAACATTTACTGAGGTTCCAAAACAAGATTCATTGATCCCTATTTTCCCTTTAAAGACGAATAACTCCCGAAGGGACCACCGAGCCTTTCATTTATTAGACGGACGTTACGTCCTTTGAGTCCAAACTAGAGAGCCACCCCTTCTCGGGGACTTCTTCCCGATGGGTGAAGTCATAAGAACGGACCTCTTAAGGTAACCCCTGTCTCTCAACCTTCTTCGTTGTACCACGTTCCCAAATCACTACCTTTTCTCAACCATATCTCTAAACAACTTAGAAAAGTATCAGTCATATCGGATCCGATACTATACAATGTTTAAAATCAGGTTTAGAGTCTCTGAATTATATTCCTTTAGGTATTCAAGTTACGTGTATCATAATTATGTTCGGAGAAGATAAAACACCGACATAGTTGATCTAACAACGACATTGAAATGACGGAGGTTCTGATGGTTCTACTTCCTCTCCCTATCTCCGACGTAGAGTCGAGAGTCAACGGAGTCAAGTCCCTGTTCGTAGTGAAGATCACTAGGTGACGGAAATTAATCAGTGAACTCGACGATGGTTTTATAACCTTCTTGTTCGATTATTTTCAATCTTTCGTGAATATTTTCATGTACCCCTTATGACGGAGGTGGTGTCAGTTAGGAAACTAGAAAAGAATTGGCGTATCTGACGTGAGTTGACTGAGAGATAATCTCTGTTGGGGTTTAAGGAAAGTGATGACGTGGGGCTTGTTTCTTGTCCGAAAGGTCCTCTATGATTAAAAAAAGTTTATGTTACACCGAGGTGAAGTAAGTGTCTGAATAATCGATTTTCCTGTTTAAGTCATTAATCGTACCCTTATCCCTTTCCTATTGTTGTTAGTTAGTAGAATAAGTATTTCCTTTTCTTGTACTCTGTACTCACCATTGGGGATCGTTAAGACTTTAGGGTGTCCCGTTTATAATATGTTCAGAGAATAAGACCTCTACCTCTTTTCACAGAACGGACCACCGAGTTTGCTATTTCGCAGACGGATGACACGTCCTCTGGGCCCAAACTAGGGACCCAACCCTTCTAGGGGACCTCTTCCTTTACCGTTGGGTGACGTCGTGAGAACGGACCTTTTAGGGTACCTACCTCCTCGGACCATCCGATGTCAGTCACCCTAGTGTTTCTCAGCTTGTGTCGACTCGCCGAAGTCAAAGTCACAGTCACACACCCTCCTCCGGAAGCTGTTAACGTAACAAAGGGGACCGAGGTAGAAAAAGCTTCAAAAACGGAAAAAAAAAAAAAAAAGTAAAAAGTAGGGAGTTGTGTCGAATACACGAAAACTCCCTTATAAGAGAAACTCCGGACTTACCAAAAAAGTCCGGAGAAGGATGTAAAATTTCACAGTTTCTACAAAAATCAAGATCCCAAATAAGACAGAAACTGTTACTAAAGAACATGGTTAAATTTGTCGGTGAGTTGATAACGATGTGTCAAAAATTTTTTGATAAAATTGATCAAACATAAAAGTCGGGGTTGACTCAACGGAACTTCTTATATGAAACTTTTCATTGCGAATTAGAGTAAAAAGTGGGACTTAAGGAATAAAGTTAACTATGAATGGACTGAAGTGAGTGAATCTTAGTAACATTTAGGGAAAAATATCAAAGTCCTAGGTCTTTGTCGAGAACTTTATAAAGTTCCAGAACATAAAGACTTGATGGAAACAAAGTAAAAATAAATAGTCATTTCTGTGGTAAAGGGGGATTCGTATGATAAAGAACATTATGGACCGACTCACATAGGTGGTCTTTGGATTTGTATGACGGTTACAAGATAAAGGAATGGAAAAAGAAGATCTTCAAGGTCTCCTTGTGTAAGACTTAGACTTGACAATAGCTGCAGTCAAAATGGCGTGTAAAACGATGAAACACTTTGCCGAGAACAAAAGTCGGACACTGTAGTCAGAGGAACAGACGGTAATTAGTCAACGACTCCGACACGGTACTGAATCGAAGGAGAATCTCGTCGTGGGAGGAAGTTCAATAATTCCGTATAAAACCAATATTAAATCCGTTTGGTGTTGTTGGTTTATTGGAATTTTTAAGTCACCACATTCAACCAAATTCTAAATAAAGTACAAATGTGCCTCGGAACACATGGCACCAATAAAAGGAAGTGAAACACGGACGTGGTACCCAGGGATACCGTCCTCTCCTCTCTCTGCCTCCTTTTGAGTAGGAATGGAAGGTTTTAATCCGTGTACAAGAGTTAGATAGAATTACCCTAATCCCTTCGTGGACCCTTTACAGTTCTTTGCGTTACTTGTCAACCTCTTAGGATAGAGATGATATCTGTAAAACTCGAACAATACGGCACATATCGTTTTAGAAGGGTCATCACTAAACTCATTTGGGGACTCATATATGTAAACCTCGAATCCCTTCATCGAGTCTGACCTCTAGATTTATACTGTCAATGGACGTACAGTCATAACGAACCATAACACTACTTTGAGAGATCCCTTAGTGAGATCTATCTATATTTTGTCTTCTGTAGCTCCTGTTCGCGGTCCGGTGTGGTTCCAATCTCCGACCCGTCTACTCTCTCTTAATCGTTTTGTCTGACTCTCCCTCGTCGATGGCGTCTTTTTCCGGTGTTCGTCTTTTTGCGGAGCCTACAGTTTGTCTTTTTGACAAAGGTCCTTCTGTATCAAGTCGACAAGGATTTCGATACCATCCAAGTCATTTTACTCTCGACTCTGAAAGGTAGACTTGTCGTTACCCTTCACAAAATTAATAAAACTGTTCTTAATAAACTACCTGAAAACCAATTCTTCTTATACTTTTTGTTGTCTTTACTGATTGTTGTCTGTTGAGAAAACTCTTTAAAACAAAACTTTCCATCATTTTTAATCTTATAATCGACCTCATTGAACCTCCCCAGGTCTTTCGAAACACTAACAAAAATTCGTTCCTCTATAATTTAGTAAATACGTACATTATCCTTGTTTTATTTATAAACATCACTATTTGTATACTTAATCTACGGGTCCAAGCCACTGTCCTCGTTAGGTGTAGTGTAGACAGTAAAAATAACCCTATTGATCTTTGTCAGATGGTACTTATTGTTATAAACTTCCACTTTACTTGAGTCTCCAAGTGGAATTTCGATCTTATAGAATTTACAGACACTTTATTACAATAGACAAATTAGTAAATTATATATGAACTATCTGTGGACCATTTAGGAAGGAAAGTAATTTTTATGTCGACAGGTTGTGGTTCGTAGTACGATTTTTGTCCCTATCTTCTTACGGCCGATCCCACAAAGGGGGGACTGGGGGGTGTATTTACTATTTACTATCTATTCGTAACTCCTCAACCAACCTGACCACTATAGTAAGTACTTCTAAAGGAAGTTGACCCTTCATATAAGGTCACGTGGTCTTGGTTCGACGAGAACTCCACGTTCAGAACCTATACACATCTAAATATAAAAAGAAGAACTAACTCTATAAGTTTCTATAGGTTTCCCTGTCTTTCCCTGAAAGGTTTTATATTTTTCTTATAACCTAATCTCCTGGTTCGAGGAGTTAAATGACAGACTTTTATTTAAAGACGAAAGTATCCTAAATTTACACAAAACAACTTTCTTTTGAGACCGAGAAAATCCTTACTTTTCATTTGAGTCATGATAGAATTGTGAGACACATACACACCACTACTCGTGATTCCGGTGTCAAATTTCTCATTCACCTCAATCCCTCTCTATAGACCCGTTCTTCTATCTGAAAATAATAAATACCGTTTTTCACAGAATTGACAGGATACTCAAAAGTTGAGTAAAAATAACACGTAGGGTAATTAGTTATCACTTAGTTTCTGGATAGAGAGGCTCCAGAATTAAAATATTTTGTAAATCAAACTTCCTTTAATCTCTTTAAACATTAATTAATCTACTTCGACTGCAACAATCTGTTAACCCTTTTTAGGTGTCTAAATTTAGTGAGTAAGTACGTAAATTTCTAATTTTACGACGAACTTAATCAAACTAAAAAAAAAGACTTCTTAGTGAAATACCAGTCTTACACTCTGAGTTAAACTGTTAGTTTAATGTATTTATAGTAAACCACCAAACGTTTCACTTCAAATTTAAGAGAAGGGAGAAAAAGGAGGTCATTTATCTTCGTATAAATAGTACTAAAGCGAATAAACGAATCAGGAGAAACCCTGAATTCAAGTCAAGTCAAGTCAGCGAGTCAGTACAGACTGAGAAACATTGGGGTACTTAACCTTTTGCGGTCCAAAGGGACAGGTAGTGGTTGAGGACCTCAAGTGAATTTGAGTGCAGGTAACTCAGCCACTACGGTAGGTCGGTAGAGTAGGAGACAGCAGGGGAAGAGGAGGACGGGGGTAAGGAGGGTCGTAGTCTCAGAAAAGATTACTCAGTTGAGAAGCGTACTCCACCGGTTTCATGACCTCAAAGTCGAAATCGTAATCAGGAAGGTTTCTTTAGGGTCCCGACTAGAGGAAGTCTTACCTGACCAACCTAGAGGAGCGTCAGGTTCCTTGAGAGTTCTCAGAAGAGGTTGTGGTGTCAAGTTTTCGTAGTTAAGAAGCCGTGAATCGAAAGAAGTGTCAGGTTGAGAGTGTAGGTTTATACTGGTGACCTCTTTGGTATCGGAACTGATCTACCTGGAAACAACCGTTTCATTACAGAGACGAAACCTTATATGATAGATCCAACCAGTATTGAAAGGAAGGTTCCTCATTCGCAGAAAATTAAAGTACCGACGTGAGTGGTAGACGTCACTAAAACCTCGGGGGGTTTTATTTCAGACTATGACAAAGGTGACAAAGGGGTAGATAAAGGGTACTTCACTAAATACGGTCGAGATTTATCTTTCACTTTCAGTGAGTCAGTACAGACTGAGAAACACTGGGGTACCTTATCAGATACCTCAAGAGGTCCGGTCTGATGACCTCACCCATTAGAAGGGTTGGGTCCCTAGTTTGGGTCTAGAGGGTGTGATGTCTGTCTAAGAAATGGTCGACTCGGTGGTTCCTTCGGGAAGATTTTATCTCCTCATGTAAATCATCCTACCGGATAACATAAAAAAACTTAACATAATGTATGTAATATTACATTTTGTCTCGACAAGTAATCTTGAAAGAAATTACTTTCAAGAAACCTTCCTGAGATTAAACGTGACGGATAAGATAACTCGTGAATTTTCAACCAATCATAAGATCTCTTTGACTTAGAAGTTTTTAAATAAATTAAAATTAATTAAATTTCTAGGTATACTCCGACTGATGACGATTTATAGACAAAATCTTTTGAAAGAGTATGAGTCCGTATGAATGTGATAAAATAAATTTGCATTATAAAAATAGTTTTTAGAAAGATTATTTCTTAACAAAACAAAGAAAAAATCGAACAAAAACCTTTATAACACAGATTTCAAAAACGAGACCTACGTTTTTTCCTATTCTTGTAATCTTTTTCAATATATTGATGGGTGAGATGACAAATTTCTAACTTCGATAAAGTTCGTATTTTTTTATCACCGTTTCAAATATGTCGAACAATGTACGAATTTCAAATACAACACTTAGCATCACTGTTTAATCAACGTGAACTTACCGTACCTGATATTCTTACTGAGACATCTCGATTTCCACTCTCACGACATAGATAACATGCGAAAGGTATTTAAGTAACAGATGTCTAGTAAAACAAGTCACTACTGATTCGACAACTCGATAGTTAATTTTTTAAATTCTTAACGAAACCTTTTAATTTAATATAACAGACTTAGATACACCTTTTATACATAGAAACAAGAAAGAGAAAAAAACACTAAGAAGACCGATTATAGAGAAAAGACAAGTAATCCTATTAACAGTCATTCTGAGGATGATGGTTTGCTTACGTAATGATCCCTCGTCTTCAGAACAAATAGCCTGAGATCCTTTTTCGTCGTGATCCACAAACTCTCTCTCTATAATTCTTTTAAAAGAATGTATTGTCAAACGGAAACCCGGGGAATTAAGAATAGAAACGGAAATGGTGACATAGTCTTTAACTCTGAAAATCGTACAGACACTCTCTGATCTAAGTCACATGATTTTTGTAGTCTGTTTAGTATTTTTGAGAAACTCAAAAAAAAAAAGTAATTAAAGAAAGAGTGTAGAAGTGTAATTTGACGAGAATGAATACAGACTTGTTTGAATAAATTAGTTAAGTTCCGACCCTTAGGTTGAAGTGAAAATAAGCGGTGGACACCACTGTGCCTTTGTAACAGTTTCCTTCAAACATTAATTCTTTATAGTTACCATCTGATAGTTACCGGTCTATCCGGAGCCCGTAAGGGAATATAGTGTCATGTCCCCTTTACATCAAATAGATGTATACGATTAACACACCCAGAATTGTTATTTTGATAGAGTACTGGATCTTACTCGCTATAATTCACTTTTTGTTAATTTTTTAAGTATTTGTCTTGTTCAACTCATTATATGGACATCACGAAATTTATTTGAACAATCCTCGGTGAACTTACATTTATATGTCAACGAATTATTACGGACTTACAAAGAGGGTATAAATGTAGACGACACTTGTGTTCGTACTATAATAACATTTGTTTCTATTTTACGGACAAAAGTAGTAGAGTACAAATAATTGAAACCACGTCAACTTACTATAAATTCGTGAAAATTTGAAATACCCATTACAATAAATTTTTCAAACTATGAAAAAGGAAAATCTCTTTCAATAATTATCAAAAAGAATATTAAACAATAAAAATTTTTAAACGGAATTCTTTAACATAAGACATTTCATTTCCATCTTAAGGGATCTATAAAAAACAAAAACATCAGTCGTTAATTGTAGGGGGTACTTTTTAATCAATACATTAGTTGTGGTTTTAAGTCTTTAGAGATAAGTGAAGATGTACTTCGAAGTGTGTCCTTGTTTCTCCTTCTTTTCTATTAGATAAAGAAACTTTGATCTACTTTTCGGGGAAGTTCGACCATTGAAAGTTACTGTATATCGACCTAAATCATTATGTGTTATGTAATATGTTTAACTACTCTACTGTAGTCTAAGAATTCTCTTTAATACTGAATTAAAGGACTATACAATTTGTTTATAGAATAAAATTTGATCTTATGACGAGTGCTAACAAGATGAAATATATTTCATCGACATCTTTAATTTTATACTTTAGTTTATCGATGTTTATCTCTTTTGTAAAAAGAAAAAAAGAAGTACATGCAGACCACATATACGATACTCTGTTTACGTAATGTGTAATCTTGTTTCACATTTAGTTATATAACACCGAAGAATGAAATCAATTTTACCTTCGGGTATTCGTACTAACACTTAAATTTTTAATTTCTTCTATCCTTTAGTTAAACAAATTAGGTTGAAATTTAGAAACGGTACTCTTTAAAAGTCCCTGCGATCCAAAATTAAGGAAAACAGTTTCGCACTTCGTCGTCGAGGGGCAACCTAACCTTATCTCACCTCACAATTAGTGAGTCAGTACGGGTTGAGAAACACTGGGATACCTGACATCGGACGGTCAGAGGAGACAGGTACCTTAAGAGGTCCGTTCTTATGACCTCACCCATCGGTAAGGGAAGAGGTCCTCTAGAAGGACTGGGTCCCTAACTTGGGTCCAGAAGACGTAACGTCCGTCTCAGACTGTTTATAGGTTTACTTTCTTTTTACTTTCTCAACGATTCTTTATCCTATGTAAAAATATTTAGTAGTGTTTCAACCCGTTCTATTTAATATTGAATTTATTAAAAAAGTCTATCATTCAGGACGTCCTAGAAACAGACACATGGTGACGATTTAAAGATCACGTTCTCCTACTTGTCTTTAGTTTTTTTAGACACTCGAAAGAGTTTAAAATGAGAAGAAACGATTCCAAGGAGATAATGTTAAGTTTCCTATTAAGTAAAAGTCAAAAAAAAGGATTTAATTTACATTTCTAAAAGTCGTCAATCTTTTAAAGAGGGGATTTCTTTGATGTATGTTTTAGTGAAACACATGTTACGGTTGATATATACGAGTAAAGACACAAACTCAAATAAAATAAGAAACCTATCATACAACTAAATATAAATCAATTCTAGTTGTCGATGAGTGAAGAGAGGAGAAGAAGGTCACATTGACTTGGAAGAGTAATGTGAGAAGGAAAAATCGATTTTATTTGGAAAGAGATGACCAGTTAAAAAAAAAAAAAAAAGGGAGTGTATAGTCCAGACGAACTGTCACTAGTGATCTCAAATTTCTTCACAATCTCCGAAAAATTTGAAGACGATTANAAAAAAAAAAAAAAAGGGAGTGTATAGTCCAGACGAACTGTCACTAATGATCTCAAATTTCTTCACAATCTCCGAAAAATTTGAAGACGATTAAATACGATTTAGAGAACAAGTTCACTATTTAAGAGACATACAAAAATTTCGTATATGTTACACGTTACCTAAATACGTGAATTTAATGTCGTTGTCACGTCAAAAACGACTCCTGCCGAAAGGTCTTATGGTTTGGAACACGAAAGTGTCCTCTTAATTTTTATTAAACTTAGTAAAATTTCTTTAGTAAGAGTTTATATAATATGAGAAGTTACGAAATAATTTGTGTTATATACTTTGTCCAATTTACCTAAGTATCTACCCACCAATTGTAATTCTTCTGACGAATAACATTGCACGATTTTACATGACACGAAGTTAATCCACTTAACTTGACCGGGGTTCTCGAGACCACCAAAGGATAAACTGAAGGGGGTGTTAAAGTAGATAATAAAGACATTTATCGAGAGGATTAGTCGGTGGTGATGAGAATTAATTGACATTCAATATTGAATCTCTTTACCTTTCAACAATCCCCTGCGTTCTATCGGTTTGAGTCGTTTACTTATTATAAGAAGCTAAGGACTAAGATTCAGTCACGCGAGACTGGACGTCACAAAGAGTTAAATAACCCTCTTATTTAAAATACCCGAATTAATGGCGACCAAAAAGAACAAGTCTCTCAAAAAGAGAGTATAGACCTTGACCCTAACACAAAATAAACCAACTTGGCTTAACTGTAAACTTACATTTTCTTCGGATTAAAGTATTAGTAATGGGTTCTCCGAGTGTCTGTTTTCTATTCTCTCCTCATTTTCAGGAGTTCTCTTTTATGTGTCGTAGCAGAAAGGAACAAGGGGTCACTACTAGCTTACCTAACATGGATTTAAGATGACTTTATTTAATCAGTCAGAAATCAATAATAGGGAGTTAAAGTATATACATTTGCCATTTCCGTGTGTCTTTGGTAAAGTGACATAACACAAGGAATCTTTTCATTACAAACCCCATATCATTGGTAAGTACTTATGGATATTATATATAAAATTTTTATAGGTACGTAACTTTAATAGACGTGTTAAATTAACTTCAATATTGTTATGACACTACACTACTTGTCTTCAAGTTCGAGACCTTTCCTACTGTCTTCAAAGGAATCTTCAAATTAGTAATTCCTCACACTTCTTGAAGTGGTTTTATAGAAGGTACAAAGACACTGTAAAGTGGGTTCCTTCGACACAGACGTTTTTACTTTCAACTTTTACAATGTCGATCACTCTGGAGACGTATTCCCCTTTAGGTAGTTGAACTTATCTCTTCTCGATTTTGAAATTAATGTACTCCAAAGTAATATCGAAAAAAAAATTTGACGGTACAGAAAATAACGTCTCTGTTATTACGTTTTGCTATTAAAGTCTATTTTTAAATAATTTTTCACATAAAATTTATATTGTTCATCCACGAATACGACTTTGGTGTGGAGGAAAGAAGAGGATGGAAATAAAGAAAACTCAAAGGTTAAAATCCAGTTTCCTACAACGGCAATGTTCCCTTTCTATTTATTTTAAACTAATGATGAAAGACAAATAACAATTGTACAACTATTAACATATAAAACGAGAAAAATTTCCTAGGTTTATATACGACCATAAATTTGTATTATAAAGACAATAAACTCTCCATACAACGAATATACTTACTATCATATAGTTATAACAAGATTTTATCTTTAACAGCCATATTACGTTGTTGCATACAAAATGTAAAAATTTTCAGAATTCCATGACACCGTCGTTCCCCATCGTGTCAATTACTAGTATAAATGGTGTAAAGTAATTCAACCATAGGACAAAGTTGTCGTCTCAGAGTCTTGAAACGATTGACGTCGATCTCTTCGATGTTACGGAATGGTGAGACTTAAACTCAACGAATCTTGACTTTGGATAATTTTTGAGTTTTGAAACCAGGTTATATAATTGTTAAACTCCTCCTGTAACACATTTTTCGTCTAATCGTAGGAAAGGTTTTACACATAGTCCTTCTCTGTTTGTAAACAAGACCTTTGATACATTGTGTGTCGTCGACATAGATCTGAACTGGAGTTTGGTTCTTTTTGAAGGTACAATCATGGTCAAAGTAATAATCACACTACTGAATGTCACTTTGGGTCTTCCACTTTTGGGTGTTTATTTTGACGGGGTTTTCTCACATATAGTCGAGGGTGTCTTCACTTTGTTTCTAAAAGTATTTCAGACTCTATGATAAAGACAAACAAATTCTCTACCTATTAGTCACTTCAGTCGTTATTGTTAAATCGTGTGTCTAGAATACCCGATACTTCTCTTACAACCGAATATTCAGGTCTCCGACCCTGGACCTCGAACGAAACAGATTTTCACACATTTTAAAACCCGTTTAGTCTAAGAAGAGTTTTGGACACAAGAGTAAGTAAATGTTTTTACTAAATCCAACTTCCTTTGAAATATAAGAACTTAGAGTTTACTAAAGTAACGTAATAATACACTTTTAATAAATTAATAAATACAATAGATAATTTACTAAGTGTATAATGTAGAGGACAAATTAAGTTTCCTTATAACACTGTTATTCTTTATTGTGTCGTTTTTATTAAAACTTTTCAATTTACCTTTAATTTTTGTATAAAACTATCGGAAATAATAAGAATCTTATATTTTTGTACTTTGAAATGCGCTCCTTCAGTTTTTTACAGACTCTTTAGAACCACTATCACCGTCCTTCATTTCTTATCTTTGATACCAACTCGTCCACTTGGGTGTTACTAACTTCTTTCCCTTTCTCTTTTTACATACTATAATTTTAGAAAAGAGTTGTATAAAAATGCTACAATGATAGAAATCCAAAATTATTATCCTTGTCAAAACCCCTAGAAGGGATTGGTCCCTAACTTGGAGCCAGAGGAAGTAACGTCCGTCTATTAAATGGTTGATCCCTTGGGAAACTACGAGATATTTTAGATAATTCATTTCCTGTATTATATAATTAAACCTAAAGTGTATCGTTACTAAGTCCTTTGTAATTAAGTTGAGGGAAAAGTATCAAATTATTGAGAGACCTCAAAAATACCAGATTTTGTATACATTTTAAATATCCTTTTTACTTGAAGAATATACCAAAAATACAGTATGTACACAAAACCAATCTAAGTCTTTATAATTTTACCCACTATTGGGTCTCAACGTTTCCACTACCCTATATACACCTTTGGTTGACTTAAATTAATAAAATTAGAGTCACAGTATTGCAAGAGTTATGTAGTTCTTTGACGTTCCAACACCGGGGTTAAAGATCCTCAATGAATTGAAAATTATCGTTAATCAAGGATGAGTTTATATTACACAACTAAAAAATTGTAGGGACTTCTCATTGGTGAGAATCATATAGAGATCTTTATTTTTTTTAAGTTGAACTCAAAACTTCTACCACGACGAGTTTTCCGTCACAGTAACCAATAAAAGTAATTCAGGAGGATATCAATACCTGTAAGTCATTGGAACGGTGAAGTGACTGGTTACTAAGGTATCTCCCTTTTTAATAAAATTAACGGTAAGACACTTACTCTATCAACTCCATTTTATGACTAAAAAGTAACACCAACTACTCCTCCGTTTTGTCGTACTGTTTAATTCTCCCAGTTCCGATTACACCACGAAGACCCGGAGAAGTAGTAATCAGACTCCTAATAAAACTCTTTTCGTTTTTCGTCTCGAAAGAGACACATCAGACTTTAACAGTTTTGTCAAGACTCGACAGAATTATACAAACCCTCTTTCCTACGTGGGAGAGACATTCGGAATAACCCTCACGGATCTAACACACAGGTTTTTTATAAATGGTAAATTTTGTATATTATACATATTAATTTATGTAAATTTTATATTCGATTACTGAATTCGAAAGACCTTAACTTAAGATGAACATAGTAACTCAATTAATTATATTCGAAAGGTGAATGAACATGTTATTATTATTAATAATAACTAATGAATCAATACAGACCGTGTTAAGATCCACGAAGTCAAGTCAAGTCAAGTCAGTGACAGCACAGACTGAGAAACGCTGGGGTACTTAGTGTCGTGCGGTCCGGAGGGACAGGTAGTGGCTGAGGACCTCAAGTGAGTCTAAGTACAGGTAGCTCAGTCACTACGGTAGGTCGGTAGAATCACATATGGTTAAGTAAATAGGAATCCTGTTACGTTAGACCAACTTTAATAATAATAGGAGTAAAATACTTCCTCCTAAAGTCTTAAATTCGTTCAACGGTGTCGATTATCTATCTACTAGGTCCTATACTGGGTGTTTTGACCTGGACAGGTGGACCATAAAATGGGGAATATGACATGATGAAAAGTTCTATAACCTTATCATTATCATGAATGAAATACCTTATACTACTCATTTATTTTGATTCATATCCCGAGTCGTATCTCAATTAAAAGTCTTGAAATTATATTTGAGAATAGTGAACGTGTATAATACACAGATTATATTAAATCTTAATCATATCCGTAGATTAAATTAGAAGTGTTGTGGGAATTACAATAGATTTACATGTTCGACGTCCCTTTATTCAATAGAACTACCTTTACTCTATTACTTACTGTCTTGGTTCTAAACCTAATGTACAGGACTAAAGTACGGACTATGGGAAAGACGATATAGTGAAAGAGAGGACCAAGTACTACTATTAACCCATCAAATCAATACTCGTTGTTCTACCACATATAGTGGTCTTACATAGAAGAATTATTATCTCCCTAACGATACACAAATAAATATAAATACTTTTACTAAATAACTATTAATATTGAAAATAGACAAACGTATAATTATAAGTTACACGTTCAAACACTCTTATTCAGAAGAAAAATCCCGTTTCATCTAGATCCGTAACAAAAAATTACAGTTAATTTAATTGTAGTTATATGATTAGTTCATGTCTTTACAAACTTTTTGTCAAATATTCGGTTCTCTAGGTTTCCCCCTGAATATTTGGTTCTACCTAGTTAATCGGGTGACACTTTATAATTAGTTTCGGACGTCCATAACAATAAAGAAGTTTAAAATGAGTGTTGATCTTAGGTAATCGGAGACCTTAAACTTTCGGCCAAAGAAGGTTAAGCTAGGTATCCCTATGGTTTAGCGGAAAAACCTACTAGATGATGAAAGGACTTTATTTGGTTTTTATTGTATAAATTCGATTACAGGTTAATCAAAACGAGAAAATAAAGGGCGTCTAGACCCCCGAAAGAAGGCCTCATCCTTACTGATCGTCAAGAATAAGTAGTCGTGGGTCATACACAGTCTGTGACAGAGAATAGAAAGCCTGTAGACAACTTCATCCATACGGGTGAAGGTAAAAAGTAGACTCCTGTGACTCCAAATCTCTTTAATTTACTGAAAAGGTTTTATTTATCGGTCTACTTTTTGTTCTAGAATGGTCGTATGGTTAGACTATTCACGAATCAAACCCATTCAGGGAAAGGGGAGAAGTCTAAAACCACACAAGGAGACAGTGAACTCCCTCCAACGTGGTCCAGTCACCAAAAGGGATTGGAGAAGGAATGTTACCAAAAGGACCCCTTCCTACCACCACCTTCTCCTTGTCTGCGACTTCGGTTCTGACCTATACCTCATTCACACGGGGAGTCCAGAAGTGAGTCTAAAATGGATCTCTTCGAAGCACACACTATCAGATATAAACAATATATACAAGTTTATAACAAACCCCCTTTTTTTTTTGAAGTAATAATTTTATTTCAATTTTTTAAGATGTTCTCCGGAATGTTAAACACACAAAATCCTTAATAGAGAAATTTTTCTTTGTAAAATTAAACTAAACAATAACAGTAATGAATCAAGATAGTTCAGTTTTACGATTGTCCTTTCCAGGGTCTCGACACTTACTTATTGAAAGTGACCGGAACCTAAAATTTCTTCAAAAATAGAAGAATTCTTTCTATCTTTATCCCTCTTTGATTCTTTCGGTACATTCATTCACTGAACAGAGTGTCGACTCCCCTTAACTGAATTGTCTAAACAACCTGAAAAATAACTGTATTATACGTATGTCTTTTATCCTATAAAACATTCACTTGTTATACTCTATATATGTCTAATATTTGTGTTAATGATGGGTCTAGTTCTTTATCTTGTAATGATCGTTAGTTTATAAAAACTTATCCTTTCTCAGAATTTCAATTAAGAACGTGGTTTGCATTCTTATAGTTGAGGTTAAAAACTAGTCGCTACTATGTCGAATAGTGAACTTTTAGAGTTACTCCTTCTAGATTAACGGTGAGTTCTGTTGAAGTAGTTATAAGTTGTCGAATTTCTCAAAGTTCTAAACAAAGTCTCGTAAAAGTTGTCAAAAAACAAACAAACAAACAAAAAAGATTAATGAACGTAATATAACAGTCATAACTGATGCATTAAATTTGTGCTTTTGATGTAGTAGACGTTTCCGAAGGGTCCACCTTTTCACCATCTCTTAAGTTTACGGTCATATTCTCTACGTTCTCTGTACCCAAGTCAGGGACCCAACCCTTCTAGGGGACCTCCTCCTTTACGGTTGGGTGAGGTCATAAGAACGGACCTTTTAAGGTACCTGTCTCCTCGGACCGTCCGACGTCAGTTACCGCAGAGTTTCTCAGTCTGTGTTGACTCGCTGACTTATTCTGTTATATAACGTGAAGACTGGATTTGTCAACATTCTATTATGTATTTAGACACCCAAAAATTTGGGTCTACAAATACAATTAAGTAATGGTGTCGTTATTTTTTGACTTATACAAACAAACATACTAAATCCTAACTACATATTCACATAATGTCGATTATGGATTTTTGTACTTCGTATACACTAAAAATAAGGAACTCAGGAGTTTAAGGAAGTACTTGTTGAGGGTAATATTAAGGTCCCTTCTTTCTTCCGTCTTCGGTAGGACCCTATCTCTTCTTACGAGACCCCTTTAGGGTCTGTTATCTTCTCCTTGACTCTTTGGTCGTGAAGGTCCACAAATTTCCTGACTACTCTTCTCTTTCCTTTATCGTCGACCCTTTTCTCATCACCGGGTGTGCACTTGACTGGAGACTTTCGAAGACACCTCACCTATCACAGTGGTCTTTATTAGGAAAATGAAAAAATCTCTTCACACTACCAAAGTCCCGAAGGGTCCACCGAGTCACCATTGCTTAGACGGACGGTTACGTCTTCAACGTTCTCCCCACCCAAGCTAGGGACCCACCCCTTCTAGGGGACCTCAACCTTTACCGTTGGGTGAGGTCATAAGAACGGACCTCTTAAGGTACCTGTCTCCTCGGACCGCCCGATTTCAGGTACCCCGGAGTCTCAGTCTGTGCTTACTAGTGTCGTGTCGTGTTGCGTTATCGTACTACCAAACCAAAGTACGTAATAATATTCAATCTCGTCTTGTACATACCCAGGTATAAAGGCTATATATAAAAGTTTTCACTTTCATTTTATTTACTTTTATCGTAGAAAAAAGAAAGACATGATGTCAATTAGATGAAAAGGACGAGTTCATCTACCCTCTCGCGACGTCCGAAAGGACCACCGAGTCTGTCATTTCTCGGACGGACGTTACGTCCTCTGGGTCCAAACTAGGGATCCAGTCCTCCTAAGGGACCTCTTCTTTTACCGATGGGTGAGGTCATAAGAACGGACCTTTTAGTGTGCCTTCCTCCTGGGACCACTTGATGCGAGGTATCCCAGTGTTTCTCTGTGATGACTCGCTGATTTTGTGTGTTACCACACTATTTTTCTTTTATTTGAGAAAGAGGAAGGTAGAAGGGAGTCAGGGACAAGAAAGGAAGGGAAGAAAAGGGGTCTAAACTAGGTTTTTCATAATCTTTTGTCCTCTATAATTGAACATAAGATAAATAAAGAAGATGAATGGTTTTTACTCTTATCGATTCAGTTTATTAAAGATATATGAAAAGATAGTTAAGTCTTCGTTTTACCGTTCGATTGTAAATAGAATTGTAAAAACGACTATACTTTATATATATTCTTATGATGTGAGAAGTCGTGCACGTGACTGTACTTATGTCTCACACACTTTGAATTTACGATTGTGTCTTTTTATAAGAATTCTGGTTTTCCTCCCTTTTGGTATGAAAGATTGATAGATCAGGGAGAACACTGTTTTCTTACCTTACTGTACCGAATATATAAGTAACTTTTGTCAGGTAGAAAAGGTAAGATTTTACAAGACTTTCATCAAATTCCTATGTCTTATGTCTCGTTTCATTATATTACTCCTACCTAATAAAATTTATATTGAAATTTGAAGTGTGATTTTATATCTGTCGGATTCAGTAAATATAAGAAACTATTAAGTTAAAGACTTCTACCAGTGGTAAGATTTTGTTGGTCTCTCTACAACACCCCTCCCTCCACCCTCCCCCCAAGTACAAACCCTTGCGTACATTCTTAATTACTAAAATTTTAAATTTTTTTTTTATTTATTTTTTAATTTTTTTTTTTTTATTTTGTTGACAACCTTTCGAACATAAATATGAAAAACAAATCTTAGTGTGTATAGATTCTCAGATATTTAAATAAATACAAGTCAAAAATTTTTATTTTGTTTGTAGGAACAACTATCGTGGTTTAATTCTTTATTTTATAATGGTAATGAATCTTCAGGAGTCACAAGAAGGAGGGTTTAACTAAGGGGGGCTATTGAACCAGTGTGTCCATTAGACTTCCTACTTAAAAATAGATTATCAAGGGAACTAAAAGAAATATTAGATATACATAAGAAGTTTTGAGAGAACCAATCAAGTCTACCAAGATCTTAAAATAAACTTTCTTTACTAGGCACTTAAGGAGAACTAAAGAAAGTTTTTTACACAAAGCACAAAAGTCTAAACAGGTACAACTGCACACATCTATATCAGGAAAATACAAGTGACAACATATCATAAAGTAACATACCTATTACTTATACGTTGTCGAATAATTGTGTAAAATGACTATCATTAAACTCCATAAAGGAAAAAACAATAATAATAATACATGATAAGTCGATCTAAAAATTAAATGTACGGACATTACGTGTAAACTCCTAAAGAATATCATTTAAAAATCATCTTAACGATCGATAAGAATATGAATTAAAATAATGTATT
This sequence comes from Capra ibex, assembly GCA_006410555.1. Taxonomy (NCBI): domain Eukaryota; kingdom Metazoa; phylum Chordata; class Mammalia; order Artiodactyla; family Bovidae; genus Capra; species Capra ibex. The sequence continues at coordinate 67,676,006 of SJYO01020080.1, forward strand.
ACGGTGTGACAAAAAGTTTACCCATGGATAAATGTGTGGTCTCTCGTCACATACTGTTAAAGATAACAAAGTTTAGATACCATTGGAAACGTAACACCTGAAAATTAAAACGGCCATTTAAATATAGACATTAATAACTACTTCAATATGACATTAAAAGAAAAGAATGAGAAAAATGAATGAAATGAGAATGAGAAAATGTGGGTACTAAAACCACAGGTTTATTACACTAAGAGTTCTTTACTTAACTCTTGATATGGAAGAAAGAATCCATAATAAAACAATAAATAAATTAACAAAGTACGAGACTCTGATACAAGACATACTATTGGTTCGGAAATTTTTACAATTCCGAATAAAACACTTGTCTATGAATAAATTAAAATTGTCAGCAAAGTACACTTGCATTAGTAAAAAAGAGTGGTTAACATCCTATGTGTTGAAAATAACTAAGACGAATTTCAAAACTCAAAGTTTTGCTTTTTGAATCCTTAATTCAAATCACACCTCTCATAAGAGTGTTTTGTTACTAAATGGTGATGTAGAATTTTCCTGTTATTTTATAGACCTGAGAAAGTTCTTCCCGTATACCGAGGTGGTTGTAACTCATTGTCGTTTTTCCCTTTTATGTCATTACCGATTCTCTCCTACGAGTAAATTTATCAAGTCATTAACCCTGAAGGGACCGTCAGGTCACCAATTCTGAGGCTCCAAGGTGAATCGAGGGACCACCCTCTTGATTCTGGGACGTACGACACATCACACCGGTGTATTTATCAAGTTATCAAATTTAATTATTTTGTCTTAATTTATACATATGAAATTTCAAATCCACGTATATCATCGGTACGAGGTTCTATTTGGGGGTATCAAGATGATATTACGTCAGAGGAAGGTGTAACTTGTTCTGCCTGGAGACAGTAGTTATCGTATAACACCTTTACTAAAGATCTCGATTCATTACTTTTTACGAAGTCGAAGACGGAACGAAACAACCTAGAGAGTGAGATCCCCTTTAGTGAACGGTAGGTTATCAGGAAATCTCTCCAAATGTACTGTTCCTTGATTCCGAAGGACGGTTCTCGATCGTTCCCGGACTCTGAAGGACCGGAACACTCACCCGGTAAAACCTTTACCTATAGGGGTCTGAGGTACGTCGGAAGTCTAATAACGTTAGGACCAGTCGAAGAAGTGACATTGGAACCCTGCCTGGGACTCGGTCTTAGTGAGTCCGTTTGAAAAGGATCTAAACACTACGTGTTTTTGGCTCACCCTTGTATTTACACGTAAGGACAGAACGACGACGACGAGTCAGTGACTCAGTACAGGTTGAGAAAAACTGGGGTACCTGACATCGGTGGTCCGAGGAGACAGGTACCCTAAGGGATCCGCTCTTATGACCTCACCCAACGGTAAAGGAATAACAGAATTCGGCGACATAAACCCATTGAACGAACGTATCGTTGTCTATGTCATTCTAAATTTCCCGACACCCTAAGGTGTCCTCTTCTCTAGTATCGGTTTAAACTCCCAAGGTCCTCCTTGAATGCCTTATATACTTTTGTTATTTTGTTTACCACTGGGGGCTCAGGACGTTAGAACAAATAGTGTTAAATTTTAATATCTTAACTATTTACTATATCCTTCAATCTATATTTAAATTCTCGAATCCTTTTGATTATATACTCTATCTGATTATACTTCCTCTGAGTCGTTCCCGGACATTTTCTACTCTTACTTACTTTCCAATTTAAATTTACCTAAAAATTTAACTTTTCTCTGTTAACCCAAAAGTTTAAGTTTAAGGTCTTACAAGACTACTTTCTAGTGTGTTCAGACTCACAACTACATTAAAAAATCCCTGGTTATGTATTACGGGGGGGAAAAAAAAGACTCAGGTAGAAATCTGTGTCATCTTTACTATACTTACTAGTTACATATCTTTAGTTTTGTAGTAAAACAAATTCGACTTACATCTTATTCTGAAGTTAAACGTAAATTTACTGAAAGGATGTAAAAGAGACTCCTAATCTATCTAAATGTGTTAATCAGGATTAATAGTTTATTTTTGTTCTTCTTTCTCCTACTCGACTTGTACGAGTTGAGAAGGAGGGTTCAATTGGACAGACCACGTACTAATGAAGAGGAACCCCTTTCTTACTTATTTCCTAATTACGAACCCCAGTCATAAAAAGATTGACCTCAAGGAGATGAACCTTTGTACTCCGACCTTTTATACTGAATTATTTACCCTATGCAAACCTTACTACTTTCTTTGACGACGAAGTAATCGTGTGTCAACTGAATACTGAAAACCTCAAGATGGAGTTTTCACCATTAAGTTAGAATTCATCTAAGATAATTTAAAAACTACTACCACGACTGATCCGTATTACAGTTGAAGACTTTATAATAGGGGGTTTGTCCGGGATAATTGTCCGTAAGTCTTTGTTTGGTTCTCGAGACCTTAATTTATCGCTCTAAATTTCCCAAGGTTTAGTCTGTACAGACATCCTGATCCGCCTTTCCTAAAAGTAAATGAACCAAGTACTCGGAGAAAATCCCTGATTACTGTGAACCTTAAAGATAGGTCGTTTACTTAAATGTGTTTTTACAGAAGATATTACAAGAAAACACCCCTCACCTATTACATGTAAAGTTTTGGGTATATACCTTAATTCGTAATAGGGAAAACCCCCTTTCAAAATTTGGCAGTACGTACTCAATCCAATCTTCATTTTCCCTTTCCTTGACAAAAAAGTACCTGGACTCAACCCCACATTCTTCGTTCGTTATTTCTTGTCCGAGTCCTTATCCAATTAATATAACCCTTTTTACCGGGTTCTAGCTACTAGTTCCCGTAAAGAATATCTTGTCTGTCCGAAAACTTATATTTCTTCCTTTGTACTTTTATCCCGTAGTGTAAGACCCAAGAAAGAGACACAAGAAGTGGTACCTTACCTCGGGTAAGACTTGATAGACGAAATCTGTAATTGTTGACTTTCGACCTTTCTTAATTTTTTAGTACCTCATTGACCTAACCGGAATTAGATATCGTAACAAAATGTTACTTAATTTTTCCACTTTAGAATCCTAAAAGGTGGAAATTAGAAACCAGTTCTTCTCGTTAACACGGACTTTTTAACTTCAACCTTAACGATAAGAGTTAAATTAAATTTGAAATAGAGACAGAATCCTATCTTTGTATATATAGTAACCATGTCAAAAAGGTTTTACTAAATAAATTACATCAGTAAGAATCACTTAGAGTGAAAAAGACCGGAACCTGTTCACGGAATAAGTGTGTATGAAATTAAAGAAATAGTATTCGTCGAATAAAGAGATCTTTCAGTGACCTGAACTCCCAGTTCTTGGACCACAAGATCGATCTAATATCGGTCCTTCAGTAAAATATAGACACTTTTATATGGTTATTTTTCCCCTATTATAATCCTTAAAATTTTTGAGTCACATAACCTTACAATTTTACCCTAAGAAAGACAGTGTCACAACCGACACCGGGTCTTTTTGACTCCCCCTTTTTTCCTAACGTAAAGGGGAACGCAAGGTTTCATCCCACGATCTCAATGCGTCATAAACATTTCTTCCAACGATATTTGATAAAAAGGTTTGAATTTGGTTTTTTTTTTTTTTTTCTAACTATGACTTATCCATTTATTCCTCTTAAAGAGACCTCGTTCAATAACCTCTTGTCCCTGTAAAGGGAGAAAAAAGTATACCTCTTTCCCGAAGTTCTTTTAGAACAAGAAGTCAGTCAGAGATACGAAACCATCTCCTCGGACCCCCCGACGTCAAGTACCGATGCATTTTGTCAACCTGTACTGGCTCGTTGATTTGTTGTTGTTTATGAGAAATTTCGTCCCATCTGGAGTATCTTGTCTGATACTTTAGATTTCCCGTCCTTCGACACTCTTGACCGAGTTAAGGTCTCACTTCTCTGCCAATGTATTCGTTGTCGAAATGAAAGTCACTGGTCTCAGTTCCTACACCCAAAAGACACCTTGTCTACATCTCGTTCGTACACCCATCTCAACCGGATCCAATTAATATTTTCCTTTGAAGGGGACGAAAACCGGTCCCCAATACCCACTACACCGGAGTCGTCCTACGACCACTACCACCACAGTTTACTTCTTTGGTTCGCTTATCCTATTTCCACTCCTCGTTTTGACTAGACGACTTTCTCTTCGTAACGACCTCCGTTCCCACAAATACAGTCACAAGTGTCACCAATGCGTTACTGGGGTGTTTTTGTCGGGTACCACTCCTCAGTCGAAACTCGTAAGTGACTCCCGTCTCTTGTATTTTCAGTTCAGTACTATCATAGTTATTTCATTCTGAAAAAGAAACGAAGAAACGTGGAAGAAGGGGTCATGACCTCCTCTGAATTCTGTCGGCTCTCACCATCCCCTTCCCCCCTCCCATATGTCTGTGTTTGGGAAAGGGTGACGTCGAAAGGTCGATCTTTTCCTCTTTGTAAAAATTATGAATATCAAACCAGATTCTGACAACAACTTCGACGTTATAAAACAGGTGGACTACACTTCTCAGCTGGGTAACCTTTTCTGGGACTATAACCCTTTCTGACTCTCGTTCTCCTCTTCTCCCACTGTCTCCTACTCTACCAACCTACCGTAGTGGCTGAACTACCTGTACTCAAACTCGTTTGAATCCCTCTACCACTTCCTGTCCCTTCGGACCGTACGACGTCAAGTACCCCAGCGTTTCTCAGTTTGTCCTGAATCACTGACTTGTTGTCGACTCTGTATACTTATCAATAAAATTAATGACTTTATTCTAACAAAAAGATTATTTTCACTGGTCTTTTAAAAAACAATAAAGTTACACTGGGTGTCTCAGTATCATGGAAAAAAACAGAAATGGGTTTTCTATCTTTATTGTTGAGGATAACTTAAACAAACTTACGTACACCCACTCCTTATTGCAACGAAAAGATAAATACAAGATATTTCAGGAAGAGAAAGTTAATTCACTAATATCTTTGTTACAATTTTCGTTTCACAAATAACTGGACTTAGATATCTTACATACATTGACACGACTCATTGAAGGTAGACAAGAGGTCTATATGGGAGACGGAAAAGTCAGGTCCTTTAATTGAAAAGACCTAGGGTGTTTGTAAGGACATGAGGGACCCAAACCAAACCCCGTCCGTTACCCATTGGAACCGTATTCTCTGACCTTCCTCTCTCCTTCATTTTAGTCCTATGAAAAGGTGAACGAGGGAGGAACGTTCTAGTGAAGGAGAATTGACCTCCAGTATCGAAGAGGGTTCCTTAGACTGAGAAGTTTCTGGTCCAAGGACCCGATAACACGGTATGCTATACTAAACGGAGAGGGTCTTAAAGTATCAGAACGACATAGATTTGTGAAGAGTTTAAAAGGACAAAGTTTACAGGACGGACAAAGAACACCTTTACGACTGACTGTGGTACTACAATGAAGGGAAGGACTGGAGTTTTATAATTACCCTCTTAATCTTGTTACGTCGGCACTTTTATAAATGGGACTAATTTAAGTTTATATTTCTTAATAATAACAATTATAAAATGTTCCGTAAAAGTCAAAACACACTTCTTCTCGCTTTTTGGTGAAAAATCTTTTTAAAGTTATAGAAGATTACAATTTCCAGTAAGTTTATCATCTACTGGATCTTCGATGAAGGAAAATAAAAAGTAATTGACTTACCGGAGAAGTCCGAAATTTGTTCACTTGACTTACCTCTTTTATAAAACCTAAAGTTTCGTATCAACTCTATTGGGACGAGACTCTTAATTTCATTGAACGTGTAAGTTAACTTTTACTTCGATCACAGTATTAGTCCACCTTATTTATAATTTATATTATATTTTATCCTTTGTTATCTACTAAGAAACGAAGTAAAATAATACTAGACTGTATCTGAAACAGGGCAAAAAAATACGAACAAAAGAGAAAACAAAAAGAGATCGACAAGTGAGTAAGAAGGTAAAGGTAGAGAATGCCTGGAAAGGTTTTCGTCTAAATTTTAAAAAAGAAAAGACTAATAAAATATCATTGACTTTTATTTTATTACGTAAAGTATACGAACTCTGTCTCGAAATTTTAGACCCCATTACATGGTTAAACAGTGTTGTAACGAAGACGAAATACAAATACTAAAAAAACCAACGTTCCGTCCACGTCAGAATAGAGGGACTGTCCCTATCTTGGCCGTGTGAGACGTAATGTTTCGTATAATAATTGATGTAATAATTGATAACCTGACGGTTCCTTCAGGGTCTAAGGGACGTAACAAAGACCGGTAAAGAGACAGAAGAGTATAAAGGACTTTTAACCGTCCACCTTGAGCTCCGTTCTTAAAAGAGAACGTTAAGACAATATATTCATCATGACTCAATCAAGTTGTATCCCGCATAGTACTGAACGAGAAAAAAGAGAACACTGCGATTGTCTTTTAACTGTTAGTAACAGATCTCGGTAGTGAAGTGATCCCAAACGTTTTACCTCTGTAAGATAGTAAGAAGGAAGTGAATAATGGACCTTATTAATATATTTCCTCTTAAAGCTGGAGTAGATGATACACATAACAAAGAAGTAACGAAATCGACATGTTTAAAATATTTCTCTTTTAAGGTGGAAAAGAAGAAACACAAACGTTCGTTGATAAACAACATTATAGGAAAATACGAGTCAATTATCGGTACTTCGTTAGTTTTTGAATGAGATTTAAAATATACGAGAGTGATGACAGGGATTTAACGAACTACAAAACGATATAGATATAACAGTCTGACGTATTGATATTATATACCGTAAAAAAAAAACAAAACGTTGGTAGTAATGTGAGATTAAGATTGCAATACGAACGTGGTCAAGAATACCCCCATTGAGATCTCAGTAAAACTGACTTGTTTAAGTAGATCATCGAAGGAGTCCTTCATGATGAGTACTCTTGTTATAAGGGATTAGAAAATTTGTCAACATTATCAAATGAAAATCGGAAGTTTACACTTTACGACAAATTTACTTATAATTTACAAGTGGTTAAAGGGAAATAACGGATATTTAACTCGATACAATCCATCTAATAACCTGTTCTGTTACCGGTGGGTGAGGTCATGAGAACGGACCTTTTAGAGTACCTGCCTCCTCGGACCATCCGACGTCAGGTACCTCAGCGTTTCTCAGCCTGTGTTGACTTACTGAAATGAAAAGCGAAAAGTGAAAGTACGTAATCTCTTCCTTTACCGTTGGGTGAGGTCACAAGAACGGACCTCTTAGGGTCCCTACCCCCTCGGACCACCCAACAACAGATACCCCAGTGTGTCTCAGTCTGTACTGACTTGACTGAATCGTCGTCCATCTAATATATAGGACTATGGAATTTCTTTAACAATACTGCTTTGGAGGTACATCTAAGATATATAAATATAAATGCGTTATAATATTTAAGTATATGTTTAAAATGTATTTGTAAAGGTACAAGTAAAAGTTTAATAAAACATCTGACACGACGTTCTAGGTCCTTAGTCTCTTTAATACAAATAATCTTCCGTGTTAGAAAAGAGGTAAATCGGAAACGAGAAGGTATAAGAAGAAATATTTAACGAAAATTTACATAGAGAAGAACGAAACACAATATTAACCGATTTTTATAAAGACGAAAATTAACCGTACACTAAATAAACTCCCTGTCTCTGATACAAAAAGATGAAAAAAGGTGGTATCATGTTGTGTCACGGATCTTGTATTCACTTTGATTGAACATAAAAATTTTAATTTTATCCTAGACTTAAAGTTTTATGTCCACACTTTAAAAACAGTTCATGTACATCCTATTTAGATCAGGGTCTCACTAAAATAAAGGATCACAACGAAACTCTTAGAAAGTCTTCTCTTCGGATTGTTAATGTAGGACTTTTAGTTTCACTTTCGTTTTAGTAAGTGGTCCTTGTTTACACTGTTCAGGATCTTAAGGTTCACTGGTTCATTTTGACCTGATTTCCTACACCTCTACCCACGCCCTTCTTTACTCCACAGTCATTTACTTTAAGAGGTGTCCTAAAGGATTCCTCAAACGAAAAGAGAACATTCGTTACCCTTGAAAAGTACTTCACAATCTATTAAGGAGACCATCATTTTCTACGTTGACCACTAGATTTTTTCACTCCTACAACCACCTTCTTCTCTACTTCCTTCTGACCTCTTTCTTTTCCACTTTTCTAGTAAATCCGGTCTTAATTCTTTCAGAAGTACACTTTCCGATAGAACCTCTATAAATTGTACATTTTGTTTGTTTTAAATGTCTTAAATCACTTTTTGTTTCACAAAGTTCACTTCTTTAAACTTCACTTAGGACACTCGTTTTCCTTAGGACACTCCTTAGGACACTAAGATCATATAAGGGGTTTAAGGTTTGATACCCTTGACCCATCAGAGAACCCGGTGATGATTATACTTCACAGATCGTGAAAGTACGAAACCTCTTCCTTTACCGTTGGGTGAGGTCATAAGAACGGACCTCTTAGGGTCCCTCACCCCTCGGACCACCCGACGGTAGATACCCCAGTGTACCCCAACCCGTGTTGATTTCGCTGAATCGTCGTCGTCGTCGTCGTCGTTACGTTCCTTATCTAAAACTTCTCCATCTTTTACTTAATTCAAACCTTACTGACGAAATTTCATGACTGTTAACGAGTGACTAATTTCTCTCTAAATTAATGAAATTAAAATAATATTATTAATCGTCAAACGTTTCAAGAGTAAACTAAAAAGACCTCCATTCATTAATAGGGGTGAAAGGTCTATTTATTCGACTCCTAGTGTCTCACATTCTAGGAATATGTTTAGTGTACCGATCTTTATTATTCTTTAAACTGTATCTGTGTAAACAAAACTGAGATCCAGGACTCTCTAGAAGTGGTGGAAGAACCATATTCTCTCCCCTGAATAAGTATAGTGAACCGTTCGAAACATTGTTCCCATTTTTATTTTTACTTTAAGATCAATGGAGATAATTTCTCTTTTGAATTAAGTGACCTTGTAAATAGAGTGTCATATATGAAAACGGGAATGGAGGGTTTACGATATGCAGAAATCATTATTAATGAAATATAGATATACGTTGTCTTAGAAGTCTTTTATAAAACTGTTTTTATAATCACGTATAACACGTATAATCACCGTTTAAGTTAAAATTCATGAAACTATTAAGTTTTTACCGTCAGTAAAACGAAGGGTTTGAAATAAAGGTTTTACTACGGAAATTTGAGTCTTTACTCGATTCTGTGAAAGTTCTGTAAGTAACATGAAAAAAGATCCATCTTAAGAGGGACAAAGAGTTGGGTCACACCTTCTTAATCTTTTACCTTTACAAGGAAGAGGTTCTTACGTGAATGGAGACAAATGGAAATACTGAATGTCTCGGTCGACTTTCAGACAGGTCCCCTCTTGGTTTGGGTCTCTTCGAAGAAAAGAAGAAACAAAGTTAGTGTAGTAAGAGGTCTCTGTGTTCAAGCAGCTCTTCATTCTCAAAACGACGGTCCAGTCACCGGCTGAATAGAAGAGACTGACACCCACTACTGACTTGTGGATTCTAAGGTCTTAGTTTCCGGATAACCCGTTCTTTCCACTCAGGTAAGTAATTCTCTTTCTCATATGTATGTTAGTAGATAGATGTAAACCTAAAATGATAAAAAGTCGAGTGTACAGTGTTCTGAACCAATGAGTGTCTCGATACTAGGTCTCTCTTTCTGAAAACTCCTCTTTTTGTGTATCCCAACTTCAAATAGGTCTTCTTTACTTTTGTTGTGTGTGTGTGCATGCATGTATGTTTCTTTCTTTCCTATTTGAGGTCTGGACGGAGACTTTGAATCATATAATTGACAAGAAAGTCTAAGAAAGGGTCATTGTTGACGTAAGAATATCGAGATTATCGCAAAATAGATATGAAGAAGATAGAGATGTTAATAATGTAAAGGGGAACATAATGTAATCGATTTTGTATACATACAACGTATAAACTAACACTCATTGAACTTCAGGTTCTGATACAGATTAGTCGAAAAATAAACACGATAAGTTAGGGATAAAGTCATAAAACGAGTAATAATAACGTGATTAATCATGTAAAGATTACTTATGAATAACTTACTTAAGACTTTTTTTATATTTGGAGAACGACAAAAGAAAAGTGATGAGTAAGTAAGTAAGTTTGGTGATTTGTAGGTGATACGTCCAGGACATAAACTAGCTTCTCTATGTTTTTATTCTTTTTAGGTTAGACACGAAACTCCCTCGAATGGTAGAGATGGTCACACTAAATGATTGTTTATTGTTAGTCATAGATGTCGCTCAGTCTCGATAAGGTTCCTGAAATAACAGGGTACAGTTTAAAGAATAAACAAATAAATGTGTATAACAGTGAAACATCAGGTAGGTTCAGTATTTGCACACATTCACAGACCAAATACTTCAGATAGAAGGAAAGAGTCCGGGTTACTGTCGTAAATTTTTGTACAAGGATAATTGTTCCTTGTAAGACCTCAGTAAGACACCAGGTCCCCTATATTGAAGAAAGGATTCTCAAACTCCTATAAGGGGAGACTCTTCTTTGTAATTGATGTCGGGCTGATAACCACACTCGTCCTGAATAGAAAAAAGTGTAGGACAGAAACAAAAACTTAATAAATAGAGTAAGAGAAAGAGAAGGCAAGTAAAAAAAAGGCGTTATTTTACTTTCTCATCGTGAAAGATTTGGAAAAGTAGTAGATGAGTTTGTAAAAAGAAAACCTTATGAACGTCAGACGGAGTTTCGAGAACTCTGATTACCGGTAACTTGAAGAAAGGATTTGTTCAGTTTAGACGAAATTCATACCGATCAATAAGAATCTTTTGAGGAGAACAGGACGAGAAAGACTAAGGATAGTCCTCACTAACTATAGTCTAGGAGAACCGTCGTCTCCTACTCCACCAATCTATATTAGGGGTTGATTTACCTGTTCTTAAACTTGTTTGAGACTCTCTATCACTTCCTGTTCCCTCGGAGCATACGACATCAAGTGCCTCAGAGTTTCTTAGTCTATGCTGAGTCGTTGACTTGTTGTCGTTGTTGGAGAAGTGAGTCACGTGTGAGACTTAGGAGTATATTAAATGAACAGGGGAGAGAGACAGAGAAAAGATAAGACAGGACTCATGACGGTGCTTCATTTAATAGAGGTTTGTGATGAAAGTAGTATAATTTTTTTTTTAATTTCAGACATATTGGGAAACGATGAATGTTACGTTTCAGGTCTTGAGGAAAATTTTTTAGAATTGAAGTTAATGAAGGGATATATTTGAACCTTCGTATCTTTGATTTCTCCTTTATTAGTACTCTTTCTTTATTACTTCTAGTCCTCTTTTTGGTTTCCCGTTTCAATTCTCTAGAAAATAATAGAGAGTCTTCCAGGAGGTTTTTTATACACAATTAAGAAGGATGACTATATGTATGTTTCAGTTCAAAAGAAAAAAAAATTAAAATTAAAATAAATAAATAAATAAAAGTTCAAAAGAAAGAAAAATTTCTATAAGGATTAGGAGTCCTTTTTTCCGTGTTTGTAAAATATTTTGAACGGGAAGTCATTTTACGTAAAGTCTAAGAGTGAAGTACGATAAATTCTTTCATGTTTTTTACGTATAAAGAGAATTCTAGTTTACTAGGTTCAATTGAAAAGAGACACAGTTCTACAGGAGTGTAAAGAAAAGGAAACATCAAATCATAACCGTTGTTCTTTTATAAACATCTCACTATTTTAAAACCGGTTCACTAAGTTTAGGACTGTACATTTGTTGAAATTTAAAGTGTATTTTAGTGAAGTAGAAATATATTAAGTAAGTTAATATATATACAGATATATATAAATATATATGTAGATATATATACCGACTTTAATATTACTTAAAAGAGGATTTCAAAAACCAAATACCTTATGGTTAGAAACAACAATGAATGTCCAAAAAAAGAAAATTTATAAATATATGGTCCAAAAGAGACTTAGGTAACACTCCTGTGTCGTACCTTTCTTTACAGATAAATGAACTAAAAACACAATAACTTTGAAGAGGTATAAACAGTCGTCGTGGACGATGACTGGAATCCTTTTTACTAAATTCAAGTAATTTTTTGTACCGGGAATCAAAGGTAATGGAGACAACACTGTGGGTGACTCTTGTGAAAAGGACTCGAGGTCTCGTAGTCACAGTATCGGTCCTATTTTACACATGAACGATTAGAGGTCAGGTCGTAGATTCCCGGTGTGTGTTGTCCCAATTGTAAGTAATCAAATTGTATATTTCTATCCTTTGTTTTTACGGACATTTCGAACAATATCCGTCCCTTATTTGATTTAATAAGTCGAAGAGATGTAACATCACGTGGAAACATTGTGAATTTAATATGAATTATCTCCGACAGTTAGAGGGTCTTACTTAAGATAGTTCCGAAGTAAAGGTACCTTTGGATCTGACCCCAACATGTCGATATTAGTATTAAATTGAGTTTTTTTGGGTTCAGACACTTTAGATCAAACACCTTGGAATAACAGACTCACAGATTAGGTATCAAATGTTGTAGTACATGGATTCCTATTTACACAATTTGACTGATCCATACTATTTGATTGGGGACGACCCCAAACGCCATTTGTTCTCTCTTTACACAACACAGATTTTCGTTAAAATATACTTTAAAGTTTTCGTGGTGACAAGGTTATCATCTTATAGAAATACAGGACACTAAATTTTCCTAAAAAACTCGTTCTAAGTTTTCGACTTGAAGTATCTTTTTTAATTGTTTAATGTGAAATAGTTTTAACTTTAAAAGGTACACTATTCCATGTCATTTGTTTAACGTTATTTATTGTTTAATGTTTACTTTATATAAAACTTGTCTATATTTTTTCGTTCTAATCGTAAAATTTGTAAATTCATTGAGACTATTTATTTTAAACCTTTTTGTCTGTGTTAATTTATTTTTACCCGGATTCAAATATTCTTTTGTACATAAACTTTCAAGTATCGGAGTAACAAATCTCGTCACCTTTTTACTTAGTTGAGTTCATGGAATGAGTCTTCCTTTACCTAAACAGTCCACTCCATATAAGTATGACACCTGAATTTCGTTTGTTAAATTTATATACACAATAGATACCAAGTTTGTTTACTGCATTTACAATACACATTAACATACGTACCTAAATTTTATCTCGTCTAAACTCCCCTTTAATTTTTAAGGTCTTGTCATATATACGGTACGATGTTAAATGGATTTAACCTTTATGTATTTGTTAAAGGACATAAAACTTTAGATATGATATTAATTTTATCTCTGGTTTCTTTCAACTAAGTACTGACTAACGAAGACCCCTTTCACCCCCTCTTATATTCTAATACTTCTTTTGAAATCCCTGAGTCCAAAATGGATGTATATGTGTCCTCTCGTTTGTTCAGTTTTCCAATGTAAATAATGAAGACACATCATTCGTATTTACAAACAGTAATTATGAAAATACTTAAAAATGTAATTATTTGGTTATATTTAGGTTAATTTCGAATAAATGTTATATCTAATCTGGAAGACCGACGGTCAGACTGACGACCAATTTTACTCTCCGGAACAAGACGACCCTCTTCTAGAGACTGAGACTCGATGGTTATTTTCGTCGAACTGAAGAGGTGAATCGTGTACTGTGACCCTTCAGGGGGTCAAGTTGTAATTATTCTTAAGAGTCGTTTGAAGACAAAGGAATTTTTTTTTTAGTAAACCTTTGGACGTCCCTCGTTTTTCTTAATAAGTTAGAATTATTGACTTAAACTCTGAGTATAAACGAAATCATTATCATACCGGAACCCACATACAATGAATTAGACAACTTTAAATAAAAGGTATAACCACTTTACTCCTCATTACGACTGAAGTTTTCTTGAAGCTCTCCAAACCTAATTAAGTACATACTTGAGAAGTGGGCCTCTTCCGTCACCGTGGGATGAAGTCATGAGAACGGACCTTTTAGGGTACCTACCTCCTCGGACCACCCGGCGTCAGGTACCATAGCGACCCTCAGCCTGTACTGACTCGCTGGAGTGAAAGTGAAAAGTGAAAGTACGTAACCTCTTCCTTTACCGTTGGGTGAGGTCACAAGAACGGACCTCTTAGGGTCCCTACCCCCTCGGACCACCCGACGGCAGATACCCCAGCGTGTCTCAGTCTGTGCTGACCTCGCTGTCGTCCTCGTCGTCATTTGAGAAGTGACGTATATAACAAGTCAACGAGTCAACACAGTCTGAGAAACACTGGGGTACCTGACGTCGTACGGTCCGGAGGGACAGGTGGTGGTTGAGGGTCCCGAACTTGTCTGAGTACAGGTAACTCAGTTACTACGGTATGTTAGTAGAGTAGGAGGCAACAAAGGAAGAGGAGGCCGGAAGCTAGAAGGGTCGTAGTCCCAGAAAAGGTTGGTCAGCTGAGAAGTGTCGTCCACCGGTTTCATAACCGCAAAGTCGAAATCGTAGTCAGGAAGGTTAGTTATAAGTCCCTCCTAAAGGAAATCCTAACTGATCAAATTACAGGAACGTCAGGTTCCCTGAGAGTTTACAGAAGAGGCTGTCGTGCCAAGTTTTCATAGTCAAGAAGCCGTGAGTCGAAAGAAGTGTTAGGTTGAGAGTGTAGGTATGTACTGATTACCTTTTTGATATCGAAACTGATCCACCTGGAAAGAACCGTTTCATTACAGAGACGAAAAATTATACGACAGATCCAACGAGTATCGAAAAGAAGGTTCCTCGTTCGTAGAAAATTAAAGCACCGACGTCAGTGGTAGACGTCACTAAAACTTCGGGTCCTTTTCTTTCAGACAGTGACAAAAGTAACATAGGTGTAGATAAACGGTACTTAACTACCCTTTCCTATGGTACTAGAAGTAAAAAACTTACAACTCCAAATTCGGTTGAAAAATTGAGAAGAGAAAGTGAAAGTACTTCTCCAAGAAATCAAGACGAAGTGAAAGACGGTATTCACACCATAGTAGACGTCTAGACTCTAATAACTATAAAGAGGACCGTTAGAACAAAGGTCTAACTTGAAGTAGGTCGGGTCGTAAAGAATACTACATGAGACGTATCTTCAATTTATTCGTCCCACTGTTATATGTGGGAACTGTATGAGGAAAGAGTTAAACCTTGGTCTGACGACAAGGTACAGACCAAGATTGACAACGAAGAACAGGACGTATGTCTAAAGAGTCCTCCTTCTATTCCACCAAACCATAAGGGTAGAGAAAGTCTTAAAAGGTCAAACAACACTAGATGTGTTAGTTTCCGAAACCGGATCAGTCACTTCGTCTTTATCTTCTAAAAAACCTTGAGAGAACGAAACAGATACTAGGTTGCCTACAACCGTTAAACTAGAGACCAAGAAGACGAAAAAGATTTAGTTCGAACTTGTAGACCTTCAAGTACCAAGTGTATGACAACTTCGGACCGAACCTCTTAAAACTCGTGATGAAACGGTCGTACACTCTACTCACGTTAACACGCCATCAGACTTGCAAGAAACCGTAACGGAAAGAAACCCTAGTCTTACTTTTGACTGTAAAAGGTCAGGAAACCGGTGACGACTCAAAAGGTTTAAACGACCGTATAACTCACGTCATGAAAGTGTCGTAGTAGAAAGTCCTATACTTTATCGAGTTAACCTTAAGGTAGTGGAGGTGATCGAAACAAGTATCACTACGAAGGATTCCGGGTGAACTGAAACGTAAGGTTCTACAGACCGAGATCCACTCACTCGTGTGGTAATTCTATAAAAAAACATATCAAGAAGACACATAAGAACGGTGAAGGAGATTATAGAAGATGAAAACAATCCAGGTACGACAAAGACAGGAAATAACACGGGTAGAAACGTACTATATAAGGGAACCATCGAGAGTAAAAGAACTTCTTTAGAGATCAGAAAGGGTAAGATAACAAAGAGGAGATAAAAAAACCGTAACTAGAGACTCCTTCCGAAAGAACAGAGAGGAACGATAAGAAACCTTGAGACGTAAGTCTACCCATATAGAAAGGAAAAGAGGAAACGGGGTATCGAAGAGAAGATTTATCGTAGATCCGAGATTTTTCGACTAGTACTAATAAAGAGATTTAATCCTGTCTTTTTTTGGTTGTCCTTCTTTACATTTTCAATAGACCATTTTTTATGGTTGGTTTGACGTAATGAATAAGAAATCTTTTAGTCCGTAACTTAGAATAAGAAGGAAGACTAAAACGACTACAGAAACTGAAAGGAGTCGTTTTCCATGCTATATAATTTTTATATTGAAAAAAAAAATGTTACTAGAGTATAAAGACCGTATAGAAATTTTTTTATTGAGAAGGTGAGTGAGTTTCTATTCGAGTATTAACACTACAAAAGAAAGGTGAGAAAAAATTTTGTCAAAGTTTCACACTTTAAAAAGTTAAAATATTCGAAAGGATACGCCTGAAAGAAGTAGATAAAAATACGTGTAAAATGATTGGTCCAAAGAGAAGTAGAGACGTCAGAATATTTACCGTGTCCTACTACCCACAAACATTATAACTACTAATACAGACTCCGTATATAAAAACAAGAACCCACATATACCCTTTTTTCAGTATTACACAGTGGAATGTCTATTGGTGTAGGACTAATAAACCTATCCCTCTTTACTTTTATTTACGACTCAAATTTATGTGTGTAAACTACCAAATTTCGGTACGAACATCGGTGAATTGGTTTTCCGGTTCAAGGATTTATACCGTAAACCATGAGATTACTTTTGTTTGTGGGACCGTGGACGGTCTGTTTTCTGTAAACTAATTGATCAACTTTGAACTAACGATGTTTTAATCTTTGTCCCCTTTAATATCCCTCCCTTCCTTTTCTGGTCCAAGTCGAGGTAAAGGGATAAAACAACTATCACCTATTTATATCAGATACTGATTTTTAGATGAGTCGTGGTACATGTGACGTTTAATGTCTTTCTTGTAAGTTTCCTACGAGTAACACACTTATATACTGTCACCTCCGTGGACGTCAAAAAAACATGTCGGTATTAAAAGTAACTCTTTACAAACTTATTATCAAGAGATTACGCTCCGTAAAGGTTTATCTGTCACCCGCACTCGAGATGGAAGATTCTAATCCGCACATGAAGTAAAAGTCAGGTAACCGGATGGTACATGTGTATAACAGTGATTGCTAAAACGGCTTATTTGTTTGTAGAATGTAACACATTGTAGAATTGGAAACAAAGTCTCTAAAAAGTGTACGTTCTTGAGTGATATGGGACTTCCCTAGTAGGTTAGACACCGACCTCTACACCACCCTCCTCCTTCTGGACTACAAAACAGTGACTTCAAACCCAACGTCTATCTGTAAATAATATCGATGTTCCGAAGGGAACTCCGAGTCGACCATTTCTTAGACGCACGTTACACCCTCTGGACCCAACCTAGGGACCCAACCCTTCTAGGGGACCTTTTCCCTTTCCGACGGGTGAGGTCATAAGACCGGACCTCTTAAGGTGTCTGATGTCAGATACCCCAACGTTTCTCAGTCTGTACTGACTCGTTGAAAGTGAAAGTGTATATAAGGAAATTTTGTAACTGTCACGTGTGACTGTATAATTTTTAAGACTAAATTAATATAAATTTTATCCTAATTTACTCTTCAGACGATTCTGCTTTTTCTACAAACTTAATAACCGGCAGTTACGACGTCACTCAGTAGCAATAATACTTTTTATTAGAGATTTCACCTGACCCGATCCTTTTCTTTTTTGACCGTTGGTAAAAAACTACCAACGATTACAGAAACTCCGGACAACAACTTCTTTTGGTTTAGTGAGTCCATTGATTCCTGTAAAGAGGAGTTGTTCCAGACTGAATCTCTATCACCTAGATTGGTAATCTTTAAGTACTCTCCTGATTAAAAAATCCAAATCAGGTCTATATTAAGAAACCTACAAAATAAAATGATCAAAGAATTAACCTTTATATGTTTTATCTGAGATGGGTGTAATGAAAGTTGTCTTTAATTTCAGAATTAATTTCTATTTCATGAATTTTTTCATTAATTTGCATTTTTAGGAGAAGGTGACACCGTAACGTCCGTAAATTCACTCTAAATTGTCCTGTACAACACTTTCCAGGGATCAAGACAGCGACCCTTTACCGAAACACTCGGACGTGTATCGTGAGGAGTTTGGAAGAAAGAGACTTTTGTCCCCACCAGAAGATCCGTTCACCACCCAGTCGAACAAGGGTGTCATTTTAACTTTTCGTCTCATTTAAGTTTTCGTATGGGAAACGTACGATTCAACGAAGCCACACAGACTGAGACACACTGGGACATCTGACATCGGGGGGGTCCTAGGAGACAGGTATTCTAAGAGGTCCGTACTTATGACCCGACCCAACGGTACGGGAAGAGGACCCCTAGAAGGACTGGGTCCCTAGGTTGGGCTCAGAGAATACAGAGTACGTACCCGTCCACCCAAGAAATATAGTGATAACATTGAACCTTTCGGGCTATAACATCCGATGAAGATGTCACATCACAAATGGGAAGAGGTATTTCAGTACGAGTGGACTCAGAAAAATCATTACCTCCTTTCGAAGGTCGTATCATCTATTATCTCATTGATGAAAAAAGAATAACATTTCCACTCAGATTCCCTGTTACCAACTGTGTTTCAGACATACTATCTCTGGACTCGATCCCCAAGACTCTGAGTCCGGGACGAGAACGAACCGACAATAAAGTGATATACTAAAACCCGTTTGCTGAAGATTTCAACGAAGATCGAAAACATTTCTGACAACGACTTAGACTGAGAAGAGACTACCTTCGTGTCTGTGACATACAACAACCACATCCAAACCGACTCTTTTGGAAAGACGGGAGGGAGTTTAGTCCACTCAGATGCGTATTATGAAACGTAAATCCAAAAGTGTATTTTTATGAACAGTAATTTCATAAAGATTGACTTTTCTCTCCCGGAAGTTCAGAAACTAAAATTCTAAAGTAAACGTCACTAAGATGAAATTTTCACATAAAATTCTTTCTTTTTTTACGATAGTTAATTCAATACTGTGCGTTAGTCCATATTCCCGAAGGGACACAGAGTCGCCATTTCTTAGACAGACGGTTAAGTCCTCTGTGTTTAAACTAGGGACACAACCCTTCTAGGGAACCTCTTCTTTTACCGTTGGGCGAGGTCTCAAGAACGGACCCTTTATCGTACCTGTCTTCTCGGACTGTCCGATACCAAGTACCCCAGCGTTTTCTCAGCCCGTTCTGACTCTCTGATTTACTGTTGTTGTCGTTAGTTCACATTCCGTAAGGTTAAAATCTCTACAATTTACACGTGTCTTATCTACTTTATTCGATATAGATAAATGAAAGTTTAAAAATGAACTTCAAAAAGAAGAGTAGTAAGAATTCTGGTATATGAGTCAAGGGGGCGTGAAATCTTTGTTTCTACAATCTCGACTCCCTCCTAGGTCTACGGGGCCATACGTCGTCAATCAATATAGACGAAAGCCCCCCACTCTCTTTCCTAACACGTTATAAATTACATAATAACCGATAGTTAAAAATTTTTTAATGTATTAAAAACCTCAAGGGACCATCAGGTCACCAACTCTTAGGTCGAATGTTACGTTCCCTGCACCCAAGTTGGGGACCAGTACCTTGATTCTAGGGTGTACGGAGTCCCGTTGATTACAACGGGTCCGTGTCGGTCACAAGGGTTGTTTCTAGAACGTACGACGTTGATTCTGGACTACGTCGGTCTTTTACTGATTTAAAAAAAATTTAGTGTATTACAGTTTTTAAATTTCTAAACTGACTCAAGGATAAGGAGACGTAAACAATAATTATCATACGGATAGTTCCATTTTATTAGTAAACTTATAAAAGTCTCATGAGTGTTCAGAATCATAATCACCTGCACGGGTCGGAAAAGTCAACACAGGCTGAGAAAACGTTAGGGTGCTTGATATAAGGTGGTTGGGGTTTCTGATATATATCGGGTGGTCCAAGGAGACCGGCACCCTACGAGATCAGTTCTTATGACCCGATCCAACGACAAAGGATGAAGTATATAATTACCTATGTTTTAATGATAATGGCAATAGTTTTCAAGAATAAAATCAACGTTTTTATCCTGAAAAACTATTATCTTTTAAAGTCTATATATCTTTTGTATATAAAGACACTACCACTCCTTTTGAGTCTTAGTCTGAACTTCCTATCCCTATTGCGAGGAACAACACGATCAATTGGAACTCGTTCTACGGATTTGGCAGTTCAACAGATTATTTGGAATACATACTAGAGTGTAAAATTAATTAATTTAAACAAATTAAATATTAACAAATTAAATGTTACCCGTGTTTAGTAATTTCTAAACGGAACATACACCTTGTTCTCGTTATTTTGTACATGAAAATACAAATTATAATAACAACTCTTACATATTTCTATATGTCAATAGACGATTTTTTTGTAACGTAGTAAGAATAAAATAGTATCCATTTTGAAAAGTTACCTTTGAGATTTAAAACGTACTTTGGTAAAACATATTTTTACTAATAATAACTCGGGTTCCGTCCATAAACTTCAGTTCAGGAAGGTCCCTTTCATTTCGAATATGGGTGTTACTGAATCCCTTGAACCCCGGTAGAAATTTCAGTTAGTCGTTTCAGATACAATTTTTAGTTCTTCTATGTCTTGTCAAACTGTAATATCCCTATCAGAATTACGAAGTTACTCACGAATTACGAACTTGTCCGTAATTCCAACAAAGGTCAAAGTAACTACTCTCTTCTTTGGTCCACGAACTCTGTGAGAGGACGACCTTTCGTCTCTGAACCTCCGACCTTAGAGAAGAAATAACCACGACTGTACGGTGCGGTGTTGGAAACCACGTCAACCGAGGTGTTTGTTCTTTTGATTTGTACCGATTCCGTGAATCTTGAAGTCTTCACCCCTAATCAAAGTCTAGGAGAATTTGAGTTTATGAATTAAATTTCAGTAACTCCTAAAAGTGGGTTCTCGTTAACTTGATGTTGACCAACGAAGATAGTGATCGTATATGTAACAGATATATAGTAAGAGTGACTTTATTAGCCTCTTTATGAACCACAAATAAAATAAATTGTAAGAGAATCACTTTAAACGAGAAAAGTCATCCAACACACTACCCGTAAACGAACTATATAACTCATACTAAAACTTTGTTTCCACGTTTAACTCTGACTCTTTGAATTGTAAAGTAAAAAAAAATTACTTTTACAGTCCTTACGTAAGAAAGAGTAAAGAGTAACAAGAAGGTAGTCGTCATCAGTGAAAAGGTTTCAGTGTTTCGGTCAAATTTCTCGGTCTTGTTGTTGCATTCCGAAAGTCGGAGAGTCAAAGTACGAGGAAGTTCAGATTGAATAAACACCTTCATATTTCATTTCATATTTCCTGACGAAAGGGTAGAGGTTTTGTTTAACGAATATTTCAGTCTACACATACCCACTCCACAAGAATTACACCGTCTGTGGACGTAAAATTTTACTGAAAGGGACTCATGATGTTTAGTCTTTCTCACTATTAAATGATCATATGTATACAATTGACTGAAATAAGACCGTGGTAAAAACAAGAAAAAGTCTGTGATAACGGAAGGGTTTAGTATTTTGAAACAACAATTTATGGAGTTAAAAAAAAGATAAAACTCAAAAGTTGGTATGACGATCATAGAAAGAACGTGTTTAAATTCTTCCATCTTTGGATGGTACTATAATCATTCTAGTGTAATAATTTTTCGGATCTATTTATTTGATACATTTACAACGACATTTAAGGAACTCCCATCCTTGATACAGGACAAGTGATAAAATAGAGTCGTGGGTTGTATTACGGACCGTCCTTCAGTCATAATACGCAACTTTCTTACTTACTTACTTCGTCGGGAAACACCATCCTTTTGTCTTTACACCCTGTCTAAGATTCACTATACCTTTAATTCCGAATCAGTACCCTTCTCTAAACGGGTTGAAAATATGGATGTTATTATAGACTACTGCAATACGGTTTGAGGACCATACGGACAAGTACAAAGTGTAGTGTCTAAGAGTAAGATTACTCTCCCTGTACACAGGAATAAGGAATTAGTATTAAGGTCATTTCAAATTCTAAAAAGGAATAGTTTGTGATTAAACGTAAGACTAGGGACTTTATAACATTTAAAGAAGTATCATTTGATACAGGAGATCTTTATCTTCTCTTGAAGCACATACTAACACATTTTATGACCATTCCCTTGAACAACAAATTAAGATTGTCAATTATACCCTCTTTTTTCTTAGAAGTTTTGATCTCTACCCCTTTATATCTATCTTAACGTGTATGTGTACGATAAACCAGTAGACTATGTTCGGTAAAAATACACCATACTTTTCCGTAAGTCTCTCATTTCAACCTATTTACGTCAATTTATACCATATATATACGTAGTCCTATTACACCTGACAATGGTGGAGGAAGTGAAAAATGAGGTGAGACATGAACGTATATGATAATTACCCGAAGGGTCCACCGCGATCACCATTTCTTGGGTGGACGGTTACGTCCTCCGTACTCTCTACACCCAAACTAGGGACTCAGTCCTTCTAAGGAACTTCCTCCCGTACTGTTAGACGAGGTCATAAGAGCGGACCTTAAGAACGGAGACAGAGTACCTGTCTCCTTAGACCTCCCGATGTCAGGTACCCCAGTGTGTCTAAACCTATGCTGATTTCACTGAATCGGTCTCTTCCGTTACCGTGGGGTGAGGTCATGAGAACAGACCTTTTAGGGTACCCACCTCCTCGGACCATCCGACGTCAGGCACCTCAGCGATTCTCAGCCCGTGCTGATTCGCTGAAGTGAAAGTTAAAAGTGAAAGTACGTAACCTCTTCTTTACCGTTGGGTGAGGTCATAAGAACGGACCTCTTAGGGTCCTTGTCTCCTCGGGTCACCCGACGACAGATACCCCAACGTGTCTCAGCCTGTGCTGACTTCACTGAATCGTCGTCGTTGTCGTTTCACTGAATCGTACATACTTATGATAAATTTTTTTATCATTTAATGTAAAGTTAATGTAATTTAATCTGTTATATTAGTTACTTTTTTATGAGATTTTATATTTATCTTCGGGTTTTATATAAAATATTATGAGTTGTTGTTCTACGTAAATAATCCATATACGACAAATAATCCGTGGTCCCTATATTTGTACTTACTCTGTGAGAAAAACAGTAGGTCAACGAGTGTCGGACCACCTCTACTTTTGAGGAACCGGTGACCGGGACGGGTCGGTTACTAAAGGAGGACGTTCTCGTCTGAGAAGACACTAAGAAAGTAAAGGAAGTTCATGTCAACAACACTTATTAGAAAAAATAAAATTACAGACGTTCCATGAAATAATAAAACTTTAGGCAGGTAGAGGAAAGTAGGAGGATTATCAGTTCGATACTAAATATACCTTTTATAATATTAAGATAAAAAATTATCTACTTGACTGGGTTGAGTCCAATGAAGGAGTAGAGGACTGAGGACCATAACATCAATATGAAAGATTAGGTTCTTTTCACTCAATCATCTTTCTCTGACCAACAAGAATTCAATGTGTCTGAACTTATACTGAGAACTGACCTTTACAATGAATCGAAGTAACAAAAATTATAGAAGTGGTCCTTTTACCCCGTTTTTGAATGAAAAATCCGAATAACATTCCTGATCTTTATTATGTCGATTTCCCTGTCCGTATTTCACTATTGAAAAATTTATCATCGATAACAATAGGACTATAATCCCCGTAGGGAGGATCGAGTCAGTCATTTTTTAGACGGACGTCACGTCCTCTGGACCCAAGATAAGGACCCAACCCTTCTCGGGGACCTCTTCCTTTACTGTTGGGTGAGGTCATAAGAATGGACCTCTGAGGGTACCTCTCTCCTGGGACCGTTCGATGTCAGGAACCCCAACGTTCTCAACCTTTACTGAATCGCTGATTTGGTGGTGTAGGACTATAATAACGGAAGATTTTTATCGTTGAACAGTTTTATAAAGAAAAATAAGAAAATAAAAATACTTTTTAAAAATAGGAACAAGTAAAATTCCTTATTTTAACCTGGAACCTTAGATCTTAATATCGTATCACTATCTTTTATTTTATATTATTTTATTATAACTGACTCCCTTCCTTTAAAATGATTTCTCAATATTTACCGTTAATGAAAATTGTAAATTACAATATCATATGATACGTTATAGTAATTAAAGTCGGTATTATAAAGATAATTTTATAAACATATTTTGATACTTGTTATAGACCGAAGGGTCCACTATGATCACCATTTCTCGAACTGACGGTTACGTCCTCTGTATTCTCTACACTCAAACTAGGGACACGGTCCGTCTAGGGAACGTTGAGTCAGGTCATAAGAACGGACTTCCTAGGATACCTGTCTCCTCGGGTCACTTGATATCAGATGCCCCAGCGTTTCTCAGCCTGTACTGATTTCGTTGAATCGTTCGTGTGTGTGTACTTGTTATAGTATTACTTTTCTTTCGTTACCCTTCTTTAGACAATGTGAATTTTATATTAATAAGAAGTTTGAGAATAACATAATCGGTTTCATTTAAAAATTAACTTAAAATTTACTAAATATAAAACAAAATACCAAGTATTTTATAGGATAATTAAAATAAAATAAAAATTTTTTAGTGATTAATACAACTCAGCACCAAAGGGTGTCCAAAACATTACAACTGTCATATCGTATCAGTCCGACACATTCCCTTCACCTCGGTCGCACTCACAATAACAGCAACTCCTGAAGTGATGTCCTTGATCTGACATGTGTTTGTTCCCTCGTCGGTCCTTCCCTACCTGATACCTTCTCCTTCTCTACGGTGAAAAATTTGTAGAATCACGGGACCGTACCTACCTGTTCAGTCTCAAACGTTCCTTTGCGTTGGTAGTTACACCCTTGTGTCCCTTCAGTACCTCTTTAGGTACCTTTCCGAGAACCTCTCCTGGTACCTTTCGGTGTCGAGAATGAACCACCCGGTTGTCGGTTCAATAGTCACCACCGGGTCGACTATAAAATTTCCACGTAAAAAGTGTTACCAATCTTGGAACACAGCATCCTTGTATCTCAAAATCTTTTCTTCCTCCGATAGTAGTCTTTGACCTTAAATGATAAAAGTCATTCCCGAAGAGACTATCGAGTCAACCATTTCTTAGGTGGACGTTACGTCCTCTGGGACCAAACTAAGAACTCAGCCCTTCTAGGAACCGTCTTCCTTATCCGATGGGTGAGGTCATAACAACCCGAAGGGAACACCGAGTCGACTATTTTAATAGACGGACGTTACACCCTCTGGACCCAACCTAGTAACGTAACCCTTCTAGGAGACCTCTTTCCTTTCCGATGGTTAAGATCATAAGACTGGACCTCTTAAGGTACCTGACATATCAGGAACCCCAGCGTTTCTTAACTTATGCTGACTCGTTGAAAGTGACAGTGAAAAGTGAAAGTCAGGGTCATTTACCTCTCTCGGTCTGAGTTTCCATTAATTAAACAGATTCCTTCCCCTCTACTTTCCCTCTAAAATTTACCTACTTGTCCCCCATTCGTCTTCCTTCGTAACGTCTTCTCAACCAAGACCTCCCTCACACACAAAACACGACTCTGGTCTCGACTACTCCATAGCTATTCCCTCTTTTCCGTTTTGACTCGTTGTCGGTCAAGTACGGTTGGTTTCGTGGTCATTAATGACCCGTCACTACGATTGGTGACAAGGACACTCCACGGGACTCTTAATAGACCTCTTTCCTCCTCTTGAGTCGATTTTTGTAGAGATTGGTCTCTCTAGAAGTCCCTGTATCTTCAACCGGGTACATCTCTCCACGGGTCCCGATCCTCCCTTGAACACTGAGAAGCACACATATGTGTGTTTGAGATCAAAATGATCCTTTCTTTCTTCGGGGACCCTTCGACGCATTTTCGACTACTTCAGTCCTAACTCTAATCGTCCGACAAAAGGACTGAGGTTTCGAACATAAGGAGACTATTGTAACTTAGATTCGTTTCTAACAGACCACCCACTAGTGTCACCTACTTAACAACCATTCTTCCAATTTAATCTACTACAGATTCCCAATCGGGGTTCTAAGACACTATGACTAAGAAGTAAGAGATTATATCCCTTTTGACTATCTACACCCTCGAAGGGTCCAGTAAGAGTGTAGTTATAGTGACCGTGAAAATCAAGAAAACAGAAAAAGTTACTATCGTTTTACAATGTCTCGTGGTGAGACACGAATTCGAACGGACTTCAACGTGTTGACGTATTACTGTCTCAACCCTATTATAAAACTCTGACGAGTTAAACTCAAGACAAGGTTAGATTAAAATAATTGATTACAAGTTTAGTAGTTTTATAAACTTATTTAATTTTAACGTGGGGATTCCAGGGGTTTGGATAAAAGATTCGTATTGACGAAGAAATAACGGGTACTAAGTAACATAGTCTTAGTCAATTTTTGGGACTCTTTATTTCCCTCTTTCGTTCATTGGAATTTATGGTAGTCATTGAATGACTTACTTCGGTGTAAGTCAATTGAATATTTCTCCTCTGAACTTACGAATAGGTGTCCTTCAAGAGGAATCTTTTCAAGATATTCTCACGACTTCTCATTATGGTACAATGTCTCTTCTGTGTTTTACACGGACTACAAACACCCTCTGGCAATTTATATGACGATAGTTAAGATATCGAAGGGACCCGTGACTTTAGTAGTATTTAGTAACGAATAGATTAAAGATCTCTCTATTGAGTCTTTATATATCATCAGTGAAAGGATTTGGATATCTTGGATATTAACCTTAAGTTTCCTCAGTATAAAACAAAACGATCTTGACTTAAACATCTGATATGTCAAAGGTGTCTAGTTTTGAACTTTGTTGTCAAATTTAAAGAAGAATTTGTCTTGAGTTCGTATACAAAGACTAATTGTGAATTAAGTTAGTAATTATCGTTCTCGTGAAGGTTATGACTTCTTCTTTGTACTGGATTCAGATAAAATTTGATCCAATAATCATAGTATAAACGGATAAACCCAAAGTATTCTTATTTTCGTGACCTATCATATCCAAACTTCTTGTATCTCGTATATTAAACCAATTAAATCCCTACAAAGAATTCAAGATTAAAATTATCTTTATTTCTATTCTCTCTTTGAAGGAAAAGATGGATCCAAAAGTCTTAGTCCGGTGAAACATTGAAATTTATAAGAATTGAGAACTGTGTAAACTATTTTCGTTTTAATTATATAGATTGTGAGAATATCCTAGTAATAAAACTCAAGAAAAAAGAAATAAAACTTTATCTTATATTTTCGTTTTTGTTATATTATTTATATTTTACGGACTCGTTTGTTAATAGAGATGGGATTCAAACGTAATGTTTTATAGAATCTATAAAATGAGTAAAAATCTCTCTTATTATAAGGGGTTTTGTAAAGATTAAAAGTGTTTTAGTTCTATATTAGTTTCGTAAACTTTTCATAAGTTTTTGAACTTTTTTTTTTGTCAATTTTCCTTTTTCTGATAGTCGAAAACATAAATTGAATGGAACACTTTTTAGTCCTCTCAGATTGAAATCTCAGGACAGACACGTCAAAAAGGGTTTGAGTCGAGACTACCACTCAAAAAAGAGACTCAAAAATATCAGAGTCAATATGTGGGGAGTGAGGTTAGGGACGGAAACGAAAGAGAATGTAGTAAAGATGTCTAAAAGGTGACTTGTAAAAGGGTTCGAAGAAGAGTTAGAGAGAGAGAGTAAGAAAAAAGAGAGAGAGAAAGGAGTGGAGACAGAGAGAAAGAGACAAAGGGAGAGGATAAGAAGAAAAAGTATAAATAAGGTAAATAAGGAAACTGGTACCTTAAATTCAATCGTTGCCCTCTTAGTCGAGACCTTTTAAATTCATATGTAAATCATAACACAAGTCAGAATCTGAGTAGTGGAGAAGGACTCCAAAGTCAGGTCGAGACTATTTATGTTTAGTGTAAACACTTTATTTTACGTAATTATAAGTAATTTATCTTTCAGTGATCCCGTAAAGTTTTCCTCTAAATCCCTTTGTTTTAGTCTTTGAGTTTGACTAAATAACCACATATAAAAACTGAGACTTTAATTTACTAGTTCACACCTTTACCACTTATCAAAGTCGGAGTCAGTCCACGTGTCGAACTTTGACTGTCGATGAAGTATTAATTGTAACGATATGACCCTTCCGACAGTGAATGTTTGGATATTTATGATTTGACACTGTACACCCGATATTTACGTATGTAACATGAGTAAAAATAGAACGAAAACAAGAGAACATAAAATCAAAGGAAAATTGGTTTTGTAAAGACGGAGACAGACTTCCAAAGGAAGTAAGGGCAAAGAATGATTAGTGTAAACTTTGAAATGTATGGACTTAATATTTTTTATTCAATAATTCAGGAATTTCCTTATACAACAGTCTAGTAATAATCGAGTGAATTCAGCGGTCATCTAGGGGTAAACTGTCTATCTCTGACTCCGATCCATTTACTAAATTACTTTAGTGTGTCGATCCTTCGTCGTAATCTCGATCTAAAGTTTATGTCTAGAAGAATTAAGGTATAGGTCAAGAAAAGGGTGTTGAAGTAAGACGGGGTAATAAATTCTTCGACCTTTTCTCTTAGGTTTGGTCTAATTAACCGTGTTTATCTTTATTTAAACAAGAAAAACCAAAATGAAATTTTCGGTAAATTTTATGATGAACGATCACATCCTTGATAATGTACCAAATGAATCTAGATCTACCTCTTGACTGGTCTGATATGACTTAACCACCCTGTCATTTTACGAAGTAAAAATACTTCCCAAAGGTCCCTATTGTATACAGAGTTGTTCGAACTTTAGACTCATCAACCGTCGTTATCAAGTGTTCAGTTCTATTTTTATGTCGGATTAGCACCTAGGAACAAATCTGTAATGACGTTATTTTGTTAATACAATTGAACTTAGGTGTACTACCTTTTGAGAGTTATATCTAAATTACCTAAGTGGTATTACGATGATCTTCAACTATAAGAACTACACGGAAGATGGGAATAAACTTTCCGGAGGGAATCTCACGACTGTTCACTATAGACACCGACTAAATAAGGTCTAGATAGGGACGAATCTGTCAGGTTTCTAAGGTGGGATAAACACCTAAAACAACTGGATTAAGTTTTTAAACTGAATTGACAAGACATCGTCATCTTTATCGTTGTCAAATAAGGTCCTTGTATTGGTACCATGTAAATTCGGTAAATATGTCCGAAGAGGTGTAATATTTCGGGATACATTTAATGAATATGTAAATATATATCATTTCTTTAACAATGAATTTTCTCTCTCATCTTTATCTTCGTATACTTCTGTGCCTTCCTCTTATTTGTGGGTCATTATCTCTCTGATTCTACTTTTTCCTTTTTTCATAATGATTTTTGAATTAAGAGTATTATTGGAATAATCACTCCGTAATAATAATGATAATAAAATATTGTCTACCTCTTTGATTTATAGTTTATACGCTTTCCCATCGGTCTCACGAGTGTGAATTTTACTATGTGTGACGACACATATTTTAGCTATCGATGACTCTTTGATCAGATATCGTGTCCCTTGAGTAGAGTTACCTAACTTCACTAGATTTTCCCTTCTTTTAACTTTTTCTTTTACCCTACATACATATGTATATTGACTAAGTAAAACGATATGTCGTCTTTGATCATGTTGTAACATTTCGTTGATATGAGGTTATTTTGAAAAAAATTTTTCACTACTCCGGTCTTCTGTCGAAAGACATAGCAAGTCTTAAGACCGTTATTTCTTTACCATGTAAGTTTAACTTATTAAACTCTTATTAAATAACACCCGTCCCACACCTCCTTACTCTTTCCTAACACGTCATATGACTTGGGGGCTATTATCGGTCCATAAAGATTTGGACTTCCTAATTTTCACTCTAATGTCCCTGGGTCTTGTCTCCCTAGAACCATCTCTTTCAACGAACCGTCTTCACATTGAAAAGTAGTTCCTTGTGTCCATCAATTCGCACTAGATGTTCCCTCCCTTAGATCCTTCGTTTGTGACTCTAAAGTGAGACGAAGGACCTGTGTTAGAGGACAACATAAATGGAGACCAGTTTGGACTCTCTATTTCCTGAGTCGTACAACAAATTGGAGTTTTAACGTGATTCTCTGTATGTTTACCGTAAGGAACATTTCTAGTTGAACTCACACTTACGGTGACAATGGGTGTAACAATACGGTATGAAGGACTACGAAAAAAAAATTCAGTCCCAATAACTTCCTATTCAATGTATTTGTTTTAAGTGGGGAAATTTCCCGTGTCAAACTACTCAAAACTGTTTACCTCTGTCATACATCGGAGGTGATGTTAGTTCTATTTCTGGTAGAGATATATCGGCGGGGGAGGGGGTGGGGTGACGGAAAATGTCAATTAAGAGATGGGTTGAGGATCCAGGACCATTGGTAGGTAGACTAAAGACAGAGATATTAAAACGAAAAAGGTCTTCCAAATCCTTTAATATGTCATACATCAGAAGCCACAGACCGAAGAAAATGAGTCTTATTTCGAAGACTCTATGTAGGCATAATGATTTACATGGTCGTGAACCAAAGAAAAATTTTACGCTTGCAAGATAACTCACCTACACGGTGTGGACGAATTGGTAAATGGTCAACCACTTTTAAACTTAACGAAGGTCAAAAACCACTAATACTGATTTCGCCGGTATCAGTAATTGTATCTTCAGAAAGTCACCTATATATAAAATTAAATTGGACCCTTTTATATTTCTTTACCCTAAAGACCTAGTGTTGACCCTAAAGTCAAGTCAAGTCAGTGAATCAGCATAGCCTCGCTGGGGTACTTAACGTCGTGCGGTCCGGAGGGATAGGTAGTGGTTGAGGGCCTCAAGTGAGTTTGAGTACAGGTAGCTCAGCCACTACGGTAGGTCGGTAGAGTAGGAGATAGCAGGGGAAGAGGAGGACGGGGGTTAGGGAGGGTCGTAGTCCCAGAAAAGGTTACTCAGTTGAGAAACGTACTCCACCGGTTTCATGACCTCAAAGTCGGTTTTACTAAAGGTTTCAGCGAGATGATAAAACGTAGAGGTGGTCTTTACATTCTCTCAAGATCAATGAGTCGTAGGAACGATCGTAACCTGTCAGTAACGGTAAAGGTTTTTAAATCGGAAAGATTATTTACATATGACCATAGATCTACATGAACCCTGAAGGAGTCCCCGAGTCGCGATTCTTAGACAGACCTTACATCCTCTGTATCCTCTGTACCCAGGTTAGGGACCGACTCCTTCTAGGGGACCTCCTCCCGCACCGTTGGGTGAGATCCTAAGAACGGTCCTTTTTAGGGTACCTGTGTCTTCGGACCTCCAGATATCAGGTACCTCTTCGTTTCTCAGCCTGTACTGACGCGTGTTCGTGATATGACTTATGATAGAATGACACAAATTAAACATAAAGGTATTTTTGATTCCCTACAACTATTAGAAAAGTACATGAATGAAAGGGAACATATAGAAGAGATCATTTTACAGCCAAGTTTAGAAAACGAATTATAAGTCAACACTCTGAAGAGATATGTAAGATCTATGTTCTAAAAAATTTACTCTAAACACAAAACGTTAAAAAAAAGGGTAAGAGATCGAACAGAAAAGTGAGAGTATCGTCGATACAAAGTATCTCGTCAGTAAATATTAAAACTACTTCATGTTAAACGGTAATTTTTTTTTTTTGTCTTGTATAAAGTATATGGGATTCTTTAGTAAAGGAGTGAGTCCAAACGTCATTAAAAAAGAACACAAAGGAGAGCTTCAAAGATTTTAATAAACCGATCAGATTCAGTACAGGTAAAGGTAAATCCAAAATTCTAGTCGAATACTTACACATGTTTTCTTGATTGACCCTAAAATAACCCTAAAGAAACTTAGATATCTAGTAACCTCCTTTTGACTGTAAAAAGTTCATAAGACTACACACTTGAATCATACGAAGAGAAAATAAATCGAGAAACTAAAGAGAAATGTTACAAAAATTTGAAGTTTTCACATGATTAGAACATAAATAAAACAATTTATAAAGTGATTAACAAACTTTACATCGAAGATTTTAAAGTTTTAGATTCACCTGTAGAGATTAAATGTTTTTATGTTAACTAATAACAGATAACTAGAAAATAAGACACTGGAAGAATTTGAGTAAATAGTCAAGATCATCCAAAAATATCTAATTTGCCCTAAAATACATTCATATATTTTAGGAGACCAAATCCTTCCTTTGGACAAAACATAGAAGTTGAACATACAGAGAGTATAAAAACATTAACAAATAACGGAGTAGGTCGGGGAGGTCACTTTATCAGATATCTTCACCTCCCACTTGTAGGGGTGGAACAAGGACTAGAACACCAATTCTTCCATAATTAAAAAGTGGTAATTTATACTATTTACATCCAAAAAATATTGACGGGAAATAGTCCAGCGTCTTCAAGGGAAGACAATAATCAAAAGACTTTCACTTAATATTGGAACGAGAAGACTCTATTTAAGATGAACTAGTGTTACTTATGTAAATTCCCATAAATAAATACTCCCTCTATCCTAAAAATGAAGGAATTTTACATAAAAAGTCGAAAACCATAGTCTTAATACCACCAGAGTGTTTTATTAACCCTTCTTAATACGGGAACAGAATCGAGTAAGTCCTACAATATTTCTTTTATGATATCTGACCTTCCGAATTGGTGTTTGCAAATAAAGATTAAAAGACCTTCGACCCGTCAGGTTCTAATTTCACGGACGCCTAAACCTCAGATTACCCTCGGATAAAGGACCAAACATCCACTACTTGAAGAGTTACAAAAGGGTGTACTGGCCTTCACGCTCTCTCTAGGCACCCCAGAGAAACCGTACGTACGAGTCAGAGTGTCAGCACAGGCTGAGAAACTCTGGGATACCTGACATCGGTTGGTCCGAGGACACAGGTTCCCTAAAAGGTCCGTTCTTATATGACCTCACCCAACGGTAAAGGAGGAGGTCCCCTAGAAAGACTGGGTCCCTAGCTTGGACACAGAGGACGTAATCGTTCACCTAAGAAATAGTGACTCGGTAGACCCTTTGGGTAACCCAGAGAAAACATTCGTGTGATTAAGATATGTACTTCGAAGGTAGTAATACTGGGTTAGTGAAGAGTTTCTGGGGGGGGGGGGTAAGGGGTAGAGGATTATTATAGTGAAATCCCCAATCCTACTTTTCACTTTCACAATCAGCGAGTTAGGCTGAGAAATTCTGGGATACCTGACATCGGACGGTCCGAGGAGATAAGTACCCTAAGAGGTCCGTTCTTATGACCTCACCCAACGGTACGGGAACGGGTTCCCTAGAAGAGCTGGGTCCCTAGTTTGGTCGCAGAGGACGAACGTCTGTCTAACAAATGGGAGACTCGGTGGACCCTTTGGGACGTTAATAACTATATGAATAAAAATTTCGATGTTAGAATTTTGACCACAAAAAACAAAGTAGATAAAAGACGACAAGATGAAATTAAACCTAATAACAAGTATGGACATAAAATTCAACAACGATATCTAAGTGTTAGACGGTTAGTAATATAACGGTGTCGAAAGGAAGTTCAGTATAAAAAGGTGAAGTGTATATCCCATTGTTAGAAAATTATCATGTTAAAGTACAATAAGAAAACTAGGAAACATCATCATAACAGTGTGAAAAATTAAAAACGAAAATATTCGGATTAATAAAAAAGATATAAATGAAATGTTTCAGTTATAAAAATCACGAAATTGTAAAAAAATTAAATATAAACGGATATAAATGGTAACGACCATGACAAAAAAACACAAACACACACAAATCTAAATGTGAAAATTCATTATGATAAAAAGAAAACGAATTTTTTGTAAGAAATTGTAAAGAGTAGCATAAAAACAAGTTCTCTCACAAATTGAATAGAAGTAAAAATTGAAAATAATAACGAGTACTATCTTAAGACTCCGCTATAAACGTATCACATACAAACCTTTGGACAAGTAGACACTATATGAAATGCTATATCATCATAAAAGGAAAGGTAAATATTAGGACTTCCAAAGACTCAAAGAACTAACAAAAGAAAGTAATTAAAACCCCCTTTTACTGGTAATAGAGGAGTCTATGAAAACCAGAGTAAGAGAGAAAAAGGAAGACACTGAGACTCATGTACACGCAATCTAGTAAACTATAACAGGATGTGGAGAACCTTCCAGACTAAATTTTTTTTTTAGAAAGGAGATATAATAAGTCAACTTTATCAAAGACAACTGGATCGAAATTTAAGTAAATGAAACACACACACATGTGTACACACGGGTACACGGACACATATAAATTAAAGTCGTATAATATCTGGATCGTTTACTTACTCCTAAAGTGAATATATAACAGAAGACCCTTGAGATTTGAGAGTACGGTTACTGTGTAAATGAAATTTTTAAAGAATTTTAAAGTTGACAAGAAAACAAAAATTACTGAAAATACAACCGAAGGATAAAAAGTTTACAACATGGGTTCCACTCTGTTAGACATACAGGAGAGAGGGGAGTCTTCTTGACGTTCTTAAACTTTAAATGGTTGGGACTAATAATAACTGCAGTCTAGGGACTACCAGAGTTTGTTTCAATTTTAAAACGTACTAAAACACTTTCACTGTAACAGAATACCGAAAGTATATGGTTTACTTTCATATTCAAAAGAAGGATTATAAAATACGAACAAACCGACACATTGTTATAAAATTATTAAGGAAAGGTAAGAACTGTTATAACATAAATAATAGTAAGGTCAAAACATCTACAATTTTGTCTAAAATTTTGTGAGTATGTCATCTTTACTCTACGTGTCGAACAGAGAATCGATACAGGAAAAGGTGACGTAAAAAGTAGACATATTTAGTAGGGAAATTATTACTTTAAGTCTCCACATTCTTAACGTAAGTGTTCGGAGGAGTATAAAGGAAACATAAATCACTTGATTAACTTTACTTGAACTCTTCTTCCGACTCGCGGTTTCTTTACTACGAAAACTTGACACTACAACCTCTTCTGAGAACTCTCAGGGAACCTGACGTTCCTCTAGGTTGGTTAGGTAAGACTTCCTCTAGTCGGGACCCTAAAGAAACCTTCCTTACTATGATTTCGACTTTGAAGTCATGAAACCGGTGGAGTACACTTCTCAACTGAGTAACCTTTTCTGAGACTACGACCCTCCCTAACTCCCGTCCTCCTCTTCCCCTGCTGTCTCCTACTCTACCGACCTACTGTTGTGTCTGAACTACCTACACTTAGGCTCACTTGAGGCTCTCAACCACTACCTGTCCCTCCGGACCGCACGACGCTAAGTATCCCAGTGTTTCTCAGCCTGTGCTGACTCACTGACTTGACTTGTCTTGAACTCTTCCGATTTAAAGGTATGAGATTAGAAGGTGCAGTCTTCGGAGTAAAGATGAAGATCTGAGATACCTTGTGGAGCACAATAAGACCAAAACTAAAAACAACATAGGGTACAGATCCCGTGTGACGTAAATATGTCAACGTCATCACCACCGAAATTTTTATCTGACCTTCAAATGTCTAGTGGAAACTCGGTTTCACGTAATGTAAAGTGGAAATAAAATACCCCGAACTCGGAGTTGGACCGAACAACCGGAATAAAGTTCTTAAAAAAAAATATCGGTACTGTAAACGACTGGGACTGACTTACGAGAACAGAAAACTATAAGGACAGGAAATGTAGGAAGGAAATAATACTAGTAGGGATGGCAATATAATTGATGTCCTCAGATAGACCATTTAATGTTGTCAAGTTTCGTGACTGAACTAGTTAAAATCCCTTATGGTCTTCGGTGTGATCTTCTGGTTTGACGGTATATAAAGGAGTCGAAATAGTGTCTGTGTGTGTGTATGTGTGTCCCGATGTCCTCTTTTTAGTGAACGAATATTCCTATATGATTATATTAGTAGTAGTATTATTATTGTTGGATAATTGAAGACACCATTGAGTCAACCATTTCTTAAACGGACGTCATGTCCTATGGGACCAAGTCTAGAACCCAGTCTTTCTAGGGGACCTTTTCTCTATCCGATGGATGAGTCATAAGAACCCGAAGAGACCACCGAGTCTACCACTTCTTAGGTGGACGTTATACCCTCTGGACTCAAGTTAGGGACCCAAGTCTTCTAAGGGACCTCTTCCCGTACCGTTGGGTGAGGTCACAAGATCGGACCTGTCTTCTCGGAACCGCCCGGTGTCAGGTACCACAACGTTTCTCAGTGTGTACTGACTCACTGATTCGTGTAATTGTGTATCGTGAAGTTTTAAATAGAAAAATGAAGATACGTGACCTCTTTAATAATAATAGAAGGAAAATGGTCTCTTCTTTATTTTTGAATCGATTTCAGTTATTTGATCAATCACCATTTCGGTTTTAAATTTCTTTTTATAAGACTGGAATTTCAAATACCAAAATTGTTGATGTGATATAACAGAGAGGTAGATTAGGAACTGTGTGGAATTTTCCATCCTTAATAGGTATTAATTTAGTACCCCTTTATTCTAAACCTTATACGAGTTTCAGTACGTCCATATTTCCACTCTCGATCCTAAACACAAACACTCGCTGAGGAGGTTTTGACAAAAATTTTGAAGAAGTTATGACGAAAGGTGACACGATATGGTTACTACGACTCTTCAGTCGAACTGTCAGGACCCATATGGACTATAAGGACCTTACTAAATAAATCCGGTAGTTGAAAGTAGTAACACCTCTTCAGTACAGAGATACTTAATGTATGGGAAATTTAAATAGAGATGTTTAAGTGTGACCCTTCCTCTGAGTCCATAGTGTTTTATTTATTTGAGACGAGTTATACGTTATCATTTATTCTGTTCATTTAATCTTGGAGAATTCATTCATCCTTTATGGTGACGACCTGACGTTGGCAGTCTGAATGTTCAGGACATGAACGGGTCGAAGTCTTGGTTGTTTTCTCGAACCTCAGACTCTGACTCTATAGTCACCGAATTACCTACCTCCTCGAATGTACAGACTTTGTTCCAGGATCTCACTGTAGGGTGACACATACCGTCTACCCCGTCCCGTACCGTCCTCTGAAGAGAGAGAGAGCTCCCATCCCTCTTCAATGGTCAAGACTTCCATAACTGTAGTTTACCCAAAAGTCCAACCCGAAAGGACCACCCAGTCACCAACTTTTAGGTGGACGGTTACGTCTTCAGTACCCAAGTTGGGGACTCAACCTTTCTAGGGGATCTCTTCTTTCACCGTTGGTACAGGTCATAAGAACGGACCCATCAGGGTACCTGTCTCCTTGGACCGTCCCAGATACTCTAGTGTTTTTACACAGGTACCCCAGTGTATTCTTATCCTGTCCTTAATGGTTGACTTGTTGTTGTCGTTGTTGTTACTCGAGTGACCAATGACCTTTTGGTCTTCTGTCCGTGCGGAGAATGGGAAGGGAAAACCATTCTTAATAGTGATCGCCCCCGGACCCCGTTCACACATCTTTCCAGTCAGTACACTCGTCCCATATCCACTCCGTACGTGACCAACTGTTCCCTACATCCCTCTCGTTCTCTTGTCGATGGAACCCACCGGACTGATATGTCGGTTATTGTTCTAATAATTTAAGAGAAACAACTAACAACAAATCAGTAATTCAACATAGACTGAGACATGGAGGTACTTGACGTCGTGTGATCCGAGGGGAGAGGAAGTGACAGAGAACCTCAAACGAGTTTAAGAACAGGTAACTCAACCACTACGATAAGTCGATAGAGTAGGAGACGGGGAGGGGTGATGGGGGGGGGGGGG